>JAJTTS010000022.1:227029-274751 GCA_036971165.1 Arthrobotrys iridis | reverse complement strand
AAATTTTGTTTTCTTTAGAATTATATTTAACATTTTTAATATTACTTTTTATATAAATAGTTTATATTAGTTTTTAATATTTTATAATTAATAATTAATATTTTTAAACTTATTATTAATAAATAATACTTAATTTTTTAAATAAAAAATAAATTATATAAGTTAGTTTAATTTAATAATTTTAAAAAAGGAAGGAAAAAAAAAAAAAGATTTAAAAGTATAATATAATATGATAAAAAGTATATATAAACTTAAAAATTCTAAATTTATTTTAAATATATATAAAAAAAATTATACTAAATAATAATTAATTAATAAAAAAGTTTCTACTACTATATATTTTAAAAACTAAAATATATAATATTAAGATTTTATAAAAATTTAATATTATTTATATATTTTTTTTAAGTAAGTAGGATAAGTAGAATTTTAGGTATTATATGTATGGTGTATATATAATAATATTATATAATTAATATAAAATAAATAATAAATAATCTTATTTATATTTTTTATTTTAAATTATATCTTTAATTTAAAGTTAATATTATATTTTAAAATAATTTATATAAAAATAATTATACTAAATTTTTATATTATCAACTTTATATATTTATAGGTATTTACTACTAAATAGTTAGGGGTACACTATAAATAAACTCTTAATAAATTATATTTTTAAAATATATTATATTTCTTAATTTATTTAAGATTATCTTACTTTATATCTTATTAAAAAATATTATTATTATTAAAAAAAAAACTTTTAGTATTATTTTTATTAATATTAAATATATTTATAATTTTAAAAATTTTATTATAATATTTTATTTAATTTTTATTATCTAATAAACTTATTATATAACTTTTAATATTCTTATCTAAGCTTTTTTAACAATTAAAAGTTAATTAATACTTATTAATTTTAAAATACTAGTTAAATTTTACTTTTATCTATTTTATAAATATTAATATATTTATAAAGGATTTTAAGATTAATATATAATAGAAAAATATACTTTAAAGTAGATAGTAGATACTAGCTATTATATATAATTTATATAAAATTCTAAAATATAATTTTATATTAAAAAATATATTCCTTTTATAAAAAGTTTACTTACTTAAAAAAAAATATATCTTAACATTAATTATTTTATATAAAATAATCTTTTAATTTAAAATCTTTTTAATATATTATACTATTTATTTTAAAATTATTAAGAATATAATCTTACTAATTAATTTATTTAATAAAAGATTATTAAATTCAAAATTAATAAATACTTTAATAATAACTTTGTATTATCTAACATAAGCTCTTTCTTATTAGATCATATACTCTAGAAATTATTAGATATTATAGATAATGATTTATAGCTAGAACTTTAAAAAGTAACTTATAATTTTAAAATATTTAGATTATTTCTAGTTTTATATCTTTAGCGAAATCTAATTAATTATCTTCTCCATTTTTTTTAGTAGTTAATATATACTTACTAGCTAGTATTCACTCTCTATAAAGAATATAATAAAAAAAATAAAAAAATATATACTAAGATTAAATTAAGAAATTAATAATAAAATATATAAATTTATAAATTAATTTTAATTTCATAATATTATATTATAACTATTAACTATCTTTCAAGATATACTTCCTATAAAGGTAACCTTTATTCCCTATATTCTTATATTAAATACTATATATTTAATAAATTTCTTAAAAAATAAAAAAACATAGTTATTATATATTATAATTATTAATTTATTACTAAATATTTAATCATAATTATTATACTACTTATAAATTTTTCTTACTTTATTTCTAATATTTTTAAAAAAGATTTTATTAACTAAATCTTAAAAACTAAAAGTTAATTAATTAATTTAAAATCTAATCTTTAAATTTCTAAAATTATTAAATAACTTTTAATATTTAATAAAAGCTATTATAAAAGTTTTCTTTAAAAATAAAAAGATTTAAAATTATTATTTTAAAATAATAAGCTAGATTATAGATTATCTAGAATATATTAAACTCTTTAATATTAAAACAAATTTTTATCTAATATATAAAATAAATATTAACAATCTAGAAACTTACAAACACAAAAAACCCAATCACAATTATCATTAATATAAAAATATTAAAAATATACTTTAAAATACAAAAGATAAACTAAAATAAAAAAAATATATAAAAATAATAAATAAACAAAATTTTTATAGTATAAACATCATCCTCTATTAAATATTTTTTATTTAATCTTCTTTAATATTAAAACTAAATCTACTTTATAGTATATATCTAAAAACTTTTAAAAATATATTAATTTAATTAACTTTATTTATAAAAACTTATAAATAAATCAATAAATTTAACATAACTTAAATTAAATTTTTACTATATCCTAACTTTTTTAAATTTAAAAAACTATTTAATCAAATAACTTAATAATAAAAAAAAAAATTAAAAATAACTAATCAAATTCTTTTTTATATAACTATAATTACTCTATAATATTTAATAGTTAATTAATATTTATTCTTTAATAATTTTCTTTAATATATTAAAAGTTATTTTAAATTTTATCTTATTATTCAATATTACAGTCATACAGATATACTACTGTATTGCAAGTTATGATAATTTGCGTTTTGTGATAAAACAATGTAGCTTCCTACTGTCTAATACTTTTGTTAAAATTCAGCGCGGCGCTGATTTTTGACGAATAAAAAAAATACTAATCAATTAACTAGCTTAATAAGTATTAAAAAGAAGTCTCTTAATCTTATTACTATATATAAAAAAATTAATATCATTATTAATATTTCTTCTAGTTAAAATATATATTAAATTAATATTTTATTATTAATATTAGTAATAAGAATAATAGAGATTAAAAATAATATGAAATATCTTCTAATATATCTATAATACTTAGTTCAATTTAACTTTCTTATTATTATTTATTATTTTGTTTTTAAATCTACTTTTTTTATAATATAATGTTTATAATATTAAGTCGTTATAATTATTTTATTTTAATTTTAGAGACTTTTATTTAAAAAAATTATGAAAAAAATTAAAATTAGTTAATTAGATATTCTTTTATTATATATAAAATTTTCTAGTTAATTTAATTAATATTTTAATTAAAATATACGATTTTTTGGTTTGTAGATGCTAAATTTTTTAATTTTTATTAATTGTTAAGATATATGATTGTAGAAGATCTTAAAAAATAAAATAAAAATATTTATATTAAGATATATATATATATAATGTCTTAGAGTTATATTAATAGTATTAGTTAATTTCTTCTTTAAATATATAAATAAATATTTATTGATAATATTATTTTCGATATTATGTTAAAATATATAATTTTTATATTATATTATAATATAAGATATAAAAATAAGATGAAATATTGTATTTTAGTTATTAAAATATTATTTTATAGTGAATTTAAAATTATTAGAATTTTTTAAGTACTGAATATTTGAATAATTTGATATATAATATTTTTATAAATGTTTTCTTTTAATTATTAAAGAGTAAATTGTTTAAATTATTATAAAATAAATACTAAATAAACTAAACTAGAATTTTTATATAGTAAAGTTTATTAGTTATATTTATAAAAAAAATAATAATTTTAATATTTTTTAAATTATACAACTAATAAATTTACTAAAAGATATATCATATTTATACAATATTAATATATATAAAAAAAATTATTTTTTTTAATTATATTATTAAAGAATTTAAAAGATTTTTTGTTAAATAATAAAGATAGTTATTATTAATCTTTTATAAAAATTTTAATTATTTTAACTTAATATTAATAGAAAAAATAAGATTCTTATTTTTAATATTATATTATTATACTAAAATTATTTAATAAATTTATTAAATTAGTAAATCTAAATATTATAATCTAAAAATTTTTAATAATAAACTTTAAGATATTTTAAATTAGATATAAAAAAATCTAATAATATAATAATTAATTTAACTTAATATTAAAATAAATAGAATTTTACTAAAAAGTATTATAAACATTATTAAAAATAAAAAAAGATTTTGATTAAAATATAATACAATAAAAAAAAAATTAAATTAGTTTAAATATTATAAATATTTTAGAAAGTTTTTTATATAATATATAATCTTTATTACTCTTATTACTAATATTATTAAATAAAATACTAAATTAATATAAATTTTGACTAAGTTAATATTAATAATAATATAAAGTTTTCTATTTATAATAATTAAAACTAAAAGACGTAATTTAATAGCTTTTTAGTTATTAATTTTATTAGAATTTTTTTTATATTTTTAATTACAGTATAGCGCTAATAGTTAATAAAAGTATTAAAAAGTAGGAAATTAAGTTATTTTATTACGAGATGCAAATTATCATAACATGCAACACACGAGTAATAATAAAATATTTAAAATATTTTTAAAAATAATTTCATAAATATAATAGTATATTTTATATTTATCATAATCTAAGTTTTAAATAAAAGCTAGAATAAAATTATTAAAATATATTAATAAATACTAAAAATAAAATATAATAATATATTAATTATACAATAAAAGTCTCTATTCAAAATCATATTATTTAAAAGTAAGTAAAGATAAACACATTATTTAATAATAAATTAAAAAAATTAAATTCTTTTAATACTATCAAAATATATTAACCAAATCACTATAAAGACTATATACATCTATAAAAAACACTAGTCAACTAATTAATAAACACTCTAAAACTCACTTATTAATTTTAAATAAAAGACAATTATCAAATTTCTAATAAAATTAATTATTATTTTTAAATATTAACTACATATCAGAGAAAGTTATTTTTTTAATTAAAAAATTTTAATCTTCTTTTATTTATTTAATAATCTTTTATCAACACTAAATATTTACTATTAACTTTTCTAAATTTTCTTAGAAAATTTTTATTATAAATTTAAAATACTCTTATTTCTTTTTAGCTTTATTTTATAAATTCTAAAATAAATAATAAGTATTAAATTAAAAATAATAAAAAATCTTTAAACTCTAAAATTAAAAAAAATAATATTAAAGAAAATAAAATATATATTTTTTACAATAAATTTTAAACTATTAATATTTAAAATATTTCTTTAAAAAAGTATTTTTTATTATTAATATTAAAAATATTTAAAAATATTTAAAGTAATATATTAAATAATAAATATTATATTTTAAAAAGACTTTAAATAACTTATAATATTAAATAATAAATTATTAAATAAATTATAAATATTTATTCTCTTTAATATTTTATTCCTATATTATTTAAATATATATAAAATAAATATATAAAAGTAATTTTTAAAAATTTTTTATTAAATATTTAATAATAAAAATTATCCTTAAATATAGCTTATTTAAAATTTCAATCTCTTATCTATTAACTATATAATTAATTAAAAATTAAAATATAAGATTTTAATAATTTTTTAAAAAATATTAAATATCTAATATACTTTATAAAACTATTTTCTTAAAAAAAAAATTTATCTTAATAAAATTTTATTTTTTATAATAAAAATAATATTTATAAAATTTTTTAAAAATATTAACTATCTTCTATTAAACTTTTTTTTTAACTAGAAGATTTATATATAATAAAAGTTTATAAAATTACAATAATTATTAAATTAATAATTAATTAAAATAATTAATTATATAATATTTATAATCTAATATTAACTACTTATAAACTTTTAAACTTTTAATATTAAAAAATTATTTTAATTATAAATATTATTTATATAATTTAATTAATATTAAATTCTTTTTTAATATTATACTAAATTAATAATTATATAAATTTAAAAATTTATAATATAATATATAATAAAAATATTAATTATAATAAATAAATATTATTAAATATTTTTTATCTTATCTAATTTTTAAAATCTACTTTAATTTTATTATAATCTCTATTTAAATATTCTAATATTTTAAAAATATAATTTATTTTTTTTTTTTAAAATAAATTATTTATATTTAGTAAAATTCTTTTATTTACTTTATTTTTTAGAATATTTTATTAATTTTTTAAAATATTCTTTAAAAAATATTTTCTATTTATTATAAACTCTATAATATTTAGAGTAAAGAAAATAAATAAAAAAAAAATAATTATAAAATTTATTATAAAAAGTAAAGTAAAATTAAGAATATCTATCAAATATCTACCATCTACTATATGTTACACCTATCCTAGGATTCCTTATTAGGAATTATCTAAAATAGCTAAGTGCTTTAAACTAATTATTTCTTAACTTAGTTATTTAAGTTTTTAGGAAGAAGATATGTAAATAGAATAAATAAGATGAGTAAAATGTAATTTTAAATATAAGATATATTGGTTTAATAAATGAATAAGTTGATTGATAAGGTTTAAAAAAGTATAAATATTATTATTAACTGAAGTTAGTTAAATATATAAAGTTAATATATACTATTTTATATAAGATAAAAGTGATTAATAATTATAAAATACTTAGTTATAATTAATAATTAAGTTTTAATTACTTATATATAATAAATACCTAAATAATTAGTATATATATATTAAAAGTCTTAATTACTAAATATATTATAATATTTATTAGGTAGAAATCTACTTAATTAAATTATAGATCTAATTTAGAATATATTAACTTATAAATTAACTTAACAAGAATAAAATAGATTTTTATATAAAGAATAACTATATAGATAAAAAAAGGTCTAAAATAAGATTTATATTTAATATAATAAGATTTCCTATTTAGAAAATCTATTTTTAAGTAAATTATAATACTATCTCCTTCTTTCTAAAAACTATATAATAAGTTTATTTATAGAGTTAGGGATTTTATATGGGAAGGGTAAATATATAGGTTCTTTTGCTAAAGGATTTTATAGTGTGGGAAAATTTGTATGAGATTTTAATTTATATAGTAAGAGTTCTATATAGAATCTTATTACTATATAAAAGAAAAATATATAAGGATTTTTCTTATACAAAAAACTTTAAAAATATATAGGATTATGTAAGTAAAAGTAGTATATAAACTTATAAATAGGTAGTTTTTATAAAATAAATTTTAATTTTTAAAATATTTAGTAGGTATATTTTAAGATAATATAAATATAATATAACTAAGTTATTAAACGAAAGAAGATTAGTTCTTTAATAAAGTATTATCTTAAGTAAGAGGTAGAGTTTAAGTAATTTAAAGAATAGGTATAATAATTGTATACTTATTATAAAAATACTGATTAATAGTGTATTATTATGGAGGGTTTATCTAGGTATAAGGTATATATTTGTCTAGGTTAGTTAAGATATAATATAATTCTTTGTAAATAATTTTTTTTATTAAATTTATTTAAATTTCTTATGGTTCTAATTTATAATTCTAATAATGGAATATATTTCTGAACTAAGGTTTTAAAAAATGAAAGAACTTTAAGAGGCTTAATAAAGATTTAAAATAATTTAATAATATTTAGATGTTGTAGAAAAAGTATTTTCTAAAGTTATATAAGATTATTGAGAGGTTGTGGTGGAGGTGTTATGTTGTTAGAAGGAGTTATTTATTATTATTGATAAGTATGTTAAGAGTGTAGCTCATAAAAAGGTGTTGCTTTTGGAAGAGAATTTGGCTGTAGAATAAGAAAATTTTGCTGGAGAAAAATGAAATTTAATAAATTATTTTTGTTTTGAGGATTTACTTTTAAATCTATTTTTTTGGGGGGGGGTTCTTTTTGATTTTCTGTCTGTGGATATAAATTGAAAGGTGTAATATATTTTTTAGATTTTTCTTTTTTTTTTTATATTAAATTTTAATATTAAATTTAAAATGGTTTATTTTTTTTTAATCTTCTTTGTGGTGTCTTTAATATTTATTATTTATTATATTAGTGCTAAGGTGGTGGCGGTAAGGAGGGCTTGTTTACAGAGTAAGGTCCCTGTAAATGGGCTTGTCCTGGATGCTTAATTGGTGTAATAAGAAAGGTGGGAGGAGGAGCTTGACGAATTCATCCGTTATCTCCTAAATAAGAGGTGTTTTTATGGATAGTATTAGGTATATAGAACCTAAAAGGATGGTTTCTTTTAAAGTCTAATGTTTTTTAGATTGGTTTTACCTTTTCTTTAATTTTATAATGCTTTGTTTTATAAGTATCTTAAATTGTCTAAGATAGGCTTATATAAGATTAAGGGAGATATTATCTTTAGGTTATTAAAAGTTATTCTTTAGATTATATAATAGAAACTATTTTATTAAATATTTATTATAATTATTAAGTTTGTCTAGGATTTTATTTATATTATATTCAGTAAAATTGTTAAATTTGATTTCTTTAAGGTTAAAATTTTTTTTAAATTCTAAAAAAACTAATTCTAGAATGAAAATATAGAAGATTTTATAAATTCTTATTAGTTTAGGTATATCTAGTTTATAATAATATTTTTCTAGTTATTATTTAATTATATAAAGGCTAAATTTCTAATAATTAAGTTTTTTATTAAGATATTAAGTTTTAAGATTTTATATAAACAAGTATATTTTATCTCCTTTTTTCAAAGAAGATACTTATTTTTTTTATTAATTGTAATAATAGTTTATTCTTTCTTATAAAAATTGTAGGTTTTTCTTTAATTTTTCATAGAAGGACTACATATTTTATATATATTTTTCAACTTTTGGTACTACTTCTTTTGGTAATATTAGTAGTAGGAAGGTTTTAAAATTCCATTTTTTCAAGACTTCATAAAAGATATACTTAGTTATTAAATATTAAGAAGTATTATATATAAATTTTATTATTAATAATAATATTAACTAATTATTTTAGAAAAAATTTAAGAAAAATTAAAAGTATATTTTTAGGGTTTAAATAAGATATTTAAAAATATTATTTATTTAAATATATTCTTTAGTTATAATATTTAATTTAGTTCTTATTTAGTTCATTATAAATTACCAAAACTTGTTATTAAATAAAAAGTCTTAATTTAAAATATATTTTATTTATATTTTATATTTATTAAAAATATATTAATTATAAATATATTATAGTTTTTTAGTTCTTTATTTATTATTCCATGGAATAAAAATAGTAACTTTAATTAATTTATATATTATAACTAATATTTTGTTATAGAGAGTATTAATTAAAAAGTTATAAGATTTAAATAGTTCTTAGATAAAGTTATAAGTTATAATTTGAAAAGGTGTATTTAAAATATTATAAGATTCTAATATTCTATAAAGTTTATATCTATTAGGTTTATTTTAACAGTATATATTATAAGTTTTAATATAATTTTTAATATTCTTATATATTTATAACTAGAAATAAATTTTATAGATTAATTTTTATATTCTATTAATTCCTAGATGTTTGTGGATAGGAGTATCATGATAAAAAAAAATAATTTTCTTTTATAATTTCTTTATTAAGATATAGAAGAATTCTTTAAATAAGATAATATTTTTTTAAATTTTGAAATATAATAAAAATTCTTAATTTTTAAGTATTTTTTATACTACTAAGTCATTTTTATATACTTTTAAAAGTTTTTTATAGAAGTTATTACCAAGTTTATAAGTAGTAAGATTAAGTACTTTATTGATAGTTAAGTTAGATCTATCTTTTATTAAAATAGTTCTTTTATTAAAAGTAATATCCTTAGTAAGATTTAGTTGTTGACTAATAATATTAATAAGAATATTTTCTTTACTTTTAAAATATATAATTTTTATATTATATTTATAAAATAATTCTTACCAATAGACTTATTATCTACTAAGTTTCTTAATAATTATAAAAAAAGTAAGGTTTTAATAGTTTAAAAGAATAATAAAAGGTTTTTTGGTTTAAAGATAAATTTACTATTTTTTATATGTTTTAATAATTACTATTAATTCCTTATCATAGATGGTATATCATAATTATATAGTATTAAATTTGTAGGATATATAAATAATAGGGTGTTATTTATTATTTTTATATAGTTATAAAAGGTATACTCCTAAAGTAGCTATAAAAATATCTATTTTAATTTTAATAAATAATTTTAAGTTAAAAATTTATAAAATAAAAGTTATTATAAAGGCTTTTTTAAAAGTTTTAAAAGTTTTAATTTTTTCTAAAATTATTTTAAATTTAATATCTTTTTTAGTAAGTTTAGTAAGGATGGCTACAGTATTACTATATTATCGAATAAATTTTTAATAATAATTATATAATCTGAGAAAGGATTGTATATTATAGAGGTTTTATGGTATAAGTTATTACTAAATAATTTTTATTTTTTTTAAATTTATTTTAATTTTTTATTAGGTTACTACTACTTTAAGAAATTTAACTTTAGTAATTTTAAATTTAAATTTCTTTAGAGTAATAGAAAAATAAACTTTAATTAATTTTTTTATAATAATATTAATATATTTTTAATATTTTTTTTTTATTTTGTTGTATATGAAAATATTATCTAAGTAAATGATATAGATTTAATTGATATATTCTTATAAGATGTGGTTTATAAGGGTTTGAAATGAGGTAAAAGTATTGGTAAGTCTAAATAATATTATTAAGTATTTAAATAGTTTATAGTGATAATAGAAAGTAGTTTTTTATTTTTTATTTAAAGTTATTCTTATATTATAATATCTATTAGTTATATTAAGTTTAGTAAAGTATTTAACTTCTAGAAGATAATTAAAAGATTTATTAATTAAAAGGAAAAATTTTATATTCTTAATAATAATATTATTAAGACTCTAATAATCTATACAGATTCGTAATTTTCTATTTAATTTTAGTACAAATAAGATAAGATATCTTACTGGAAATTTAGAAGATTAAATATATTTATTTTTAAGATTTTTATTAATATATTCTTATAAAACTATTGTTTCTTCTTTAGTGCAGGCGTAAATAAGTAATGATTTAAAATAAGTTCCTTCTTTTAATAATATTTAATAAGAAAATCTATCTACTTTAAATAGTAGGGTAATAATATCTTTAGGTTTTAATATAATTCACACAATAGAGGTAAATTATATTAGTATTATTTTAATACTTATTTAATATAACTTCTTAGTTTTAATCTATATAGAATAGACTATATAAGGCTTATTTTTAAATTAGTTAAAAAGTTTTTTTTTTAAAAAATATTAAGTATTTCTTAAATAAACTTTTTTTTTATAAAAAGCATTTATTTTATTTTTTAAAATTTTTTACTAGTATTGATAATAAGAAAATATAGCTATATTCTATTACTAGTTAATAAAAGAGTTATATTATTGTAATTAAATAAAACCTATAACTATAGAATAAGTTATCTTAAAGATATTTATAGTTATAATTTTAAAGTATTTATTAATAAAGAATTAAAATATAGTATTATATATTATTTTTCCTAAGAGACTTTTATTAAAAATAGTAATAATAATTTATTTATATTTCTATTATATTAATAATAATAATTTTCTAATAATATTAAAATAAATATAAAAATTTTAGATTTTACTATTAAGTAAAGTTTATATAGAGTAATTATTAATATAAACTAATAAGGCTATATATATTTAATTAACAAAATTTAAGGTTTAAATCATAATATTAATAATATATAAACTAGGTCTTTTAAATTATATTATATTTTAAAGTTTAATTAATTTAAAAATTTAATATCTTATTCTTCCTCTATTTTATTTATGATTTTATTAAAGAAAAAATCTATTCCTTATTCTAAAAGATTTTAAAGTAAAATTAGATAAATAGTAAAAAGGTTTTCTAAATTAATACTTAATCAAAATAATAATTTATAAAAAGTAAAATTAAGATTTTAAACAAAAGAAAAATTAAAGTAGTTAAATTACTCTAAATAAACAAATTTCTAATAATTTAAATATATATTTTAAATAAGGAGAAGACTTTCATAATTTAAATATTATTATTTTAAAATATTTATATTTTAAAAGATTTAATATATGATTTCAAAAGCCTAATAATTACTAGTTCTTCCAGTTTATTTATTTATATATTCTTTGTAAAGTAGTAGAATATTATAAAAAAGTTAGATTATAAAGATATTATAAAAAGAAAATTTATAAGCAATATTAGGGGTATATAAATATTTATAAATACTTATTTAAAAATTATAATGGTTATTATAAATAAAAGAATAGTATTAAAAATTAATAATATCTTTTTATTAAAAGGATTATTATTAATAAATATCTTTATATATTTTCTACTAAATATAAATATTAAAGTATTGTTAGGAGTAATAATTATATTTATGCTTAAAGTTATTATATTTTTTTATAATTTTTTAAACTATTATTTGATGGTAGGTATAATTTATTTATTTTTTAGAATAATATTTATAAAAGGTTAAGATAATTTTATAAAAAAAATATGAGATATTATTATTTTTTTTTGGATATAAGTTGTAGAAGATAGTTATATTATTTTTTATTATTTTAATAAAAATGATTTTTAGATAAGATGTTTGATTATTATTTTTATTAATATAATAATTAAAAAAATATTAAACGAAAAATTCTTCTTGGGAGTGGAGGTGTATAAAGAAAAAAACTTCTTAAGTAATAAAAAAAAAGTATTATTTTAATTTTTAAAAAAGGGAATTAATAATACTTCTAATATAAAATATAAAGAAATATTTAAAGTAGAAAAATTAATATTTTTTTAAAGCTTTACTTTATTCTAAAGTATAACTTAAGGTTAAATATCTATAAATTATATAAAAAAATAAATCTTAATTATAGTAGTACTTAAAAACTACTTTTAAAATTTTTTTTCTTTAAGTAGTAGCTAGTTAAAGATTTTAATAATAATTTTAATATATTATTTTTTAAATATAGATCTTAAATTTCTTATATAAATAAAGATTATAATAATATAAGAATAAAATAAATAATTAATAAATATCTAGTATAATTTTATATCTAATTATAATTATCTAGTATAAATAATAATATTTATAAATATGTAATTATAATTTATATATAAGATAGTTAACTAATTAAATTTTATAAAAATAACATATATATTTAATATTAATTAAAAAATATTTAATAATTTAGTAAGATAATTAAAAAAGTTTGATAATTTCTAGATTCTTTATCACAACATTATACATATAAAAATTGTTTGTAAATTATTCTTTATAAAGTTTGATTATTATATGGTATAGAGTGAACTAATAATTTTGGTTGTTTTTAGGTTATTTTATGGTTTTTGTATATTTATAGTTAGTATTTCTAGTAATATTAATAATATAATATTAAAGATATTAAAAGTCTTCTTTATTATACTAGAGGATAATAATCTAAGTAATAGAAATTTGTTAATAATTAGGGTAGAGTTGTTTGTTTAAGATTAAAGTAGAAGTATAAAATTGTTTAGAACTGGGATTTTAAAAGCTATGATTGTCTTCTTATAAGTCTTCTTATATAGTAGGGAGTTTTTAGTGCTATATACTATATAAGTATATAATAAGATTTTAAAGTTATAAATTAAAATAAACTAGTTATTTAAAAAGTCTTTTTTTAATTTAATAAGTCTAATATAATTTTTAATTAGATTATTATTTATAAGCGATGTGAATATTGTTGGTAAGATTTTCCTAAAATTAATAATATTTTTTAATAGTTGGGAAATATAAAAGAGATTATAGGTTAAATTTTATTTCTTTTTTAGAAATTATTTCTTTTTTTTTATTGCTTGTTGTGGTAGTTTTTGGTGTAGTTATGGGGGTATCTAATATATTGGATACTGTAGGTTTGGGGGAGACTTATTTTAAAATTTATTACTAGATTCTTTTAAAATCTTATATACTAGATAACTATATTATTTAAATTAAAGTAGTTTTAAAATTTGGGTTAATATTTTATATAGTTTGGAAATTGTGTTATTATATATTATTTTTTTGGGGAGTATGATAATCTTGGCTAAAATATTTTTCTTTATTATAGTTATAATATAATGGTTTGTTGGATTTTAAAGTCTTATTAGACCCTTATCCTGGCTTAGTATAATATTAAGTAGTATTAAGATTTATAAAAGTTAGATTAAAAGTTTTTCTTGGTTTATAGGATCTATTATTATTTTTAATTTAATTAAGTTTATTAAATTTTTTATTATTATATTATTTTGGATTGGTGGAATAGGAGTAATTATTTTAAATTTTTTTACTAAAGAACTTAATTTGGTGGTAGATATTATCTACTTTAATAGTAATTTATTATATATTTATTTTAGATAGGGTGTTTTTTTTTTTATCTTATTTTTTAAAAAGGATATCTTATTTAAAATGAGTTTTAAGATTTTTTTAAACTTTATAATAAAGGTTGGATTTGTTTTAATTAGTGAGGAGAGTGAGTTAATTAAATTTATAAAAATAATCTTAAATAGATCTAGTTTGTTTAAATTTTTTTAAGTTCTTTTTAGCTTAGATTTTCTTGTTATTTTTTTTATATTATTATTTAAGAAATTTAATGAATGTTTTATAGTTAGTAAGAATAAAAATGATGTGAATGTCTTATTTTTTCTTGGGAGTTTGTTAGTAATATTCTTTATAATTAATATAAGCTTAAAGAATTAGTTTTTTAAAATATATATTTATAAAAAAAACTTTAATTTTATCACTAGAAAATTAATCTTTTTAAAGTTAAAAGTATATATTAAGTTAATAAAAAAAGTAATTAAGTTTTTTTAGTTTTTTATTGAATTTAGTTAAATTGTTAATTCATAGTACTTTACTATTAAATTATTTTTTATATATTTTTTTTTCTAAAAATTCTTTTTCCTTAAGGCTAGTAAGAGTAAGTTTGATAAATTTTTTAGCTTTTTTTTTTAAATTTAATATATTATTTTAAATAATTTGATTAATATTTTAATTTTTAGTTAAAGGAAAAGGTTTTAAAAAAAGGTTGTTTGGGCTACTTTTGTTAAAGCCAGCTAGGTTTTGTATGAGCTGGTTTAAAATAGCTATTTTAAATATTTCTATGAGTAAGTCTGTAGTTATACTTAGATTTTATATATATTTATTAACTAAGTTTTTTAATTCTTGTTTTATAGTTAGTATACTTGGGTTTGTGAGATTTATATCTTTTGTTTTTGATTTTTCTTTGTCTGAAGATTTTATAAGGTTGTATGTACTAAGTATTGAAGGATTTTTTGTAGAGATTTTAGGAATACTAGTATTAAAATGTTTAATTATTTCTTCAAAGTATTTGCTAAAGGTTGAATTGTTGTTAAATATGTATATGTTGTTTTCTTACTGAGAAGTTAAATCAGTTAAAGTATTATATTTATCTTAGGATTTTTTATTAAAAATTACTTAAAACAGCTAAGTGTTTTAAACTAATTATTTTTTAATTTAGTTATTTAAGTTCTTAGGAAGAAGGTATATAAATAAAATAAATAAGATAAGTAAAGTATAACTCCAAATATAAGATATATTAGTTTAATAAATAAATAAATTAACCAATAAGATTTAAGAAAGTATAAACATTATTATTAATTAAAATTAGTTAAATACATAAAGTTAATATATACTACTTTATATAAGATAAAAATAATTAATAATTATAAAGTATTTAATTATAATTAATAATTAAACTCTAATTATCTATATATAACAAATATTTAGATAATTAGTATATATATACTAAGAATCCTAATTACTAAATATATTATAATATTTATTAGATAGAAATCTACTTAATTAGACCATAAGTCTAATTTAAAACATATTAACTTATAAATCAATTTAATAAGAATAAAATAAATTTTTATACAAAGAATAACTATATAAATAAAAAAAGGTCTAAAATGGGATTTATATTTAACACGGTAGGATTTCCTATTTAGGAAATCCGTCCTTAAGTAAACCGTGATACTATAAAATATTTATTTTTAATATAATAATTATATATATAAAATTTTAATTACTTTTATAAAATATAAAAATATTAATAATTTTTTCTTTTATAAAAAAAATATTTAAAAATAATAACTATCTAATAAATATTATATTTTAGCCTAGTTTAAGTAATATATTATAGAATTTTAAAAAATCTATTAATCATAAGATTTTAAATTTAAGTAAAAAGATTAAAAATTATTTATAAAAAATTAATTATATTATTACTTCTTTATTAGTATTATTATTTATTAGTCTCTCATTATCTAAATTTATTTAACTTTTAAACTTATAAGTATTATTAAATTTATTATTAAATTTAAATAAATTATTATTATTTAATAAATAAAATATTATAAAAAATAAATTTTCTTTAAATATTATTATAGATTTATCTTTTATAATTATAATTTTTAAACTAAGTATAATATTATTTAGTATTAGATATTATATATTTACTAAACTATTATTATAATCTTCTATATTTTAATATACTTTTAAAGTTAAAAATAATATTTAAAAGTTTATAATATCTTATTTTAGAAAATTAAAAATTAAATATTATTTTTCTAATATTATTATAATTAGTAATAATATTAAAATAATTTTAAAATCTAAAAAAAATAATAAATATTAATTAAATAATTTTAATAGTTTTATATCTTTTAAATATAATTATTTTAAAAAAGTTATTTTTAATATTAAAGAAGTTACTATATATAATAAATATTATTATAAATATTTTTTATAATAGTTTTAATTTTATTTATATCTTTTTATTTAAGATACTTTAATATATATTTAAAATTTAAAAAAAAATATTAAAATTATTTATACCTATATTAAATATTTAGTTTAATTATTTAATAATTATTAAGATTATATTATAGTAATTACTAAAAAAATTATATATAATACTTACTAATTTAATAATATTATTAATTTTATTTAAACTTATATTAAAAATTTACTTATTAATAATAAATATCTTATTTAAAATAATCTTATTAAAATATATTATATAATATTTTAATAATAATTATTTACTAATAAATAATTATAAACTATATAAATTCTTTTTATATACTCTATAATTTTTTAAACATTAATTTAATAATATTATAGAATAACTTTTAAAATTAGTATAAATTATTTAAAATTAATAATATTAATTAATTTAAAAATAATTACTTTTATATTTATAATAATTTTTATTATATTAAAATAATAAGAGCTTAATATTAAAAATTTTAAAGTTATTATAATAATAATAGATAATAATAATAAAATATTTATTATCTAGATTTTTATAATTATGTTAAAATTTATTTAGTAATTTATATAGATTATATTTATTTTCTTAAAACTTATTAATTAATAATTTTTAAGTTTATTATAATTATTTAATATTTAATATAAACTACTCTTAATAATTTATTATTTATAAAATAAGATATATAAAATCTTATATAAATTTTATTATTTATAACTAAAAAAGCTAATCTTAATAATATTCTAAGTATTTTTTTATAAATACTTATTATTTAGTACTTAATAAAGTTTTATTTTTACTGTTTTAATTTTTTATTATTTATTTTTTTATTATTTTTAATTTAGTTCTTTTATAAATATTTACTATTTAATATCTATTTATAATAAGATATAATATATTTTAAGATTTAAATTATTATAATATTATGTATATATATATAGTTTCTAAAGTATAGATTTTAAGATATTAATTATTAATAATTAGATTTTTAAAATTATCTATTTTATAAAATATTAAAAGTATATTATAATTAATTTCTAGAAATCTAAATATCTCTTAATTTTAAAGAAACTTTAAATTATAAAAATCTAAGTATTAACAATTAAAAGATAATCTTAGACACTGACTATTATATAACTTTTAAGAAGCTATTCTATTTCCTGGATTCTCAAAATCTAATAAGTAAAAAAGCTTACTAGCTTATTAGCTTTGGAAGCCCAAGAAGCAATACTTTTTTTTTCCTAATACTCTATTAAGTAGTATTATAAGTACTCTTATAAAAAATAATAATAACTTTTAAATATATTTTAATAATATTAAATTATAAATTATTATTAACTACTTATATAAAATAATTCTTTAAAATATTAAAATTATATATTTCTATAATAATCTAACTAATAATATAAATATAGTTAATAATTAAGGTAGTTTAATAGATAATAATAAAATTTATAATATTATTATTATAACTAACTTTTATATCTATAATAATCTGTTTAACATTAGTATTAGTAATAAAGAAGATAAAATATATAAGGTCTATAATATGATAAAACATTAGGAAAAATGTGTTGTGTTGTCCTGGTTATCTAATAATAGGATGTCTAGGATGATAACTAGTTATTTTATACTATCTAGATGATAATTTTAGTAAAGTAATTTTAGATAATAATTTAGAATATTTTATTTTAGATGTTAGATATTTACTAGATATTTTAAATAAATTTTAGATTTTTTTAATTTTAGATAATTGTTTTAAATTATTATTTAAGATATTTTTTAAATTTTAATATCTAAGATATTTTTAAAAATAATTAATTAAGTTAGGTTAATATAGTCTATTATTAGATATTATATATTTTATAAATATTAATATAATTTATAGAATTCTTTATTTAAAAAAATAATATTAATTTAAATAAAATAAAATTAATAATATAAATTATTTATTTATATTTAAATATATTATATTTATTAATATTATATTTAATAATTTTTTTAAAGTTTATTTTTTATAATTATTATTTATAATAGTTAAGAATAAAGATAAAGAAATATTTAAAAAAATAACTATAAATTTTTTAAAAATAAATTAAATAAACTTATAAAAAAGTTCTAGAGTTATTTTATAAATATGAGATAATTAGTTTTTATTAAAAAATATATTTATAAGTTAATTAAAAACTTTTATTAGTATATTAGAAAATTTAAAAATTTATAATATTATAAGAAGTTTACTATAGATTTTTTTTATTTATGAAAAGATTGATTTATTATAAATTCTAGATTTTTATTATTTTAGATTAATAAATACTTATATACTAATAAAGGTTAGAGTATTATTATTAAGCTTAATAATTAAATTATGATTTATATAGCCTTACTTTTATATAAAATTATAATATTAGAAAATAATTATAGCTAAGAATATAGAAGATATAAAAAAAAAAAGATTAGACTTTTAGTATTTAATAAAAATTAATTTATAATTTTTTTAATATTTTTTTTTTTTACTTACTTTATTATAATATATTTTATTTATTAGAAATTAATAATTTTCTAAAAGATACTTTATTTAATTTAAAATATACAATATATTTTTATATAAATAATATATATTTGATAAATAACTCTAAATAATAATAGATAAATATAAATAATAAAAAGTAAATTTAAAATTAAATTATTAATTAATTAATTTTAATTTATATATATCTTAAAGAAACTTATATATTTAACTAAATTTAGATTTATATCTAAGTAATTAATATATAGAATTAGATATTAAATATATTTATAAATTTTTTTTATATTTATAAATAAATTTTTAAATATTTAGAAAAAATTTATATTAATTTCTAATTTCTTATATATAATTTAATCATAATATAATAAATTAATTAGTTTAAAATAATAGTATTATTATTTTATAAAGGTTAGTTAATAAAAACCTATAAAAATAAGACTTAAACTCTTAAAGTTTATTAGAGAATATAATATTAATAATAAAGATATTAATAATAATATAATATTATTTTTATTAAGTAGCATAAATAAAATAAATAAGTAATAACTTATATTAATTATAAAATATTTATTATCCAAAGTATAATATTTATAAACTATAAAAGTTTTAATATTTTAAATTTATTAATAATTTTAAAAAAATTTAATATTACTTTACTCTTATATACTATCATTAATATTAATAAATATAAAAAAACTATAAACATATTTTAATAATTTATTATTATATTTTATTATATTACTTATAAATATTTACTATATAATTATATCTATATTTATTAGAAATAAATTATCTAATAGAAATTATAATTATAATTAAAAAAAAATAATTATTAAATATTTATCTTATTTAATAATAGACTTAAAAAATTTATTAAATAATAGGGTGAGTACTAATAAATTTAGTTAAAAATTAATTAATTTTAGATTTATAATATTATTTAAATTTTTATCTTTAATATTAATATCTTTATATTTCTTATTATTAAATTATAATTACTCTAGAAAAGTTATAATCAAACGCTCTATATTTTCTAAAATAAAATTTATTAATTTACTAGTTACTACATTTATTATATAGAATATAGATAGTTATTTAGCTTTTAATCTTAGTTTAGTTTCTAGTTATTTTTAAATTAAAGGTAGAAAATAAAGTTACTTTAATATAAATATTAAATAATTATTAATAAGTTTAAAAGAGCTTAGATTCTAAAATTAAATTTATACTTAGTTAGTATTATAAATATAAGTCTTTAATAAATAAATTATTAATTTTAAATTCTATAATTTTAAATATAACTTTTATATATCTAGTAATAACTACCTTTTTTATAATATTCTTTCTATTTAATTTTTTTTTTTTTAAAGGTATAGTAAAAACTTTATAAGTTTATAAATAATTAGGTTTAAAGTTAAGAAACTAGTATTATAAAAAAGAGAAGTAAAAAAAAAGAAAAAGAAAAAAAGAAGGATTATAACTATTAAATATAAGAATAGAAAGTTTAAAATAGATATAACTTATTTATACTTAAGTCTCTAATTTAATAAAAAGTATTATAGTATTTTAAATTAATATAGTTATTTACTAAATATTTTTTTAAATTTTTTTAGTATAAATATATTAAAAAAATAATATTTTTTTTTAAAATAATATATTAATTTAGTTAAGTAGAAGTTAAATTTAAATTAAGAAATAAATATATAATAATCTTAATTAGACTATAAGACTTTTATAAAATATCTCTAGATATTAGTTATAATTTAGTTATTAATAAAACTTTATAATCTTAATTTAAAATAGAATTAAATACTAAAAATATATAATTAATATAAAATAAAATATATCTAAATAAAGATTTATATTAGCTTTATATATTCTAATTAATAAAAATAAAATTATTTCTAAATTTATTTTTATATTATAAATATTTTTTAATATATTTAATTAAATATGGAATATCTATATTTAAATCTATAAAGTTTAGTACTAATATTAATAATTAATTAAAAAATTAATATATAAATATATTAATTAATAATTTTAATTTATTTAATAATAAATATAGTAAATTATATATTAAATTTTTTTAAACTATTTTTAACTAAATTAATTTGAAAAAAAAATATAGATATTTTATAAGATCTAGTTTTTTATAAAGTTTAGCTAAGAGTAAGATTATCTAATTCTAATTTTCTTCTTGAGCTTAAAGATCTTTAAGTATTTATTTATTGTTAAATAAATGTATTCTATTTATTATTAGGCTTTTAAATTCTTTATTTTTATTAATAGTAGGATTATTCTTATTTATAATAATAGAATTATTTATTTATAAAAGAGTTATAATTAAATATTCTATATCTACTACTATGTTGCAAGTTATGATAATTTGCGTTTCATGATAAAACAACCCAACTTCCTACCCCCCCATACTTTAATTAAAAATTAATATAACGCTAATTTTTAATAACTTAAAAAAATATACCATTATTTATTACCTAAAGAATTATTATATAATATCTTTATAAACTATATATCCTAAATTAAAGACTAATAGCCTCTATATTCTTTTACCTACTTTAATTATTATACTACTAAACAAAAATCTTCATATCTTCATTATTAACAATAATAAAATAAATAATAATATAATAATAAAAAATATTTTAAATATCTTTATTTATATTATTATTAAAAATTATAATATTTTAAAAATAGTATAAAAATATAATATTAACTATTAGTATCTTTAATATTATTTAAAGAATATTAATATTAAATTTTATTATTTAATAAAGTAGTCTTTAAATACTATATAAAAATAAAAACTAATAAACTAAATACTATATTATTTTAATTATAATTTTCTACTTTAGCTAATTATTATTTTAAATAAGATATCTAAAATTTATTATCTTATATATTCTAAAGTATCTAACTTTTATAGATTATAGATATCTTAATTTATAAAGTAGTTTAATATTTAATTAAAAAATTAAATTTTAAGCTATATAAATATAAAATATATAATAATAATTTTAATATTATTATTAAGATTATACTTTAATTATATAAATAAACATCTATAAATAATATTATTTTAACCACTATACTAATATTATATAATTTCAAGTTATTATATAAGATAAGATAATAAAATAAGAAAATATATAAAATTTTAATAAAAAAAGTATTATAATAGGAAAAAAATAGTATTACTAGAATATTACTTATTATAATATAGTTATTTAATTAATATAAGATAATAATAAAAAAAATATTACTATTATTAACTATATTAATACTACTAATACTAAAATAATATTACTAATTATTATTTTCAAAAATATTTATCACATAAAAAATTAATATACTATATTAAACATAAAAAAAGCCTCTTTTAGTATTATTTAAAAAAAATAGATAAATAATACTTTTAGTATTAAATAAATATATTAATTTAAAATTTTTTTATAATTAAATAAAATATTTAATAATCCTAAAACTTAATTATTAATCTTTAATAGTTATAAATTATATATTTTTATTAAATTTTTAGATTTATATTATATTAATAATATTAAATTATTATATATACTATTATATAGTACTTATCTTCTTTAGTCTTTTAATATAAAACTATTTAAATTACTATAATAATATTATATAACCAATATTACTAAAATTTTATTTAATATAGACTATTAGGTATCTTTATTAAAGGTATAATTTTATCAAGTATTTTAAAAAGCATATAATTAAGTATTTATTAAAAAGAATATAATATTAATATAATATTAATCTAAATATTTTTTATTTAATCTTAATTTTATTATTAAATAATATAAGAAATTATTATCTTTAATAATTAATCTAATTATTATTAATATTCTAAAAATACTTTAAATATTAAAAAATATTATTAATATTAAAAAATAGATTATTACTTATGATATCTTATTATTATAAAATTATTTAATTAATATATTTATTAAATTAGTAGAAATTAATATTATATATTATAATTTATTAGAGATATAGCTTAAAGCCTTATAAATAGCTAATAAAGAGATTAAATAATATAATAGTTAATATTATTTAATATTAAAATAAAATAATAGTTATCTAGTTATAAGCGTAGATATATAATATATAAAAATAGAACTAAAAGTAAAATAATAAATAAAAATAATAAAAATATAATAACCTAAATATTATAGATGTTCTCCTAAATAGCCTATATATTTTATTCTTATTATTGTTATTATTAATAATACTACTAAATCTATTAGATAATTAATACAAATTAATAATTAAACTAATATTAATGATAATATTAACTTTTTTATAGATAGTAATAAAGATTCTAAAGTATTATTTAAAAACTTTTTAAATAGTAATTAGATTAATATTTTTTTAAATTATTAAAAATTAGCACCGCGTTGTTTTTTGGTAAAAGTATAGGGGGGATAAGGAGTTAAGTTGTTTTATCATAAAATACAAATTATCATAACTTGTAACACACGAGTAGTAATAATATATTTTATTATAATATATTTATATTTATTAGATATAAATAAAATAACTTATATTAACTTTGATATTCTACTATTTATAATAAAAAATCTTTTTTATTAAAAGTTTAATATTCTTCTTTTAAAGATTAATAAGTAAGTTTAAAAGTCTTAGTTAACTAATTTTATAAGTACTTAAATAAATAAATAAAATCTATAAAATAAAAAAGTTAATAAATTTTAATTATATTAAATAAATTTAATTTTTAAAAATCTTATTTATATTTTTAAGTAATTTAAATTAATTTTATAATAAGATTATTTTTTTTATAAGTTATAGATAGACTTATAGTATTCTTAAAGATTTTTTACATATTTGTTTTTATTTATAAGAATTATTATTTTAATTTTCTTCTTTATAAAATATTTCTATATTTAGTAAATACTTTCTTAGTTTTATAAAATAGATATTAATAGTCTTTAAGATAATTTAAAATTATTAATATATAACTTTTATACTAAATTATTAAATAAAAGTTAAAAAAATAATAAATATATTAAAGAACTTTATTAAAAAATAAATATTATAAAGTTATTAAAATACTTAAAATAATTATTAAGATATAAAGTAAAATTTAACTAACTAAATAAAATTCTTTCTTTTACTATTAAGTAATTTATAAAAATGTAATTATAAATTTAAAGAAGTAAAGATATATAAGAAGACTAAGTTAGATTATATTAAAGCTATATAAATAATTATTTTTTTTTATAAATTTAATTATCTAAATTAAAATATATTTAAAAATTCCTAAATAAAGGCTATAAAATAAATCTAGTTTAAAAAGTAATATTAGAAAGATACTAGAAAGTTGATAAAAAACTATTAAAGTCTTATTATTATAAATAATTTTAAGATAGTTTTTTAATTAAAAATAATATAATTATAAAAGAGTTTAAAATTATAATTAATTTTTAATATTTTAATATAGATAATAATCTTATATAGAAGTATCTAGTATATATATTTCTAGATATTTAAAGTCTATTTTATAGATAAGATATAATTATATATTAATATTTAGAAATTTTATATATTTAATATAGTTAGTAATCTAACTAGCTAATTAAATATAATATTTTTAAATAATATTATTATCATATATTAAATCTAGCTCTTTCTATATTAAATTAAACTCTAAATTTTATAAGTCTACTAATAAAGATAAAATTTTTTATATTAATTCTTAAATATCTTTAATAATTTAAAGTTATTATTATTAGGTAAGATATATTTTTTTAAATAATAATAATAAAAATATTAGTAGTAGTTAAATACTTTTTAATAATTAATTATAAATATCTAATAATAAATTCCTAATTATTAGATATATTAGTTAGATTTTTTTATTTCTCAAAAAATTTATTAAATAGAAAGAATTAGATATATAAATAAGTAAGATAATTATCTTACTATTTAACATCCATTTCTAAATAAATTAAATTTATTAATAACTAAATATTAAAAGTTAAATATAATATATATACTTATTTTTTCTACTACTAGTTTATTATATATATTTCTATATATACATATTTATTTTCTTTATTTTATTTATAAACTAAAATATAAATTAAACTTTCTACATACACAAATTACTATAGAAAATATACTATATAATTAATTAAATTTCTAAATAAATATTTAACAAGTAATTAACCTAAGATATTAAAGTTATAAATTACTATTTAAAATTTAAATTTAATTTCTTTTTTTATTTAGCTAACTTATTTTTAGAATATATATATAAATATATAAAATTTATTTATAGTTTTATTATATTAACTACTCAATTAGAAAAATTAATTAATATTTCTTTTAATAAATTTAAAAGTAATTAACTATATTATTAGTTTAAAATCTTTAAAATTAAAGAATAAATAATATTTATTATTAAAAATAAAAATTTATTTTAGTAAATTTAATATTAAATATCTTATATTTAAAAAAATCTCTATATATATAAAATTAAAAGTATTATTAAACTTAAAGCTAATATTTATAATAACTTTTACTATTATTTACATATTTAATATTAACTAAAAAACATTTATAAAAGTTTTAATATTTCTAGTATATAAATAAAAATAAATATTTTATTTATAAATAGACTTATAATCTAAAAATATAAAATATTTATTATAATATTAATATAAATATTAATGAATATTAATAGATATACTAATAATAAATATAAGAAGTTTAATTATAAATTTAAAAAAACTATTAAAAAGAATAATATAAATTTTAATAAACTATAAATATACTAAAATATATTAAATTATAGAAGTAAGTTCTTATTATCCTATATAGTAGAAATACTTTAATTATACTTAATAAATTTAATATCTAATATTTTATATTTATATATATTTATAACTATAAAATATTTTATATTAGATTTTTATAAAAAAAATTTATAATAAAAAAAACTTTTAAATATATTATAATAATATAATAATTAAAAGTAATACTTTATTAAATAATATAAGTTTATTAATAGTTATATCTTATAAAATCTTTAAATATGTTTTTTATTATAATTATATTTATTTTTTAAAATATATAATAGTAGTCTTTTTTATTATTTTTTTTATATTATTATTCAACTTTATAAATACATAAAAATCTAATATTATAATATTATTTTTATTTTCTTTTATAATTATATAATCTTTTAATATTTTCTTTTTTATATTAAAATATAATTCTAAAGTATCTATAATTATTAAAAGTTTGTTAAAAGTTTATAAAAGTATTTTAGATATTATTTTAAATCTATAAATATAAAATATTTTATTTTTTTAAAATTAATTAGAAACTTATTTATTTAATAAGTAAAATTTAATTATTTAGTTAGATAAAAATATTATAAAAACATAATATAACTTCTTATATAATTAAAGATTAATTAAAATCTATAATTAATAAAATTTATAGATCTAGTTTACTTAGTAAGTCTAGTTAATATATTATTATTATATTTTAAATCTATAAAAGATTTATAATATCTAAGATTAATTAATATATTTAGTTTATTTTTTTATTTTTAAAGATATTATCTTCCTAGTATCTAATATATATTTAGATATTTATTAATATATATTAAATATATAAAAACTATTATTTATTAGTATTAAGTATAGTATAAGAAAAAGAATCTATAAAATTTATATTTATAAAAAGTAAAAAAGCTAAAAAAAATAGTAAGTAGATATATAATTTATAAGTAGATAAAATAAATCTAAAATTTAATTTATTATATTTATTAATTACTTATTAACTAACTTCAGAAATGTCTTTAGAAAGTAATAATTTTAATATTAAGTTTAAAAGTTAAAAAAATAATATTAAACTAAATTTAACTAATTTAAATAATACTTATTATATATAGGTTATAAAATATTTATTAAAGATATCTTATAACTAATAATTATTTAATACATAAAACTTATAAAGTAGCTAGTAGTAAGGTTCTAACTAAATTAAATAATAAGCAATATAACCCATATTTTTAAATAAACATCCTATATCTAACTTTTATCCTATTTAGGTTATTCTACTATTAATAGTAAAAATATTACTATTTTAAAATAAATAACTAAAAGTTTAAAAAATAAATATTTAAGTATTTAATTAAGAATTAATAAAGTCTATTAATAATCTTATAACTAATATTACTACTATTAGTACTAGAGATAATAATATTAAAGATAGTACTAGAAATAAAAATAATAGTAATAATAAAGTTAATAATAAAGATAAAACTAATAATAATATTTTAAGTTATTATATAAATATAAATAAATTATTAATATTATTAAGTATAGGTAGTATAAGAGATTATAAAAAAAAGAAGATAACTAAAAAAACTACTACTAAAAAAAAGCTTTATAAAAAACTAATTAAAATATCTAATAAAAATTAAATTAAGTTAGTATAAAAATATAAAATATTTACTAATAATTTCTAACTAAAAAATAAAAGTTAAATAATAGTGATAATAATAAGAATAATAGTAATAAAGATAGTAATAAAAATAAAAGTAATAATAATAATAATAAAAATAAAAGTAATAGTAATAATAATAGTAATAAAGATAAAGATAAAGATAAAAATAAAAACAAGTAATTAAGTAAGTAACTTAATAAAAAAAATTTATAATTAATTTTCTAATATTTACTATAGAATAATATTATAAAAGTATAAAAATAAAAAAAAAAATATTAAAATTTTAATCTTTTAATATATCTAAAATTTTTTAGGATAAAATATATTATAATTAGAAAAATAATATTAGCTATAAATATATTAATAAGTAATTAGTTTATAATTAAATATTATAAAACTATTACTAAATATTTTTTATATTAGATTATATTAAGTTAAAGAAGTTTATACTTAATAATAATTTAAAATACTATAATATAGATAGAACTTATAAAATTAATAGAAATAATATTATAAATATTAAAATATTAAGTAAATATTAATAGAATAGTTAGAATAAAATATTAAAAATAAAATAAAATAAATTCTTTAAATTTATATATAAATTTAATTTTTTTAAAACTTTTTAAAAATTAGATATTATTAATTAATAGATTAAAGATAAATATAATTAAATATTACTTAAAGAGTATAAGATATAACCTATTTTTAATATAATATATAATATTATTATAGATATTTTTAAAAAATAAAAGAATATTCTTAAGAATATTTATAAATAAATATATAAAAGAGAATTAATTAATTTAATTGAATATAGTATAATTTTAAATAAGATAATTTAAATTAAAAAAGAATATATAATATTTAAGAAGAAGAAAAAGAAGAAAGAGGGTTTTACCTAAATAATAGTAAAAAAACTTAATATAATAGATATAAATAAGTTATTTAAAATATTAAAATAAAATATTAAATAAATTTATTAAGTTTAATAATTAATATATAGAAATTTTTATATTATTAGTTATATTTAATAAAAATTTATTAATTTAACTTTTTTAATTTTATTTTAATAATAATATAATATTTACCTTTAATAGTAGTAATACTATCTACCCTTTTAATTTTTATTTTAATTTTTATATATTTATTATTTAACTTAATATAGATTTTATTATTATTTAATAAGTTAAAGATATTATAACTAATATAGATAATATAATAATTATTTAAAAAATATTAATAATAAATAAAGTTATTATAAAAACATTCTTTATTTATAACTATATTATAACTAATATAAAGTTATAGGTATAGTTATAAGTTATAAATAAGTTAATTATATTTTATAATTTTTATATAATTATATATAGAGATTTAGAATTAAATTTATTTACTCTTTATTAATTTTAATGGATATAGTAGTATTAATTATAAGAAGTTTATAGTTTATTACTTTATATTTATTTTTAATTTTATATTCTAAAATTTTTAACTTAAAGTTAGAATAAAGAAAAATAAAAAGATAAAGTTTGATCTAAAATAAGAATAATTAGTTTAGTAAATATAATAGATATAAGAAAAGATTTATAAAATTTATAAGAGAAGATAAAAAATTAAAATAAGATAATAAGATATATTTTAAAAATAAAATTTAAAAGAAATACTAAATTAGAGTTTTTAAAAAAATAATAACTATAAGTATAAAAAATAATAATTATAAGTAGTTAAATAAAATTTTTAAAAGGATTTATTATATTTATAAATGAAAATATAAAATGTGTTGAGATTTTTTAAAAAATTAAAAAAGATATTAGGCTTAAGTAAAAAAAGAAAGTATAATATAGAAAATAATAAAATAGTAGAATAAATATATAAATTTTATAAAAGACTTTTTATATTTATTTATGAATTTGAGATGTTTTTTTAATAATGGCTTTTAGTTTATATTTTATTTTTGATGTGGTTTTGTTTTAGGCTTATTTAAAAATTTTTTGATGGGGTTTTTGGTTGTTTTATATTTATCTAATATTGTTTGAGATTAGATGTATGATGTTTGAGATATATTAGTAGCTATTTTACTCTACTTTTTTTTTCCTGATGAAAGTAATAATAATCTAGATAATAATACTAACTAAAAAAAAATTTATTTTAAAATATAAAAAAAAAATAAAAAGTTCTAGAAATTAAAATATAAAATTTTATATAAAAATTTTAATATATAATAAAAAGAATAAAATAAAGTAAATAAAAAAGAAAATAATAAAAAAATAATAAGTAAAATAAAGGAATTATATAAATAGAAAGCTAACTTAACACCACTTTTAAATTATTAATAAGTTTAGATATATTATAATATAGAGCATAATAACTATATATAAGTTAAAGAAATTAATTAGATTTTAAAAGTTATTATATACTTTTATTTTCTTTATTATATAGAATAATCTATTCATATATATATAATAATTTATATATATAATATAGAACTTTAAATTTAATTTAATAATATAGTATAATCTACTCTATATAATATTAGAGTATATAAGTAAATTACTAAAAATTAAATTTATATAAATATATAAAAATACTTATAACTTTAAGAATAAATAATTCTTATATATAACGTGTTCCACCGGGAAGCGAGACATACCAAGAAGCGAGACACGAAATTTTAAGTTTCAAAAAATTGTTATAAATTCAGTTTTTAACTAAAACTCTTAAAAATTTCATATAAATTAAAAAATAGTAAATAAATTATCATAGTAAAATTTCAATACTTTTTATTAATTATTCAAATTAATAATATTTTTTTTATATCAAAATTTAGTATTTTTTATACTATTTATATTATTAACAAACTAAAACCACAACTAAATTTCAACACTACACTAATATTTACCTACCCTTCCCACTCCCTCCCTTCCTATCTAAAAAAACTAAAAAAAATATATATACTAATTATTTATATATTTATATAACTACTATCCTCTAAATTATCTTCCAAACTCTCCTTAAAACTCTTAAAATCCTTAGAATTACTATTAATATTAATATAGATATTAATAATAACCACTATATTTCTACTACTAGTATCTTTTTAAAAATAACTTTTAAAATACTTAATACTACTATAATCTCTATTATTATTACTACTATAAAAGTAATTATAGCTTTTTCTTAATTATATCTTATTAACTACTTTTTAAGCTCTTAATTTTATATTTTTATTCTACTATAGCTTATTAAACTCCTAATTATTTAAAACATAGATATTAGTAAATCTTAGTTTATTATACTTATATTAGAAAATCTTCTTATTTATAACTTAGAGTTAAGTATTAATTTCTTATAAAAAAATTATTTTATTTATTACTCTCTCTATCACTTTACCTAACTTCTTAATATAGTCAATAGTTAGTAAAGTAAGTAGATAGCTAGTATATATAAGGATATCATTAACAAATTTATAAATAGATTATAGTTAAGCTAGTATTTTACTAATAGTAGCACTAGTAATAATACTAGTAGTAGTAGTAGCAATAGCATTAATAGTAGAAAGAAGGTTAGTTTATATAACCTTATTATACTATAGTTTAAACAAGACCTTTTCTAAATTATATAGTACTAATCTTATATATTACTAAACTAACTTAATTAGATCTTAACTTATTATATTCTTTCTAGCCTTTACTAGTAGCTTAATAAATAACTACTTATTAATCTTAATTAAATTATTATATAAGGTATAGTTTATAATATTTTAATATTATATACTATATACTAAATTAAAATTAATATCTAATAATTATAAATAATATATACTATATACTAGTAAATATAATATAATTATATTCTTTTAAATATAAAAATTAATAAATTTTATGCTAATATAACTTACATATTTATCTAATAGTAGTATACATATGCAGTTATTACTAGTTCTAGTTAATAGTTTAAATAACCTTTCTAACTACTAAATATTAAACTTATTATTAGATTATTTATTAAGCAATGTTATAAATAACTAGTTTTTTATTAAATCTATATTATTAATATATTAATTAAACTAATAATAGATGTTTTTAAAGATAACAAATAATAGAAGAGTAGTACTATAAATACTAATATATTTAATAATAATAATAAATTCTTAGTTACTATATTTTTTAATAAATTAACTTTTAATCTAAGTTAGTAGTATTACTTTAATAGTTAAAAACTATATATTATTTATTATAAATCCTTTTTCATTTATATTATATATTATAACCTCAATAATATTATTCTTTAGTTTAGTTTTTAGGTATAATTAATAGAATTAATTAATAAAAACTAGGTTATTAATTTTAGTCTAAATATTATCTAGTATCTAAATATAAATAGAGTATAACTTTAGATATTAAGTTAAAAATTAATTTATTTAATTAATATTTAGTTCTTATTTTACTAGTTTAATAATTATATAGTATATTATATTTATATATAGAGGAAACTTCTAACTATATAACTAAACTATCTACTTTATTAATACCTTCTTATTCTTTAATAGTATAGCTAGCTAATAAATATATACAATTATTTGGCTATTTTTTCTATTATTTATTTTTATTATTAATAAAGTATATAATATACTATATATTATTATAATTATATATATAGATGGGTATATTCTATTATTATAATTATATATAATAAATATAATATCTTACTTAAAAGTTTTTTTATTAATTTATAATTAATATAAAGAATAATTATATTAATAATAAGGTTAAAATTATCTAGCTATAGTTATTATTAATTATAGTAGTAGTTAAAAATATAATATTATATAAATAAGTATATAAAAGATAATAATAATAGTTAAAATAATAATAAATTAAATATTAGTATAATACTAAAATTTAATTATAGTTTTAATTTATCAATAATATAAACAGTATAAAAAATATTAAATTTTAATATAAAAAAAATATTATTAATTTAAACAATCAATAAAAAACATTAAAATTTTATTATAATAATCTATTCACTATTTTCTAATTCATATAAAATTTTTAAAAATTTTAGTTAAAAACTAAATTTATAACAATTTTTTAAAACTCAAAATTTCATATCTCACTTTCTAATGTGTCTTGCTTCCCGGTGGAACACGTTATTAAAATATATAGTATCTAAAGATATTATCTAAGTTTTTACTAAAAATTTAAAAGCTTTATAAACTACTTTATTAATATTTACTAATTTAAATACCTATTATTTATGTTATATAACTAAACTTAAAAATAAAAAAGCTTTTATAGATCTTAAATTTACTCTTTTTAATATAATAACTTTATACTTAAAATTTTTAACTTTAAAGTTATTAAATAATTACTAGGTTCTTACTATAGTAAAAATAAATAAAATAAATAATAATTATTAAAATATTTTTAAAAAATAATTAATTCTTAAAATATTTAAGAGTAATCTTATAATATAAAAAAGTCTTTTTAAAAAAATTAATAATTTATCTAAATATACATTATTTTTATTATAAAATTAGTATATATAATTTTAATTTTAATTAATAAATTTATTTATAAATCTTTTACCTTTTAACCTTTTTACTTTTATTTTTTTTAGAAAAAATAAAGATATTAAAAATATAATAGCTTTAAAATCTTTTTATATTTTAAGTTATAATAAATATAAAAGTAATCTAATTAACTATACTTATATACTACTTTTTTATATTAAATAAATAAGTCTAGTTTACTATTTTAAAAAACTATATAAGTTAATAAAAAAAAACTTAAAAATAACTATAACTACTTTATTAATACTCCTACTAAAGTTTAAACAAGTAGCTATAACTATAAAGTAAAAAAAAAGTATTTCTAAATTTAGAAATAAAATTTATATAATTAATAAAGTCCCTAATAATACTTTATCTATTTAAAAAAAGAAGATCACTTAAACTAAAAATAAAAAAACCTTTTAAATTTATTTAAAAAAATTTAATAGTTTTAAATAAAATATTAATATTATAAAAATTATTAAAAAAGAATATTTTATTTAAATTAATTATAATAATAACTTTTAACTATTTATTAGTAATATTAAATTTTAATTAAAAATTAAGTTAAAAAATCCTATTATAAGTATAAATATCTAACTTTAAAAATAATATAAAGCCTATCTTATTTTTTAAAAAAATCCTTTCTAGAAATTTAAATAGTAGACTAAAGATATAGAAAATAATAATAAAAATATTAATTTTTATCTTACAATTATATTTAATTCTAAAAATATATTTACCTAGCTAAATTTTAACTAATAAAAAATAAATATAAATAAGATAATTATAAAGTTTAAGAAATATTTAAAATTTAAGTATAAATTTTATATAATTATCTTAATTATTAAAAAGAATATAGATAACTAAGAAAAAAACTTACTTAGGTATAAATCTATTAAGACTAAAAAGTAAAAAAAGAAGTATTAATTAAGTATTAATATAATTATTTCTAAAGCCTTAAAGGTCTTAAAATAAAAGGTTAAATAACTTTCTAGTCTTATATTTTTTTAAATAAAAATTATTATAAAATTAGAGTCTAGCTTAGATAACTCTATTTTTTAAGTTACTATTTTTATTAAAAATATTATAAATACTAAAGGTAAACTTATAATAACTTTAAAAAAAAAAGTAGATAAACTTAATAAAGTAATTAATAATATGATAAATATATTTTTTAATATTAATAATTAAAACTATAAGATCTTTATTCTAGTTATAATTTTTATTAAAAAAAAAAATATATATAACTTTAAAATTTAAACTAAAGCTACTAAAATATCTACCTATATAAGTAAGAATATATATATATAAAATTAAAATATTTAAGCTTTTAAATTACTTATTTCTTTTATTAAATTTATTTTTATTATTTTTTAAATTCTTCTAATCTATTAAATTATTAATATTTATAATTTTATTTCTTATTTTATTATAAGTCTATATCTCTTACTCTTTCTTTTATTTTATAATCTTATTTAAATCTTTATTTTTTATAGTAATTACTTTTTTTAACTTAATTAATCTAAGAGTATTATTTTTTTTATTAATATTAATAAATTTATTGTTTTTCTTTTTATATTTTTTTAACTTCTATCTTAAGAAGTTATAAACTTTTATATAAAATATTTTATTTTTTTTAGTACTACCTATATTAGGTAGAAATTTATTTTTAATTAAAGTTTAAGTATAAAATTATATTACTTTATTTATTAGAAATTTATTATAATTCTAAGCTATTATCTCTTTTTTTAATATATCTAAAAGTTGTGTATTAAACTCTTTAGTATAATTAATAATTTTAGACTTTATATATCTATAATCTAGATAATTAGTAATAAGGTATAGTTAATTCTTTTATATTTAAATTCTATAATTATTTTAAACTTTTATTATTTTTAAGTAAATATCTCTAATCTAATTTATATAAATATATTATATAATCATAATATTATAGTAATTTTAAAGTTTAAATATATTATAATTCTTATAAATCTTAAAGAATTTAATTTATTTATTAATAACTCTTTTATAGAGAAAAACTTATTAAGTTTTAATATAAATATTATAAATACTAATCTTATAAAAGTAATATTTTTTAATTTTAGTATTATTACTCTTATATTATATAAATAAAAGTTCTTAATATCTTATTATTTTTTTAATTTTAGTATTAAAATTTATATAAGTAAAATAAAGAAATTTATACTAATTTATTATCATAATAAAAAGTTTTTAGACTATAATAAAAATATAAATTAAATAATTTATAAAAAAGTAAAATATTTTATATAAATAAATATTAATAATATCATAGATTTTTATATTATACTACTTTAATTTATTATATATATTTATAAACTATATAAAGTTAGAATTAGGTATATGCATTTTATTATAAATATAATTTTTATATTTCTTTTTAAAAGTTACTTTTTTAGAATTAAACTTTTTAATAATTTTAATAACTTACTACTTTAATATAAAAATTATTACATATAATCTAGTCTTAACTATATAAGAATTTATTCTATAATTAATAATTATACTAATTTTAAAGTTTTTTTTAATAAATTAATAAGCTTTAATTTTAGTAGTTTTTAATTAATTATTAAAAGTTTTAAAAAAGATATTATATTTATAATAAATATTTTTAAATATTTATATAATAATATTTAGTTAAAATTAATCTTATAAGATCTTAAATATTATAGAATCTTTATAATTTTTAACTCTTAATTAAATAATTTATTTTTTTAGAGCTTTATTAAAAAATAAGTTATTAAATTATTCCTTCTTATTTTTTATTTTTTTAGTTTTTTAACCATTATTAAAAAAATCTATTAGATATATATTCTATTTATAGAGCTAATACTTAAAAGTCTTTATAAAAGAGACCTTTATAATTAGATAATTTTATAAGTTTACTAAATTTTAATAAATATTATTTATTAAATAACTCTCTTTAATATAAAAACTTATAATAAAGTCTTTAACTTTATTAAAATATATATTTTTATTATATTTTATAATTCTAATTATTTAGGGATTTATAAAACCTATAAAATTTATATTAGCTATATAAACTTTAAATTCTTTGAAATTTATATAACCTATACTTTTAAAATAAATTACTAAGACTAAAAATACTGTAAAATAAAGTCTAATAATAAGATCTATACAATTTATAAAGTCTTTAATATTAATGAAATTGGAAATTTATAGTAGTAAAAATCTAAAAAATCTAAAACTAAAAAAATCCAAAATCTAAATATCCAAAAACCAAAAAACCAAAAAACTGTTTAGCGAGAATTGCAATTTTCGCTAAAATCTTTTTGACCCTACATATCCTCCCTATGCGTTGCCATAACAACGAGACCGGGCCGAGACTGACCCAACGAGACCATACAAGACGACCATTCTAGTGCAACCTGTTCTCATTTTGGGGGCAACACTGACTATTTTCAAGGCTTTTCTGGTCCAATCTCGATTATTCTCCTATTCCTTTCTGAGAAAGTTGCAGGAAGTTTCTCTATAAGTACACAAGTCGTTTAAAAATAATATTCATGGCGTGTTAACAGAAGGTAATTTCATACACCTTGTAGAGAAATCGAGGATCTCCGGGAATAACGATCACAGACCTCGCCACACCATCCGTGATAGTGTCTATCGGCAGCCTTTAGATATTATTGCGCTGGCTGCCACGAGACAAATTTCTCTCACAGAATAGCCGTATACAGCCAGCAATAATTTTCCAAGCTTCCCAGGTCAGATGGCTGAGGTAGTGCTAAAGCGCATCATTTCATCCACGCCAGAACCCTTGGCCACTAAGATGATTTTGATTACCATTATCTGGTCTGTTTACAGCATTCATCAAGTTCTGCCAAAGATTAGTCAAAGGCGATTGACCTGAGCCAGCTCCACTTCCAAGCCCACCCGCACCTCCGCCGGGTCTAGGAGGAATATGAAACCTAACCGTCGTAAGAATTGCCGCATTTCTCCCGTCAATATACAGAAACTCCAAATCTAAATACTGAGGTCTCGGGCTTCCATGAGACTCGGCTGTAGCGGGGTATTCCATCAAAACATCTATTTCAAAGGCTAGGGCAACAAATCCTACTAGCATGCCAACCTTGATTCCATCAGGAGCAGTCATGTGCCATCCATCCCAGGCTTTGAAAATTGCTGCACCGTCGATGTTGAAGCCCCGGCTTCGCAGCAGTAAGTTTCGTTGGTTGACTTCATACTGTTGCATGAAGATACGGATACGGACGTCCTTGACGACGGGCTGAGTTGCATACATCGCCAGTACCGTGCTGTTACTCCAGAGGAGATTGAAGTCGTTATAACAGCGTAAACCGAATTGAAGATTTGAGAGTGGCGGCGACGCTCCTGAGATACGAATCTCTTGATCAATCTGCTTCTGAATCCACTTCGTCGCTAAAATGCAAACGATGAGTGTCGAATCGGTCGTTGCCATCTCTTTGGACTTGAATGTAGCCCTTTTCAGAGCCTCAGTCATCGGATTTTCGATTATGTGCTTCCAATCTCGGCAGACTAGACGGCAGGTACACCATAATATGATGAACCCAGGATTTCGATCTTTCAGGGTGTAAAAACGTTGGAATATCTCTTCACGGCTTTCAGGCCATCCTGGATCGTTTTGGAAGATCCGGCGACTGCGGCGGGTTCGGCCACTGTTCGAGTATGAGAGAGTTGTTAGCCGATATCTTTATCGTTTCATGGCGGCAAGTGAAGGCCGCATGGCCTGGTCCGTGAAAAAGCATACCTCATGATTGATGCCTTAGCGGGGGGTATAAGCTCCTTAAGGGGCGATTAGAAATCAGATGAGGCTTATCTCTAGTTTCCGAGAGGGCAGCAAGATAGCCAAGAGTTAAATAGTGTGGCGTATTGAAAAGGTTAGGTTGCGGTCAAAGGCAATTTATTCCAAGCTTGAATATGGGGTGTGCGGATGGCATTAATGACATAATTTCCAACATTTAATCGGGAATATTGCTGTTGTCAACCAACCGCCAGCGTTCGTCCTCCCCGCAAAAACAGAAATCGTGGAGTGGTAGTCTGCCTCACGAGACAAAAAGAAACCCGCGGGGATAATATGTAACTTCTCGTAAAGGGGTTTTCTCTACAATAAATTGATAGATTTGGGGTACATAAAGATCAATATCATAAAGGTATAGAGGGAAACACAGTGATTGAAATAGCTGACCTAGAAGCCTTTTATACACTATGCTGCTTTGATTTTAGCCGATAATCTGGATATCTAGCGCAGGCTCTACGCTAGTTCAACTGCACCAGCCAAATCAATGGCCGTATTGATGGAGATCATTCGGCATCGAGAGCTCCTATCATGCGGGGCCTCCTGTCATGTGACCTTGCATCTAAACGCTCTAGTCTGGGCTGGGATAACCACAACGGCCCGTGTCAATTGGCCGACTGTCATACTTGAATTGGACGCAGATTCAGGTTGCGGTGCCGGCTTACTACTAGGATCCAAAGTTACGCGATTGATTATTAGAAGCTTCGAAAGACAAAGCTGCTACCCTCGAAGCTAGACTAACTCCTACCAAACCATCGAATTACGGCGGAGAAGTATCTCTGCAGTGCAGAGAAGCATCATAGACAACCTTTCTGCATACTCTCGATCCTTAAGAGTTGGCCAAATAAAAATGACATCCGGTAAGAAGGAGATTTCGGAGTCTCATACCTCATAAGAAGGCTAGATATTGATATCTTTTTTTTACAGTTCCAACAACCCCCGTCAAAGGAGATGACACCAGTCAGGGGTCTTCTTCTTCTCCTCTTTCAGATTTATCGATGAATACGGATGACTTTTATCCAATTAGCCCAGCGGAAATGCCACCTTCAGCTGCAAACTCGACCCAGGCCAGTCTCAGTTTACCGCTTTTCGAGTACAGCAGCGGCCGTCACGCTGCCGATGCAGTACTCTACAACCCTCAGCTCCTCCACAGGATCCTTTCATTCATCTACGATGCACCATCAGATTATAAAAGGGGATCCCATCTCATTGATCTCAATGAAAACGAGGAATCGTATTCATTCTTCCAACTCTTCGAGCTCCGATGCATGTGCCGGGACTGGTACAATGTCATCAGCTCGTGTGTTATTCCCTTCAGAAACCCTGTTTTGGCGAAAGGCGGTGATAACCATCGTCTCCACATTCCTTTCTTGACCTGGCTCGGGGCCACGATGCAGGTTCTAGCTTTTGATCCTATTGTGCCACGAACGAATTTTTCCCTTTTGATAGGGTTCGTTGAATCAGCTGTTGCAGCTATCGACGGCTTCGCAGCGACCGACTATATCAGTGAACCTGCGGTTTCGAAGATCTGGTTGTGTTTTCAGGCAGACTATCACCCCCCCTTCACCAGATATTACCACAAAAATCCTAACCGGAAGGCGAGGAAGCCCGTTTGTTGCCCCATCGGTGACTACATCGACGCGCTTGAGTTCAGCCTTCAATTGAGAGATCGCCCCAAGGGAAAGCGAGACCGTATCATGGAAGACGCCTTCATTGTTCGCAATGATAAAGGGGTCACAATAATGGACGTGGTCGAGCATATGACAGAGGTTCTCGCAGGGTACTATCGCACCAAACGGCTTTACATGCTCTGGATGATTGAAATTGGCTTTTGCGCCGGTATTACAGATCAGCCTGGGGAGCGGGATATGAATAAACGAATCAAACAAACGCTCTTCGAAGTTTGCAACAGATCCGCTAGAATCTTCTTGACGGATTCAAGACTTGAGATCAAGAACGAACGCCGAATTAACTTTCAGCCACCAGGTTATTATGACCCCCTCCACGATCCGAACAAGCAGAACAAAAATAATGACTTGAAATTGTCGTTGCGAAGGGGGCATGATAGTATCGACTATGAAGAGGACAGCGAGCAGGAGGAGAACATTAAAGAAGAAAGCGATGATGAAGATGGGGAAAATGACGACGAGGGAGGGGCTGGCAAAGAAAAAGAAGAAGAAAGTGACGACAGCGCCGAAAGGGAGTTCCACAAACTATACATTACAGAAAATATTTCATAGTTTTGTTATTCAAGATAGCCTATAGAAAGATAAGTGATATTTTCGATAGGCTCTCGTTAAGTAGCCGGCCCGTATACTGAATTATTCTTTCTAAAAAACACCTTTGATCCGGCGTTTCGAATTTTTTAAAATTTGTCAGTTAGTCATCTGCCAAGGACGGTAAAATATGCTTTCTCTCAAGTTAACAGCCTCGAAGCTAAAATTCGACGCGTCATCACTCCATTCCTTAACCTTGACTAAATAGCGTAGAGTTTTGGTGAAGCCGGAATCCTTGTGATATTGGCAACCCTGCAATACATTCAAAATGTATTGCGTCTCAACGATATTTTGCAACGCCAACGTCTTCGTGATACTCGGAACTTTGTAATAACTAGCTAATAGATTACCGTGTAATCTAGCCTCAGTATCCAGGCGAGGCTATTCTTTGTAGTTTCTCATTTTCTCACGAGGATGGTACTGGGGTTCTCTAAACGAAAGTACAGGGAAACCTCCGCGATAACCGGCGAATGAGACCGCAGTATAAACCTGATGCGCTTAGTGAACTTTGAAAGTCTTGAAAGCCCTTAGCCTCACCTGCGAGTCGCCTTCGATTACAACTTTCATCATGCGTTCTCACCCATCTGGGATATAAAATGGTAAGATAATAGGCTTACGCCGGGTTAGTCAGTGCCTTCCTATAAATAGGGGTCCAATATGTATTGGTATCTAGGGTTATCGATCACCAACCATACCAATTAGGATCTACATACATTCCATTAATCAAAAGCTCTATTGAAGGGACGGTAGACCGTTACAAATATTTTAAAGTATCCTGGTGTTAACGCGTGGACGCGTTCGATGTAACTCTATACAGCGCCCCCATAAACGAAAATCAAGCTCTTCCAATGAATACTATTTCGTCTCATAACATGTTTTCATCGCGATAGAGAATTTTTATCTTAATAAAGAGTTTCGTTGCAACGGAGGAATTTTGTCGCGATAAAGGGTTTTTGTCACGATAAAGGGTTTACGTTCTAATAGAGGGTTTCTATCCTAATAGAAGCCCTCTGTCCTGACGTAAGCCTGTTATTGAACGGAACAGGCCCTGTCCTGGGTACAGGTTCCCGTTCTGCTCCATCCTGCCGTCCCGCACTTCCGACGGATAGGATGGAGTAGACGGAAATGTGTTTTTTCCCTGATGAATAATCGAAATCTCAGAATATAAATATATCTATTAAATATATATATAAACCAGTAAGCCTAAATCTTGGGTCTGTATGGAATTCGTATAGTAATTACAACTTGCTTATTCAGGTACCCATATACATCCCACAGCACCTCCGCCCCTCGAACAAATTTGTCTACACGTGCTGGCTCGGTAACTTGAAGCTGAGCAACTAGATGTACAGCTAGAATACCAGCTATAAGCGGTAATAGACCATCCTTCGGATCCGGTAGAGCATTTAGACCACCAGCTATAAGCGGTGTTAGACCACTCAACGGAACCGGTAGAGCATTTAGACCACCAACTATACGCGGTGCTAGACCAATCGGTAGCCGCCGCAGAGTAGACAGTAACTCGACTAGCTTCAGACGCGGAGCCGATAGAGTAACCGGAAGCTAGACTAGCCGCGGAAGTATAAGAAGCATAATAAGAAGAAGCTCGACTAGCCTCAGAAGCAGCGATACTAGAATAAAAAGAAGCTTGACTAGCTTCGGAAGTATAAGCGGCGGAACAGGCAGAAACCTGGCTAGCTTCAGAAATGGAACCGATAGAGCAAGACGAAGCCCGACTAGCTTCGGAAGCGGAACCAAGAGAATAAATGGTTGCAGCACTCGAATAACTAGTTGCTACGCTCTGGCAAGGGTTTTTTGTGTGCGTGGATAGGTCGCAACAAGGTGAAAGAGAGGCTTCAGGGCATCGACACGAGGGATTTGGGGGACCTAATTTATCTTCGGATCAGCACCAAGAATTTGATGAAAGCCTAGTTAGGGCTTAACATACCCCCAGATTGACAAGTTTGCGCAGAGGCAAAAGATAATAGAGTTGCTAGAGCATTTAATGAAATAAAGATATTTTGAAAATACATGGCTTTTGAAGAGACTGGTTATTCGGTTTTGGGAGTAGAAATGATGAGCCTTGGTTGTTAGTTTTGGTGCTGGTTGTTGATGACTGCTGTTGGTGTTCCACCGGTAGTGTTCGATCTCTTATATATAGCTTACACCTTTTCGACTTGCGATTACTTCTGAAGTAGTGGTAATTAGACTAAGGTACCGAACCCAGATTCTCCCAACGCTGCAATCTCTCGGTGTAATCTGGTAGATATTGCTTCGCTGATAGAACCCCTCACTTGAACAATCAGAATCTATCCTTCCCGCGCCATCAAGGATCATCAGCTCGTATTTCTTTTAGGTCGATAATTTACCCGAGGCCCATCGCAGAGTTTATCCATCCAAGTTACCGGGATAGATAAGCAGATTCAGTTTAGAATGGACCTCCACCTCCGTATCTTATCGGAGTGTTGTATAGATTACACATTCAGTCATGATGTCAGCCGCAAATTAAATTTCCTTGTAATTCCGTAACTTCGTGAAAATTGGTAAAGTTTGTAAGATAGAGTTTTCTTTCGCAGTCGGAAGGGTTTGCATTGCATGTGTTAAATGAGCTGAACCTGCATACCAGAAGATAAGCGAGGCCCTGGCTGATGGTATATAGGGCGTCGCTTTTGGTGTGCAGGTGGTTGACATGCGCGCATACCTGCACGCCAGAAAATTAGCGAGGGCATTGATCAATGGCATCCAGGCTATTAGGGTCTCACTGCTTACCTGGTACCTTATCCTGCACATGTTTCGAATAGAAACGGATATTTATTGTTCAATAGCATTGAGTATCGAGACGGCTAGAGGCCACGAGAAATAATATTTGTGGCATATTTAACTCCTAGTAGTCGTACACGGCACGTACCGCCGCTAAGTAATCGGAACCCCGCAGTAATAGCCTCTTCACCGTTCATCCGCGGAGAGTATTCGGCGCTGCTATTCGGCGATGTTTGTCATGCGGGAATTGTCTTTACAATTAAAACGCCTGCCGGAACAGAAAAATCTGAGTGATGAAGTTGGAGCTGAAATTGCGCTAAAATTTGAATTTTTCTTTTTATGGACAATCGGAAGAAGCAGCGGTCATGAACTGATAGTGTTCAACACACAACCAGGCCGTGCATATCGTACGCCATAATGAATTCATGGATTTGGTATGCTCTCAGAGCTCAATGCCATTTGTATTTAAGGTATTTAGATGACACAGAAATACCAAGTAAGCTCAGCACTAACTCAGACTCCCAACCAATTCTACCAAGATACAAGCAAAGTATTTATTTTAACATAATATTGAAACTAAAATGAGGCTTCTCAAAACCCCCTCCACAATTCATGTCCTGTCTATTTCCATCCTACTAGCCTTGGGTATGGCTCAAGGCAATGGTGATCGTAAGTAAACAATCTGACCAGTGAAAGATTACTTCGTATCTTTTATGCTTTATGGATTATTTATTTAAAGAATCTGAGTCTTACTGACTTTGAGATACATTTAGCCCAGATTCCTCTCAATAATGACCCAAACAGCGATCCAACAGGAATACCATTGAGCACTTCGTTGCCTGGCTTGGATGCCGCGGTGGTTACATCTTGTGCTTCTCAAGTGGCCCAGCAATATACGACGGAACTACATCTACAATGTCCTTCAGGGGTCGCATGTGCATGGAATTGCACAAAAGAAATTGTCCAACAGCCCAAGTACGTAACGAAAACTGTAACCGAGATAACGACCGTTGTTAAAGTAAGTTGACTAGCCGATCTGGTTAATCTTCAAAGCGTTTCCACACTTACACCTTATGTATAGCCGGTTGTTATTACTACAACTTTGACTACCACAGAATGGTCAACAGTATACGCAGCAAGTTGCACAAACTATGACGAGATTATCATCAATAGCAAGGATATCGAGATTACAACTACAGTATATATCACCAGCGAAGTCTCATCTACAACATATATTACGGAATACGCCAAGGTTATAGCTACTATGACCGCGCTTTGCGACCCGGTCAACCAAGGATCTGCAGGTAACCAAGATCAACCTCCGGTGAACCCTACCAGTAGCCAAACAGTGGTTCGCTATGATATTTCTCCCACAAAAGCCGCAGAGGTCGCGTTCTCGGGACTGGTTCCGGTACCTGCAGTCGAGCCTGAACCAGTATGGGGCAGTAAATCGAAAGAAAGGCCAGAGTGTGAGACTCACAATCTCTTCGGATATCAAATGCTATTTAGTGGAGACGGAAATGTAAGTTGTAAGATAATATAGAGCAAGGTGTGTATGGCTAAATACTAACAATACCTTATCGTATTGAACAGACTACCGATATCCCTATTTCCGAATATCAAGGTAACACATTGTTGGGATACTCGTTGGGCTTTCCTAACGACAGATGGTCGCTCGCTACCATTCCCCACGAGCGTTACAACTCCGATCGCACCGTTATGAAGTTTTCTAGTGGATCTCATCCTTCGATAAACAACATTAGAACAGAACCAAATGCGGTTGCATGGTTCTACTCCCTGACGATAATCCCAGTTGATATTAAAAAATATACCGAAGGATCCACGCTACGCTTAGAGCTCGGGCAAATCGGTGATAGTGGAAACAAAGTTTTTGAACTTCCTGTTCCGGCCGCGGATGTGGCGGTTTACAATATCGAACTAGATGGAATCCAGGTGAGAGAAGGTAGTCACTTGGATATTCTACTTCCTGGATACGATGGCCTCGAATACGGATTGTTTTATCTTGCGGACCTTGTTACTTGCTCGATGTAGGTATCGAAGCTCTTGTTCCACGCCGCTATACCAGGAAAATATGAGCGTTACGTGTATATATAGAGGTAATAAGCATATGTGATAGTAAGAGTGATGGGATACAGCCTTTTAACTACGTTTTGATGAACTATCTGTTGCGGCATATCGTGTAAGGCGCACAGCCGGGTCGATACGTACCGCTCTATAAATACGTGAATAGGCGGATTTACGATGTGCTGGGATTACGATTAATTGATTAATAACTAAAATTATACTAAAAAATATCGCCAGAAACATTTGTTAGCTAGTTGATAATAATGTTATCGAGACAAACATCTAGACCTTGACTTCAGGCCGTACAGATCCTCCCCAACAAGATATTATCTCGCTTAATAATTAGTTATTAAAATTTGAGGAATAAACGCGTTTTATAGGTAAGAAAAAGCAATTAGCCCGTTGGATAGCTCTAACTTATATATGGAAGAGGATCTTGAAGAGAGAAAAAGTAAGCAAGGAAGTAATAACACGTTTTTCTAACGGTAAGATTCTGACAAGCGGAAGATAAAAAATGCAACATCGATCTGTGTTGGTATCTCTGCCGACGTCTTGGCACGATCAAGTCAAGTGCCTCGTAGCTAGCTGGCCAGACCTTTGCAACCGCGTGGTCTCACTGCCTACAGTTGAATATTCGTTAGAATTCCACTTGTTTACAGAATCGTATATTTAAGTATATACTACGGCGGTATCGAGGGCGGTACCTCCTTAATCTATAGATCGAGCATTATTACGACAGCTGAACGACCGAGAAGACGTTTATTTTATTTCTGAATGCTGTTCTGTGGAAGTTCTCTTGGAGAACGGTGTTCGCCTATGCTGAAGTGCCTCAAGAAATCTAACAGCTTGAGAGCCCAACTCCTCCTCATTAATCTCTTTTCATTTAAGCAGAATATCAACTACATCAGCCCGGCACATCCCTGCAGTCTGATCGAGTGCCGTAAAGCCATGTGGATTTGGTCTAGAGGTCAAATCTATTGCACCGACCTTCTGAATATGGGGAATTAACAGCGCTACAATCTTCTCGTCGCCTAAGTATGCAGCGCACTACAATGGGGTAACAAGTTGCATTTCCGGTTGGTTGGCGATACCTGAGACTGAGGTCAGTGCCGAGACTGGACTGAGGTGTCAGTGGTATCTCTGTGAAGGCCACTGAAAACTAATCTCCGCCTCTCACCTTCTCTAGGTATCCAACCGTTGGTGTTTATCTTCATGTTTGTAAATTGGCGGAGCCATCCAATTCCTCCGTTTGTTAGAAGGAACTCGGTCATCTTGTAATGGCCAATCCAAACAGTGCAGAACAATAGTGTTAAGTGTCTTAGTGGGTTTCTCTCAACGCGAGATATTTGCAGTTTTGCGCTCATACTTATCATGCCTTCGACTGGGTAGAGCGAGTTGAATTCGGCTCGGAGTTTGCGAGGGTCAAATTCGAGTCTGAGTTTGCGGAGCAGGCAGTATTCGTCGCAGAGCCTTTGAAGCTTCTTGAACTCGTGAGGTTTATAGAGCGATGATAATTCATGCCGGAGTTTACAGAGCGATGAGAATTCTTCCAGGAGTTTGCGGAGTGAGTCGGTTTCGTCTCGGGGTTTACAGAAAGAGTCGAGTTCATCTCGAAGTTTTTGCAAGGAGTCAAGTTCGTCTTGGAGCTTGATCCTTTTATCGTCGTTGTCTCTTAATCCAAACAAACCGTTCTGGGGATAACTTCTGAGTTCGTCTTTGCACGTTGCACCATGGATAATCAATGAGCGACTTTTGCTGTCAAGTGTATTGATATCAAATCCTAGTGCAATGAGGTCTTTTAGAGGGAATAGGAGTTGCGATTTCTGCTGGCAGTGATATATAGCCCACCGCATGTCAACAACTACCATAGAGTGTAGTCCTGGGAAAGCATCGAAAATAGTTTGCGGGGAGTATTCTATGCGTTGCCATAATTCTGGTGGATAATCCTCAGGGTATCCGATGAAAGCTGTTTCCTTTAGAATTTTCACTGATATCTGACTTATCTGGGCATCGGTCGTGTCTCGCACCCAAATATGCACGATGGGTCTGATGAGACGGAGAAGCATTTAGTACAGAGCTTCTTGATAGGTATGCTGACGCTCTTTCAATATCCGGGGAGTAGGCATAACAATTCTCAGATCCTCACTGGGGAACCGCATCCCGAATTTCGTGTCCTTAGGCCCAGAAAGTAGGTAATAAAAGATAAGTTTCGAACCGATTTGAAGGGTCTGATCCCCAAATTCTTTTGCGGATAGCAATATAAGCCCTTGGAGCATTTTTGGTAATTTAAATCGAAAAGCTGAAATATTATGAAGCTTAACAGCTGTCGTTCATTGGTCATTTTGGCGGGTGTC
>JAJTTS010000022.1:0-227004 GCA_036971165.1 Arthrobotrys iridis | reverse complement strand
CCCCGCGGAGTTTCCCCTGATTCCGCTGTAGCTTTGCACAGTTTCTCAATCAGACCCAGCATACCTTGCAACGTGTCGCTGATTCGTTGCTCGGAAGGTGATGTTTCTATATTATTTGAGAAGGTTGTGGACAATAGTATTTCGAGAGAATTCTGATCAGATCTAGGTAAACTAGCATGCTATTTATAGCTTGCCGTGAGGCTTCAATCTGCCCATATTCTAGCTGACCCAGGATGGGGACGAGGTCCACTAGTTGCATTTCGTCCGACCCAAGCATTGCAGAGTAAATGTCTTGAGGAACGCTTGTGGTGCGATGTTCAAGAATCATTCGTACTATGTCAACACACTTGTAGTAGACAGCTTCCGAAAGAAGCATATTGCAATCAAGTGTCTTTCGTAGGTTGCCGTTATATGTTTCGAATAAAGTGAGAAACACCTGGTAGTTTGAATACTCATCTGATGATATGTTCGCGCCGATCTATAAAAGGAATATGTCTTCAACATTTTCCAACATGATTTGTTTCTTGAAAATCCAGTCCAGAATCCTTGATCTGTTTGGTACTTGAAAAATTCTCAATTGAAAGTTATGTTGAAGAGTGGCGAAGGTAGCGGATATCGTGCACAGAAGCATTCACTTACTTTACACGAGATTTCATTTTTAGACCGAGGCGCCGATGTGCAGGCTAGACAAGATCCAGAATCAAAGGATCTTTGGGTGTCCTGACAAGAAGAATGGCACCATAAAAACCTTGTACGATGGCTTCGGCAGCGAACATCGTAAGTGATCTTAGATTTCCCGCAGCGTCGCTAGATATAGTTTGGTTCCAATAACCTCAAGATATGTGACGCCTTCTGGTTGTGTAGGGAACTTATCATTGTAGATTCTGAGAGATTCGAGATTCACAAGTCCACGGTCTAGGACAACCTTGAACTTCTGGATGAACTGTTCAAAAGTTCTCTTGCGTGCAAGGACTTCTGGATTTGGCAATACGACAGGCGCTCTCAGGAATGGGATAGTAGCGACCAACTTATACAAAAACGGATGGGAAATAGTTTGTCCATAGTGGGCGAATCACGTATTATTGAGTTCAAAGATGATGCTTCCGCATTAACAAGGATCCCAAGAATTTCAAAGTTTGAGTTACTGATCGCAAAGTCGATAACTCTTTCCTTAAATTGCCAGGCCCCGTCGATTTTCAAACGCAGGATTTCAGAGAGTATACTAACGAGTTGACTGTGTCTCTTGACCAGATCAAAGACCATTTCTATGGTTTCTATGGTTTCTTTTTTTCGAAGGTTGTTAGGCATGAGCCGTAGTGGCGGTATAGCGAGCAGATTATAGGCCTCTTTCCCGTATGTTTCGTACTGTAAGTTGTCATTTATTAGATGTACTGTCCAGAGAAGAAACTTGTTGAGAAATTTAGTATCAAGTATCACTTTTAGTGCTTTGGATTTTACGCTCTCTTGTAGGTGTTCGGGGGGGCGTTGTCGAGAGGCGTATTTCTCTTCATCTCAACCGCATGATCGATACTTGTTTCATCGAGTTCCGTCACATAGCCTAATCTCTTGTTGAAGCTCTCGCCTCCATTATCGAGCAGAAAAGCTAGATTATCGGATAACCGTCTTCTCCATAGTTCCAAAGTGACATTTTATCAAGTTCCATCACGTAGCCTGATCTACCTCCACTATCGAGTAGGAAAGGTGGCATATCGAAATAATCGTCTAGTTGAACGCCCTATCCATAGTTCGGAATTGCCATTAGTAAGCCTTTGAACTGAAGAGATCTACCCGAGGCTAACATGTTACTGGCAATGGATTAAAGCGTTAGTTCAGAATCTTCATATTAGATTCGATTCAACTGTTGCCGCCAACATTCGTTCTGTCCTAAACTTACCATTCTGCAACACCTGCACTATATCTTTGGCTAGATTTACGGAAGTCGTTGACGATAATAATTGATTTATTACCCCAGGAGAGAAAATCATATTTCTCGAATACTTTTCAAATTGCAACTTAGATCCTTCTGGGCCCTTTACCACAGAATTTCCAGGCTGAAACCTTGACATAGAGACTGTTATACGTTAAATATGGATTCTTTCATACTGAGGAAGACATTCTTTATCTTCAATTGGAAGGTTTTTTGAGGTATTGGAAGTATTATTTCGAAAGGGATTATTACGCCCCCTACAGATCTTTTTTGGTAGCTATTCAACCCATTGAGGCAGACTATTGGCTTTTCGTTAGGTTGATCCTCTTTCCGTTGCTGAATGATCTCATAGTCGCCTTTGCTCGTGTTTTTCTTATCTTCCAGATGTCGATTCGAACTTCAAGTTGACGCTCGCTAGGAATTACATTTAATTCGTCAGCTATTTCCTGTAGACTGCAGCTATTTCCTGTAGACTGATAGAATTGTTTTATTGGTGGAAAAACGCACGTGTGATGGAGGCTATGGTGCTGGGCCAAGTATTTGCAGGCTTCAGCCTTGGTTGCGCCTTGGTATACATAAAGTGCTTCGATCAAATCTTTTGCGAGCTTGCCATTTTTCTGCTGAGTGTCCTCGAGGCATTTTGATGATATTGGATCCAGTAGCAAGTAGCTCGTAACTATTTCGGACGAGAGGCTAAACTGTGAGAAAATTAATTTCAGGTAGTAGTCTCATGGCAGGAGGAGCATGTCGGGATGGTGTGCCCGACTGAAAGGAAGGGATTTCCTTGAACCCCGTGTCAGTGTGTTGCGTGCGAGGTGTGTGCATACAAAATACACCAAAATTCCAAGGGCGGGAGGACCAAATGTATTGTTTGGTGTGTTGCTTGCTCGGCAGGGAAAAAAGAAACATCCAAAATCAGTCTCGGCAATCCAAAATCTCAAAAGACCGTAACGATTTTCATTGGCTCAGTCCCGAGTCCGCCGTCGAAATTTATTGGCTAGTACTTGGTACGCAAAGGTACTTGATAGTACCCTCCATCAATTGCCCTTTAAAAGTCGAATCATTGATTTTTATATGTAGATTTGTGTTAGTAATATTAGTTTTGGTATCGTCAAGTACCTTCGTGTGTCGGGGCAATGTGATTATTTTGTCACCGCCGTATCAGGCTGAACATTCGTTGGCAGATTGAATGTACATATATATCGTCGTTCTCAGTTCTACCTTATATAATAGCTAATCCCCAGTTCCGCATTCACGCGCTAAGAAATCTAGTTCTTCTTCATCAAATATTCAAGTAGAAATTTGCTAAGATTTCAACTAAAACTACACCATTTACGACTAATTGCTACCCTTAGAAATGCTTAGCAGCGAAGCAATAATTGCACTTGTTTCTCTTTTACTCTATATAATAGACTTTGCTCATAGGATTTACATGCGATACGGGCGTAGAGGACGATACGGGCGAGGTGATAATGCAGAGTGAAGGTAAAATTGCCGCTATCTTATCTTCAATCCATCAATCGAATTCAGGATCTGTATAACTTGTATTCTGACATAAATAAACAGTTGTTCGCGGGTTTTTCGGTGGGATAATGAGTCTCTTGACAGATAAATATCTCACTAAATATTGTTCGAGCACTCCTATATGATCTTTGGGTAAGTGATTGGAAGCGAATAAATAAAGACACAATTCTATTTTCAGTATTCGACAATATTTCCTAATACAATGTGTTCTTTGATAGGCAGATACAAAAGAAATATAGCCCAGGTTATCACCGACCCTCTCTTTGAGTATCTTTTATCTTCGATACAACCGCATGCATGCTATCTGTTTTAGAAATGCTTATCTCAATATTGTGTTTTATTTTGGACCTCAGAACTTTGCAGTTACTTCTTTTAGTATGTTTGTGGTCTCACGCACGAATCGAATGCTTCCGATATCTTGAAGATGTATGCCTTAGGGCGAATCTTTATTTCGTTGTTTCTTTATTTTTTACATATTTTTCCTGGCCAGAGGTTTCAACAAAGATAGAGGTGCCTGCGGACAACCATGGAGCCGCCCAAAGGATGAGACTTTTCTCCGGCTTAGGTATATATTCCAGACTTGAGGGTAATGAGAGTATTTATCCAGTTGCGAAACTAATTAATATGTGCGAATTAATATTGATAATGCCAAACCGGTTACAAGATTTATTTCTCTCTGACAAGGCTTGGAACTTTTGTTCATTGGCAGCATATACGAATATAAAATTTAAATCTGCCACAGAGAACTCAATCGATCGCTCAAAATGCATGATAGAATTCCAGAAATTGATTGACATTCTATAGAGAACAAAATGAACCGATACCCCGCAGGTCCCTTATGATCATGATTAAAAACACTTAGTATCCCAACCCCCCAACCGTTTGTTCGATTTGGGTTCGTTTGGAAGCAGATTTCCTTTATTAGTACTCACCTATGCACGATCGTAACTAGAACATACAGGAAGAATGCGATCGATCTCTAAGCGATCTAGCTGAGATTTTTCGAACCTAAGCTAGGACTCTCAACTGAGGGATATCAATATATTATACGTACAGATGCACCAAACCTTTACTCTCTGGAACGCTTAATTAAGCTTTCCGAATAATATAAAGCCGGCAACAATCGCACCCTTCGTGGAATATCTCCTCATCCAATCATCCAGACATCCCAATACATTCTAATAGCTGATACATTATGGTATATATACTCTCTCCTGAAATTGTCTGGGCTCGTCGCTTTCGCCGCCGCAAGTCCCATTGTTAATTACGTGTCCTCGTCGGATGAGCTAGATATCAGTCCCCGCGATGTCTCGGCCCAAACCTGCAACAAGGTTCAGCTTGTGGTCAGCGTTCTCAAGCTCAACAAGGCGACGCCGTTCTGCAGCTCCTTCCTGCATATTCCGATACGTACCGTCGAGGTTACAGTCGTGATCCCGAAGACTACCATGTGGACGGAAAACACAGTCGTCTATACCACTGTTACCGCCGTCGCCCAGACCAAGTAAGATTACATCCTTCGATTGAAAATATTTTGTATTGGTCCCGGCTAACGGTTAGAAACAGTACGGCAACCGTTCCGGAAACGCAAACCATCGCCACTTTGCCAACAATACTCGCAACCTCCATCGTCCCTAGCGTGTCTGTTTTCATCAACACAGTTACACCGCCCCTGCAGCTCCATGACCATCACAATATACACGACGCTGGTCGCAAAGCGTCAAGTTGAAGAACGCGAGGTTGGGGAACGTGCGATCAAGTTTCCGTAGTATATTGCGGCATTCGCTTGGTCCGCTATCTCGCAGGCCTGTAGCTGCCTCGATCGGAGTTCCTGTTACTACCAAGACAGCCACCGAATACGCTATCAATACCGTTTTAACAACTACAACCGTGACCTCGACCAATGCACTCTTTCAACAGCCGAGACAACAGTCGCAACATCCGTGGCCGTCTCCACTTCGGTGACAACATTGGCTCCGTGACCCCCCACGGTCACCGTTAATCACCCCATTCCGACAAATTGCCGAAACATTCTATCTGGTCAGAAGCTTTACAACTCGACTCTTACCAGTCGAAACCTTGGGTCAGATCCAAGCGTGTCTGATCGGGTTTTCGCCACTAGAGATGAGTTCACCTTTAGTCAGTGCTGCGGGTGCGGCTACACTATAGCGAATAGTGCTGTAGTCATCTTCAACGACAGGGGAGCTGCCACGGGAGCGTCGCGGTATGTTTGCAGAGTTTGGACGAATAGCGATTCGGTTGCTACAGCAGTGTCACTTCGTTGTCCCCTTGGGGTGCTTTCGGATGGCGTCACTGCGTTGGCGGCCAAGGTACCTGACGGGACGGTCTTATTATGAAATGATCGATGATTTTTATTTTCTCTCTATCTACATTATTTTCTATCTATAACCATTTCCTTCTTTATAAAAGTATAATCCGCAGATCATGTATTGGTGTGTTGATGATCTGTCAGCTTCATGTGAGGCCCTTGTTTCGGAAGCAACCTGCGTCCCCTATAGACGCTTGATTCCGCTCACTCCTGAGGTAGAGCTTAGTTGGCGAGGGAAACAAGGACATATTTCCATGGGAGTGGATAAAGTCACATTGTTTGTCTTCTTTTAGTAAATTTCTATTCTTCGTGTATTAACACACTTCTATAGCGATAAAATATATTATGTTGTACTACTACATTTCGCCTTCCTTGACTTGCAGAGGTCGCGGGCTCTGCTAACTTTGTGAGATTTTGACCGATTCTCCACGGGCGATGAATTTGTGCTGTTGAGTAAAGATGCAACGGAATGTTTCCGAGAGCCGGTTAGAGCTGGCGTGTTGATTATCATCCCAGGCATCTTGGGTGGGTTTCTAGTGTCTGGTTGAGGTTTTCCAAAAAGTTTGGAAAAAGCTGGAGACAACTTTTCCAGGCTCTGTACTCCTTTCTGGTCTCCGGTGGTACTAATCACGTTAGGTGCTCGAATTTCTCCGCGTTTCTAGCTTATAAAGACCCAGCACACAATTATGAAAGTGGTACAGGCAGAGTATTAAAGTATGGCTCGGCAGACTTCTATTATGATCTACTAAAAGAATCAATCGGCAGTCATTTGCTGTTTAAATATAGATCAAATTATGAGATATATGTCTTGAAACTCTGTAGGTACAAATGACAGAAGTATATTTAATTGGAGTAAAATCAGTACCCTTTACCGGTCAGACTTGTCTGATATCTCTGTACTGGGCTCGCGGCCTCACTGCCCGTGTACGTTATACCTCCGTTGGCCATGAACTGATAGTTTCCGCCGCCGTGTGAGTACCGCGCCACCTTGAGTTTATCTACTGCATTCCCATCTAAACCCGGTGGGATACCATACACGGGTCCATAGCTAGCAATTTTCACGGGATCATATCCAGGCATCAACTCGTCGCCCTGCACGTACCAACGTTTCCAAATTCCGAGAATTGTGGCTAGCAAAGGTACCGAAAGAGCTAGAAGCATCATTCTGTTGTAAACGTATAACGGCGTCCTAATTTCGGTTGTTGTCGTAAGATCGGCTGCGTATGTAGCCCGACCAAACGCAAAGATGTTATTCATATCCCACGCCCTTTCTATCCTTTGGGCCACTGTTGGCCCGTCAGCGGTAGCTCTCCAGCCGAGAAGTGCAAATCCAACGGCAAAATCAAGGATTCTTTCGCCATTTGCACCATAATTTCCGCCCGCAAAATACCATGGGCTGTTTGAAGAGTAGTCTTTTCCATATATCCGCCACAGATAATTCCCAACCGGTTCTAACTCAGCTTTACTGACGGTGTAAAGGCTTGAACGAAGAACCTCGGGCGGGTTCCTTCCTTTCTGTGTAACGTTCACCCAGCCGTAGCGGACTTGACAATCAATCGTGTATGTGGTATCCTCCTCTTGTATATCAGACCAATTCATTTTGTAGGCTCCAAAGATGATTGTAAAGTCTCCGTCTTGAGCGGTGGTGGGGGTTTTATTCGTGAAATTGGCAAAGGTAGCAGGATTGCTGTCCAGCAGAGTGACACAGACTTCGTCGCTATGCGAACTACACAAAGTCACGGCGGGTCCAGCATCGGTATTCTGGTCGTAAGGGAGATTGGTAAACTCCGTCGATTGACAAGTGGCCTGGTAGCCGGCCATACGGGCGTTTATCCGACATAGATCATTGTTGCAAATTGACACTGCGGGGGCGTTCAGAGCGTTTAGGGATGCGAGAAATGCTGACTCTCCAGGCAAATCGCGAACGTGGCCGCCCGCGAACCAAGTATTCACGTCACCCAAGAAGCCTCGCCAGACGCCGCTCGTACCAAGCGTGGCGTTACTAGGCCGAAAGGTAGTATTGGTTGCTGAAGTTTCTGTCTGGGTGATGCCGCTTAATAGGACAGGGTTTACTCCCGCGAAGATGAGGATGAGGATACCGCAGAAACGAAGAGCCCAAGAATCTCCAAAGGCGATATATCTAAACCTCGCAGCGGCAGAAATCGACCACTGCGCTAGATTTCTGCTTTCTGCGATGCTCAGCCTGTAAACTGGGCTGCTGCCCGGGGGGGGGTGAGTTTCCTCCAAAGCGATTCTTCAACGCATCTTGTGATGAGGGCCGCTGTCGAACCTGTTAGGATGGCGCAGAAGAGAGCTACTAACACCGCAGGTGTGATCCTGGAATATGGCGTTGCGTCCGCATTCTGTGAAGGGCGAATAAGGGAGTTGAGATTGAAAATTTGAGGCCTAATGAAAAGCAGGACTATTAGGGCGTAACTCGCAAGGATGGCTGCTGCGAGGAAGAGTGAGACGAGAATCTTTGCGAGCCGGCTATGTCTCGCATAGAATTTTGTAAAACTAGTCATTTTCGTTCGTTTGGCTTGAGCCGCGAGTGAGAAACTGAAGTAGACAAGGAAATATTATAATATAAGAGAGGATTCATTGTAAGGACATTGATTTTACTTTCCCTCAATTTTCCATTCAGAAAGAGGGGCAAATCCGAGCTCATCGCCAGCGGACGATTCTCATTCGCAGCCACGAACGCCTCTTTTCGAGGTTGGGTGTGTTGTGTGGTCGCACAAAGATTCCTGGTAACCTTGAAACCGGCTTAGACCGTTCCATCTGGTGCAGAACGGCTAATCCAACCAATAGGAGAGCGTTCACCCTGCAGTTCGCACACTTGCCTCACAGGTTTGATCACGAGGAATATTGATGCAGGCTGGGAACAACCGTCAATCAGCAGTACGCCGAGTGAAGCAAGCTCCATTCCTAAATATTTCAATCACCATTACCGGCTCTGAATCAATCCCATTTTGTCTATCGCTACTTCGTATTATCTAACCTAATTTCATAACTGGACATCAGCATATTGATGTCATTAATAGGACCATGTATGCAAACTAAAGAATATGAAAAACAAGTTGAGAAGAAGTCAGATTAGATACAAGACTAGTACTCGAACAGCGAAACCAATTCAGTTCAGGTTCAGGGCCACTTGCGACAGACCCGGACAGTCTCGGCACGCCTCGGCACGCTGGTAATGACAACACACAAAACACAACACGCGGAAAAAGTTTTGTTTGAACAACACTTTTTTTTTGTAGGCCAACTCTTGTCTTACAACTCTTGTTTTGGCCCTGTCCTTGGCCTGAGGGACGAGTGCATTTCTAACCGGTACCTTGCTCACCAAAAATGGTGATCATGGTCCTTATATGAAACCTCGCACGCGTGTGATTAGTAAAAGTAGCTCCCAGCATCATCTAGAGAATTAGTAAAAATATCCTGAGACCGGCTGGAATCAACACCGAAAATGCAACAGAGGGTCGTCTTGACAAACTTCTCAGCCTTAGATCGAGCACCCTCCCATTCGCTGCTTCGTTCCGCGTTCTGCTTCTCGAAGAAAGCGATAACGCAAATTGCCAGCCAAATTTGATCTTTGACATTGTCACGGCCATTGAGAATAGATATGAAGGCAGGTACGGCGGGGATGCCGGTCCCTGGGAATACAACACGTTCAACAGTGCTCGGGTCGAATGCTCCATTACCGTCTTGAGCAGCTATGATCTCCGATAACTCGTCCCCTTCTGTAGTTGGAGCTGAGAAGGGTAGGGAGTAACTGGGAGAAGCAACAGCGCTGCGATTAAAGAGATTGGACTCATCTTCTAAGGGGGCATCCGCTGCGAACATCATTCTGCGGAAAGACTTCGGTACGCTCCCAGCGGAATTTGCAGCAGGTGAGACGACAGGCTGTGTGCCCACAAAATTAAGCGCAGACTTATTTCCCAGGGGAACTCCGGATAGAAGGCTCTGCCCGTTAGGAGGAGCATTGCTAGCAACATTGGTACGAGTGCCCACGCCGTTCATGGTGGCAACAAATGAAGTCTGCGTACTAGCCAAGCCGTAAGTCTTTCCGAGCCTAACAATTTCACATTCATTCCAATATTTATCTGCAGAGTCTGTGATGGAAACAGCCTTATCTTCAAAGGTTTGGATGAGGGCTCGGGCAGCGAGACGGTGAATGAGTCTTCCCTCTTCATGAAATCCATAATCTACCTGGATGGTCCTCTGAGGATTGGTACTACCGGGAACATCGTAAATGACTCTTGCCCTCAACCCCGGTCTAAAAGTACCATTAACGATGGCATACCAAGAGCTACGGACAGCCCAAAACATAGTTCCAGGTAGAGGAGCCTGTTGGACCGATTTCGGTGGAGGAAGATTATCGCCTTTAGCAGCTGCGCCCAGCTCTCCTTGGTTAGGTTGTGGGCGGCTCCCGAGATTGTTACCACTAGCACCGGGCTGAGCCGGAGCGGGAGTGACACCCCAGTCTATTGATCGAACACGTATTGGTGCGCGGTTGATGGAATTAATAAGAGTCTGGGCTTTCACGTCCCTATGGTCGCGGTCTTGAAGCTGCGACTCGCTGATATAGGTGGTAGCACCAGAACCAGCTCTTGCTAACGCCTCACACATACCCCTTGAAACGTCATCTCCCAAACCTACGACGAATACTCGTAAGAGGTTGGATTGTGCGGCAGCTGCAGTGGTATTATTCTGAATAGTCTGCATCGCAGCCGTAACGCCCCAGTCAAGACCATCAGTTATGACAATGATGGAACAACGGGGTTTGGAAGCATCACGCCGACTCAAGGCGGTGATCAAGGCAGCGTTGATATCGGTACCGCCCGAGGGGTTTGTCTTGAGTTGATTGACAGCAGTAGAAACGTTATTTGTGTCATACCCGACACTCTTCCCTCCTGGAAGGATAGACCACGCACTCGTAGAGAAATTGTAGATATTAAATGACGATTTCTTAGCTGTGGGAAGGTTTTTTAACATTGTTTTGACTACTTCATTGGCAGTCTGGTTACGGGACCCTGCCATGCTGCCGCTGTGATCAACAAGGAATATATATTCTATATTAGGCGGATGTTAGATTATCAGATCGACGATACTGTGTCTCGGTTATCTGACTTACCATGCTCTTCAGGATCTAGTTCTATATTTGAGACTAGTGTGAGGGCGAATGCCACTGTCATAGGTTTCCCAGCGGCCACCGGGCTGAGGGTCTCGACACTGCAGCGGGCTTGATCAATCCTCGACACAAGCCAGGTGAGGACAAAGTGATTGCGCAAGAATTGATTGCTGGTAAACTCTACATAGGCTTTCCAGGGTCTTGATTGCTGCTGCATCTGCACCGGGCTTAGACCCTTGAAAGACTTGTCGGAAAACCCATACGTGATGCTCGAAAGATGTGCAAGGGAGTTGAGGGTAAAAATCTGAGCAGTTTGCTCAACTTCAATGCCGATGTTTATGGTGACCGCGTTCGACCCAGTAGGTGCTGTGGGGACAGTGGTCTGACTAGCGGGCGCTGCTCCGGGGCGCGGTGCTAGACCAGCAGGTATCGTAAGTCGAGCAGAATCCTCAAGAGTGTCGCTCGAAATCACATAGATGTAGGTGACACTGAATTATAAAATCAGTTTTTGAGCTGCGATAGAGAACGCTAGGCTGAATCGTGTGAACTTACTAGACAATAATGGACGAGTTCGGTGCAACATTGCCCAAGCTGATCTGAAACACTAGAAGGTGATAATTATGAGTTAGCTATCAGTTCTGTAGATCGGCGAATAGACTATGCAAAGCCGTTATGACAGATAACTTGTAAAAAGCTTATACAATATAAAGCAAAGGATGTGCTGTGTCAGGTTTACCTTCGTCATTGACTTTGTCAAGCTTCCATGCTTGAACTCCTGCATTTTTAGCTGCTTGATACTTCTTGTTGGCCTCTGCCTTCTCATCCACAATAGATTCGATGAGGGTATTTCCGACTCGGGCTGCGAACCCGACCACTGAAGCTTCAGGGGGGATCTCAAAAATATACGAGATTTCGCGCTCCACGTTGGTCTGGGCCTGGTAAGTCTCTGTGAGTCTAGCTTCGACAAAGACATCCCGGACCATATAGTCATATTGGGAGCTGAGGAGAGGATATCCAACAGGCGTCCAGTGCTCATGACAGTAGACGCCTTGAAGTCTTTGGGCAGGCCCAACATAAGCCATTTTCTATGAAAGTGAACTTGAAGGATGAAGAACCTAAATTGGTGGATGGCTTTCTCTTCACGGAGTATAAAGTTTTCATGGGATTACTTGACAATGAGCAGAAAATTATCGGATTTTCAAGAGGTATTTGAGCACTCTCATTCAACTGCCCTCACTATATAGCTTCATAATGCCCTGATCAAGCTCAGCTTACATGTTCAACAGCACCACGGAGTTAAGAATTCTAGCTGCCATTTTTGAAGTCATGAGATATCATGTTTTATATTCACAAAAGCGCAAATATATGCACGCAATGGATTCTGCATATCCGGGCCGCTCTCAAACATCTCGCTTACAAGTCTCCCGCTGAGGTAAAACAAGGAAGGGTCCAACTTTGTCTGCGACTGCGACCGCGACTGCGAATTCACCCACAACTGCGAATATACGCATAAATGTAAACGTAACTGTGAACGCAACTATAGATGCGAATGCGACCCGTTTTCATTAATTAGGCAAATACTACAAACTCTACATGCATATGCATATCGCTTCGAGATAACATTTCAGCACCCCGCATATCATGATGAGTTGTTGTCCGACCATCTGAATCTTGACAAAGATCCGAGCACGATATTGAGCTCCCGTGTTCATTTGATTGGGAGAAAACCTCTTCTACCACCTCGGGATCGTGCAGACAGGTAGAGGAAGTTGATCTATCCCACTGAACTTGAAATGCATTTAAGTCCGGGCATTCTTACTCGGACTTCAACAACAATCCACTGACAAGATTCGCCAAATATTCTCAGTTCGCGGATTTCAGGATAATAGAACTTAAACGCTAGTCATATATCTGATAGCTCTGATTAAGATCGAAATTAAAACTTTTGTGAAGGAAAGGTAGGTATATTTGGGTCTCCTTTCAGAGATATGGTTAATGATTAATTTTATGACTCTTTAGTTAAAATTTACACAACCATGCCTTCCAACGATAATGTTCCACACTTTTGCGGTCAGTTGTTCTTACCCGCAGAGCTTGCGGGAAAGGCCATCGAGATAGCCGTCAAGGAAAATCCAGAAAATCTCCTTCACTCTCCGGATATATCCACCCCTCCTGCTGGGGGTATCGCCTCGGATCGAGGTATGGAATCTTCCACTGCGAGAGCTTTAGTTGGTTCTGGTACCTCTCGCTTGGGTTTATTCGTTCGTAAGATGTGGGCGAATGGTCGTACTTTGCGCGTGCGCTTTTTGTCAGGAGGCAGTCCTTACATTCGCAGTAAAGTCCAGCAGTACGCCAACGTCTGGTCGGAACACGCCAATATATATTTCCAATTTGTTGAATCCGGCCCCGCAGAAATTCGTATTGCGTTCGAGAGCGACGGATCTTGGTCCTCCCTTGGCACAGACGCTTTGCTTAAGCCAGAGAATGAGGCTACTATGAACTACGGTTGGTTCAGTGACTACACAAATGATGAGGAGTTTTCTCGGACTGTCATACACGAGTTCGGACACGCGATCGGGTGTGTCCATGAGCACTCCCAACCTAACGCTAATATTCAATGGAACAAACCCGTCGTATATGAAGCGTACAGAAAAAGTCAGGGTTGGACCCAAGAACAAGTCGACTTTAATTTGTTCAAACATTACACTGACGCGGATGTCACCTCTTCTTCATTTGATTCTGCTTCGATCATGGAATACCCAATTCCAAAGGAGTTTACCACCGATGGCTTCTTCGTTGATTTAAACACTCACTTGTCCCGCAGTGATATTGCATTCATCGGGAAGATGTACCCCAAAAAGACAGATCCACCCGCATCCGTGGGAAGCAACTTCGAAATTGGCGTCTTTAACACTGTTTCTGCCGCAGGCTTTCGAACTCTTATCAACTTTTCGAAGAAACATACGTCCCCACCTGCATTTAACGTCGGTATCAACTTTCTTGACTTCGACAACTCTCGCAACCTTCGGATCAAACCCTTAGTTGAAGCCGTTCTAGCCACCCAGGCCGTCCTCAGCCTTAAGCCTGCAGAAGATACCATCCAGTATGATTCCGGTGTATCTTGGTTCTTATATTCTTCGCAAGACAGAGATTTCCAACGTGGCTCGTTTGTCACAAAGGAGACTAGTGCAGTGAAGACTGTTACTTTCGATCGGGAGTATCCTTCAATCCCGAAAGTACTCGTCTTTTTTACACTTTTGAACATCGATAAATCCGAAAGCTGCTGTGTCAAGACGTATGCTTCCGAATTGACCACTCGCGGCTTCAAGCTCAATGTGGAAACTTGGTCTAATACCAAGCCATTGGAAATTGGGGCTTCTTGGATCGCTCTTCCAGCCTCCAAGAAAAATATTGCCGCCGGGTCTTTCAGCACCGAGGAAGTCAGACCTTCTAGCACCCCGCGACCTAACACAAACAGCGTAGTAGCATTCAGCCAGAAGTTTAGCAGGCCTCCAAAGGTCTTCTTGGGGCTCAACATGCTGAATATAGACAGGGATACTCAAACTCGTGTCCGCTTGTCCGCAAGTAAGATCTCAGAAGAGAAAATGGAATGGCACATTGACGGCTGGGGTGGCACTTATCTCTATGCTGCTGGGGGAACGTATATTGCCATTGAAGGTTGATTGTGTGGTCATATATCTAGCTAGATCTAGATATCTGATGAAATCGGCGTCAAACAATACGAAATTCTATTTTCAATCAAGTAATTTAGTTCTGAAACAGTTAGGCAAAGTTTCAGGCACACAAACAATTATAGTCCTTAACGTTTTGGAAATAAATTTTGACCTAAATCGTTACTGATGCTCGAGTTAATCGCGACTGGTCATACATAAAAAAATTAAGTTCTGAAATTTTGTGTTGACGGTGCGCCTGCAGCATGCAGTCATTCTCATACGTGAGCAGATTATTCGATACTTGATCTGAACTGTCTTTAGATCTTTGCCTCATCTCTTCCTTTATTTCTCTCTTCTCTCCTGCTGTATTGATCCTACAGGGTCACAGATATACTACGAGATTTTCCATCTATGTCTTTTTTCCTCAAAACACCCTGTCACGCACTAACCTCCTGGAAAAATAAAATCTGATTTGTACGTTCGAGAATACCTTTTATCACCCCGGATTCGCATCTTGGGGGTCAAGTCAGTTTTTTTTAAAAGAGAAAAAAAATCTCGAACAATTGCCTAATGGTATTGCCGCCGCCAAATCGAGTTAGTATATATCCATATCCCCGGTTTTGAGCTCTGTGGTAACATGAGGATTGTTCTATGTCCCGGATATAAATCCTTAAAATCCAACATCCAACATGTCTACATTTTTGTACTTTAAGCGTACCGCGTTCTGGTTGATCGAACCATTTATTGAGAGCGATACACTATCCTTAATTGAAATTTTTCGTATCTTTGGACACCCAAACTTAAATGGACACCTATTCCATACCACTATGGTTGGGGGCAGCCCAGTATGAATTCCCTGCTAGAACGGTCTTCAAACCGTCCAAACAGTCTGCGCCGTGCAACATTATCTATTTCGAAACACTAGAAGCTGGTTTGAGTGTTGGATTTATTTTCGATGCGAGCGCGAAAGAAGAAAACCAAATTAGAAGTTTTCATCGGTATATTATCTGCTCAGTACTCGCAGCGGTTAGCTAGGACCTTCAGCAGCTTGCCATTTTCCAAATTCCACGCTCCTATATGTATTAACATATCCACTCCGTTTTCTTTCTAGCCACAGCTATATATGTATATTGAAACTATAGAAGCTGCATACTGATAGTACTCTTTTTCAGCTTCCCTAAACTGTCGCAATGATCCTTTCGAAGATACTCCCGTTGTTTATTCTTGCCTCAACAGTTCTGGCTATGGGGCAGCCTGACTGGGCTAATCCACCCCAGAGCCACCGCGTGAAGAGGTTCAGCATTGTAAAACGACAAGATAATAGTAGGGTCAGAGTCGGGACTTCATGCGCCTCGATCACTGGCAACCCTGATGATGTCGTCTGCGATATTTCTGGGCAGGATGTCTCTTGTGCGCCAGTGTGTTGTACCCGGGACGGAGAGTTTGGTAAGTTACCGTTAATAGTTTTCGGGTCTCTTGGGTTTTGTGATGAGTCTAATACTCAAGTAGTTGATGGATGTCCCGCCGGAGACCAGTGTGTCTTTGAGACCGGCGCTCTCAAGTGCTGCCCAGAGTAAGTTTCCGCGATTCAACCTCGTGTTGTTCTTGATACTGAAACTTCAACAGAGGTGGAAACTGTGGAGCACGACCAACAGCATGCGTGGACTTTGCAGCTGCCCCAGCCCGAAATGGACAGGCCGTATGGTGAGTATTAGTCCTAAGAACCAAAACCTTCCGATGTCAAAGCTGATTAACGGTAAACGCTTCAGCCCATCCAGTACTCCAATTTGTATCACACGCGAGAACGGAGGCATCGCCTGTACTGGAAATACCTCTGCTACAAATTCCATAAGCAATACCGGCCTAACTAGCGGAGATAACGCCCCGAGGACAACGCGTGCCACCATCACTGCTAAATATGAGACGCCAGCCTCTACTACCGTTACTGATGGCGAGAGCATGACGAAAACGTATAGTACTTCCGGTAATGATATTATGGAGACAGGAACTCCCAGTGGCATCGATATGGGAAGCACCGCTGCAGTATCATTCTCCGCATCTGAAACCATGACTTTGGCAGACGATGCTACTCCAACTGACGGGAGGAGTCCGACTGGCAGTTCTAGCAGTTCTGCTAACTCAGCATTTGAAGGAGATCTTATCTTTGGACTCGTCGTAGCTCTGATAACCAACTTTGCGATCTTCATTTAATAGTTAGGTCTATAGCCAATTTACTGCTCGCAGTTGATATTTTGCCAATTCATTACTATTCCGCTAGACTTTGAACCAGAAATCCTTTCCTTGTTTCTTAATTTTGCTTCCTTCTTCTAGAGAACGCCATTTGAGACGTGTATTCTTCGATCTCGAGCTCTGTCTCCTAACTAATTTATATATGTAATTTTGCTTAAAACTGAGATTGTAGTTTATAATATTTTGGGCTTCTACTCACTAGGGTCCCCCTCAATCCAAAGGCATGATTTCCAAATCGCAAGCGTAACGAGGGACTTTGAATTTCGTTTTAGGTTTGATCATAAGGACATTAACGAAGCTATCTAGATTTCTTCGGCAATAAGGCACACCATGTTAACGTTCTCGTTGCCGGTTATTTTCGTCTGCTATAATTTATATTTAAGGATGCGAAATCGTGCCAACCTCGCGACTTAATAGTCGCGAAATCATGAACACTGTGCTTTCAACAAATGGTTAGCTCGAAAAATGGCTTCTATGATACAAAAGGTCTTCGTATCATGTAGCAAATACTGTAGTTTGCGACCTTAATGTATATTTAAGAATATTCAAAATCTATTCTACGTTGGGAAAACAGTATCATTGGCGCTATGAAACTTTATGATTTTACAATCTAGAGATCCTACCAAAACCTCTGGATACTTCGTTTCATTATTGGGGTGCGTTCCTATCGCAGATTTATGATCAGCCTAAAATTATATCCCATCGTCATATTAAGTCCAACAGCTGAGAGGTATACGGTTCTCTAATCAGAGAGAATGTCTCGCCACGGTGAAGAACCGGACGAGATGGAGGGCCCAGAAAACTTCTTTAATTTTACGCCCGCCCAGCCATCAATCGCACCTTTAACAGATGATAATCACAGGCCTTCACTACTAGGCAACATGCCACCCGAAATTCTCTCAAATATTCTAGAAAGAATGAATGCGCCGCAGCTGAGTACGTTCAGTCTAGCAGCAAGATGGTGTCACAATCATGCGGAAGAGTTGATATACAAACGTATCAATGTTACAAGACGAGCTGTGGCCTACTTACAAGCAAACCCTCAGCATTTACCGAAGGTTAGGTAAGCTTTTGATACCTAAGGCTTCATTTTGGACCCTTTTGTCTGCAAAAGTCAAGGCTCCCCCTAAGGCCTTATAGCCGACCTTTACACTCAAATCTATAGAGCTAATGAAAACGCTTGAATCGTCAGGGAAGTAAATATCGACTGTCGCAGAGTACTCTCAGCAACTATCCAAACCATAGCTTTCTTACCCGAGCTCCCGAATCTGCAAACTATTTGCTTCCATAATATCGTTGGACCAGGGACAGCCAGAATCCTGTACATGCTGCTAGGTGCCATCGAGCCTATTCCAACCCTTCGAAGAATAGAAATAAAAATTGGGCATGGTTATGGTGTTCATGGCGGTGCTCGAATTCGATGCCAAGAGGATCCAGACTGGGACAATCTCTCTATGTCCGTGCAGCCGAATCTTGAGAGTCTTGTGTTCGATTTTGGGCCGTTAGCCTTGGCTATAACACGTCTCGATACTTTGGTTTTCAACATTCTGACTCCTAATAAATCGAAACTAAAGGTATTGGAAGTTAAATGCGTTGAGGCAAGGGAGCCTGTTCAGACTGTGATGAACGGTCTCAAGCATTTTATTTTTAGATGTGCAAATGAGGAAGTGAATCCGACTTCATCAGAAGATCCAGAAGACCTCGAAAATATTGAGGCTTATCAATACGGCTACATGAATTGCTTTGCCACGGATAGTCTGGAGATATTTAGATTTTACAGCGAAACAGGTATAAGTGATACGAGAGAGCGCGAGATCAATCTTGATGAAGTATGCCGGCTCTTTCCTAATCTAAAAGAGATAGATTTTGTAACGAGGGCGAGTTGGCAGAGTAATGTAAGTTCCAAGCGATTCTTCTGATTTGCGATCTATCGCAACCATCTGATGCCGGCCGCCTGGACTAAATCATACTAACTTTAATACCGGTGGATAGCTCAAAGATGCCCGCATGGATCCTCCCATGACCGCCCTCACAACTTTCACTCACCCAGGTACAACACGCACAGACGCTCCATTTGGGAATATCGCAAGAACGATAACAGATTCAGACCTCATTCTGCGTGGGCCTCTAGCAACCACCCCAGAAACAGATATCATGGGCCTTCTAGTACGGAACTGCTTTCCTAATGTCCAGGTTTTCGGATGGTATCACCGCCGCTCTAACGCGGTCGTTGATCAAGCTCGTTTTGTTCGCTACAGAATCATGGTCAATATTCGCCGGGAAATTTGGTATCCTGTACACGAACATGCAGTCAATTTGTTTAATCAGCTTGCAAAGTTTTGGAATGGGCCTATATCTTTCTCCCATTGGTGGGGTAATGGTGAGGTGACGTATTACCGGTAAGAACCAGCAGGCTGACGGGCCCATTGAACGACTTGGGTTTATTTAGGGTTTAAAGCGGCAGCGTAATATACGCGGAGGTATACGATAATCGGTTCAAAGCCAACTTGGTGGGTGCAAATTGTAGATCGACCATAGAGTCACGTACGTCATGATATCAGTTCTAAAAGTCAAATTTCAGAGTACCTGCTAGATTTACGGAAGATTTACTGCGTTGAAGAAGTATACAAAGCTTTCAAACATGTGTCAATATATTACTAATGAATCAGCTCACTCGACTTAGATTAAAGGCTCCTTGCTTTGTGCCCACACATAGGGAGTCGTGAACGAAAGATGTGTTGATAGTGTGTTATCTTTCTTCCGCCCAATTTTGTGCCAAGACTGATTTGCCTGTCGATGACTACGAAGATGGCTAGCCACGGTTCACGAGGGCTCGATAGTCTTGAATTTTAATCTGGCTAATTTCAAAATACTATTCGGAGTAACTACGGAAGATGCATCTGAAACCGATGGAACCATCGAGCAAGAGCTTTCCTCGCTCTCTCAAAAACTGCTACCGTTTTTGGTAACTCTGAATTTATCCGGCATGGCCGGCAGGGGTATATCCCGGAGCAGCGCCGGCTAAATTTGTGGGTTAAACGGGGGACGTCACTGAGACTTCACATTGGAATTATCCGAAGTCCCGACTTTGCGGGGTGGTGGGATGAGCTAGAGCCTCTTGAGACTCTCGGCATCATGGCGAACGGGTGCTCGAGGGAGCTATATAAGCCCGGATGGCCGCCCCATAGAAGTAATAGAAAATTATTAGATACACTATCGTATTTAACAATCGCAAGCTCAAAAATCAATCGCTTCGAAAGTTATTGTATCGCAAATTTACGTACACACTGAAAAATCATCCAGAATGTCGGGCGCATCCTCCCATCTGAAACCCCTCGTCACGCATATATATACCGCCGACCCTTCGGCGCATGTATTCAACAACCGCGTCTACATCTATCCCTCCCACGACCGCGAGACCGACATTCAGGATAATGACAATGGCGACCAATACGATATGGTCGATTACCATGTCTTCTCTATGGACACCATTGGAAGCGAGGTAATCGACCACGGGGTTGTCCTCAAACAGGAAGACATCCCATGGGTGTCGAAGCAACTATGGGCGCCAGATGCCGCCTATAAGGATGGAAAATACTACCTCTATTTCCCAGCTCGTGACAAGGAAGGTGTCTTCCGTCTCGGTGTTGCGGTTGGAGATAAGCCAGAGGGTCCTTTCACTCCAGATCCGGAACCTATCCCAGAGAGTTACAGTATCGATCCGGCCTGTCTTGTTGATGATGACGGGCAGGCTTACCTTTACTTCGGCGGACTCTGGGGTGGCCAGCTTCAATGTTGGCAAACAGGAGAATACAAGGCTGAGGCCTACACAGATATGGAGCCAAAGGGCACCGTTCCTGCGATCCGACCACGGGTCGCCAAACTCAGCGACGATATGCACAGCTTTGTTGGCGGGATCCAGGAAGCTGCCATCGTCGATGACGAAGGAAACTTGATCATCGCCGACGACCACGATAGGCGGTTCTTCGAAGCCGCTTGGGTGCATAAGTACAATGGAAAGTACTACTTCTCGTACTCAACCGGAGATACTCACTATCTGTGTTATGCTATTGGTGACAGCCCATTGGGACCCTTTACATACGCGGGCAGGATTTTGGAGCCAGTGGAAGGATGGACGACTCATCACTCAATTGCTGAGGTTCATGGCAAGTGGTACCTGTTCCACCACGATTCTAGTTTGTCGGGGAAGAACCACTTGAGATGCGTAAAAGTCAGGGAGCTAGTTTACGACGCGGAAGGGAAACTTCATCTTGCCGATTAGGTAAATTTCCTAGGATGAAGAAAGTCACTACATGTATATAATGATGTTGTTGTTTCACAAACCTTGAATAGAGCTACGCCCTCTTCTTTTAAGGACATGGACACTTGATTGCTTCTTGGGATGCGCTTGCACTATCGAAGTGCAGTTAACGTTAAATATCTATGATGAATCCTGTAGCGTATAATCAAATCCCCGTTAATCGTTAGATCCGCCGATTTTTGACCCCGGTACTTACTGGATAAAGCGATAAAGGCATGTCACAAAACATTTTAAATGTTCAAATTGCATTCTGAGTTTGAGAGAAGACTGCAATCAAGACCGCGATTCAGTCCTTGTGACTTGAACTTGTGGGGCTGCATGCTAGTATCCTAAAATAGCTCTTGAATCGAGCTAATACGCAAGGCCGTGGGAGTCCAGGAATCACGATTACCCATTACTGATATCGATATGTCATAATTTCTATGATAAACAAAGACAGTAGGAGCGCCCGTGTTCGAGCTCCCACGAATAAAGCACGCCTTCGGCATCATAAATCGTCCGAATCATTGCCTGTCCATTGCCGATTTTTATTGCACTTTACACGCTTCTATAGCCTTCTCATGCATGTATCATATCTCTACAGCTCATCTTTCTTCATTACGTAATCTCCTATAAGACACGTTTTGGATCCCGGTATTATCGGCTTTATGAAGCGTCGTGATATATAACCCTCATACGACTCATATGATCACTGAGTGACTTGATAACTTTATAATTATGAAGAAAATAGCTGTAAAAGAAGGTATATGTAATTAATTCTGAGACTCCGGGTTCCCAATGCTAGGTTTTATAGTTATGCAAAACTCCAAGTAACCAAGTTCCTCAGGAACGCCAAACTATATACAAATGAGATTAAAAAGAGTGATTTAAAAACGCCATTTAATGCTGTGTACCAGTTCCAAGCAAAGGAAAGAAAGAAAGAAAGGAATGAATGAATGAATGAATAAACTCCGTCGCTATGAGAAAACAAGATATTAACGAATGTGATTTTTGTAGGCTACGCCCACATGATCCTGCCGTCGACCAAGACTCTTGGTTTACAAGGAAGCATGAACTTCTCCTTTCCGAGGAATGAGTACATCCTATTCCGCTTTCCAACGCTCTTGTCCCGTTTCATCGATTCGGATCTGGATCGATCTCTGAGAGCGCCGTTTCCATCCCTGAAGTATCGTCCTCGGCAGTCTTCAGGACGGTTGTATGCTCTTGTAACATCGCTCTTCTCGGCCAATTTCCAGCCGCCTTCTTCTTCTATCCTCTTCTTAGAGACGATGTCAATGCGGCAACCAGCCCAGCTGCCCCTTTCAAATCGTCCTTTGGAAAAGGTGTCTTCAGGGGCACAGCTGATCGCATCCAACAGCACCTCCGCGTCATGAAGGATCTCAACCATAGGTGTGTCTTCTTCACCTTCCTTAAACTCACCGACGTCGACGACAGTGCTTTTGACTTTGTCCGTAAAAAACCGGATATACTGCCTGCGATCAACGTTGCGGAGGACATACTCCTCACCCGCGATGAACAAGTTTTCGTATTCTTTGTCTCTAAGAGCGGCAGATACGAATCGGCGAATGACTTGGGGAATGTGCATGTCATGGGCAATTCCGTGGAGGATGAGACGCTTGTCGGGGAAGGAAGCTAGGTAAAGTGTTTCGTTGGACCGAAGAGCGGGGGTTATTATCGTTGCGTCGGTAGTCTTGTCGAGATACTGGGCTTCAATGGCGGTAGCAGTAGGGGTCGGGTTATTTGGGTCGGCACGGACGAGGGCCTTTCCGGACCAACAGCCAATGTTTTGTAGTGGGCAGACAAGATTCTGCATCCGATCTATCGACTTGTTGAAGATTTCACGGCTTGTTATAGCTAGGCATAGGGACTCATAGTCGGAGAGATATTCCGTGATCATTTCGTGAACGGAGCGTGGAAGTGTTGTTAAGCACGGCTTGGCCAGGGTCGGCCTACCCTTGCGAACCGGAACGGGCCTGACAATAACGGCGCTGTCGACAGGGTTAAGAATGTACTGGACTAATTCTTCGATTACCCTACGCTGCGGAGTTGTTGTGCTGGTAGGAATCGAATACTGGGGCCATAGAAGAGCCTGGTCGTTCTCTAAACAAACGACCTTGGAATGCGCTATATTCTCCTGGAATATATTCCTCACGGGGGACTTCTGCCTTGGGGCGTGGTAGAACATTTTCAAAATGTTGATTGTGTGTTGAGAAGTGTTGGAGTTTTGAAAAGTAAATGAACGAATGGAGTGGTCAGGATCTTGCAGTGGAGACTTGAGCTCACAATGAAACCTGATGAAGGGAAAAAGAAGAAGCTGGGTAGACGAAACCATGAACAGGATCTTATATATCTTCCGTACCAGGGCTTGTAAATCTATCACTTATGAGAGTGAGTGGAAAAGGGGACTAAAATTAGCAAAGATTGAGATTTTCACGTTTCGAGTATTGAGAGACTCCCCGTTCGCTTGCGCTTGTCAAGGTTTTGGCCGACATGGCGGCTTGTCTCATGGTGAACATAACTAATCGATCTTCTCCCCGATTTCCTGTCATTTGGGCAACGAAGAATCGGGAAACCCGCATGCTGACGGCAGGACAAGTAGCGTCAGCCTTGGACCACCCTCCTGACACTTTTTTTTTTCCCTAGCATGCATCGGATGACCAAAAATTATTGTTTTAAAATGTTTGCAGGTCGAGCCTAATCTGTATTGAGATTAGACTGATAAGAGAAAGGGGCTATAATGATGAGGCATATTTGCGCAGCCAATGAGCGAGCTCAGATTGTGCCGCACTAATGCAAGGTACGGCATGTGGCAGTGCTTATGAAGGGTGTTGTTGTCGCAGGAATTTTGCTGACGGCATTTTCAGGGCATTAGAAAGCCGCATGGCATCAGTCATTGGAACTTTGACAGCTTGGCTTTGGAGGGGTCTGTTCCTTGGGATTTCCGGGGCCCGTACTTACCTGTACGGCCGTATGGAGTATGTCATGTTCGTACGACGCACGGCCGCTTTGTCCCCGATCGATTGCAGCTCGTTTCATAACCCCTTTTTTGGGGTCGCGCGCCTTGTGGGCTTTGCCTTTGTTTCTGTTTCTGCATTTCTCGTCTATGATCAATTGCCACGCTACGATTCTCGGTAGGCTATTCATACCCGAATGTCAGACAGCATCATTGCCCTGTTTCGCAAACTTTTCTTTCCTCTATTGACGTGACATTTACGATTTACGTAAATAAGCAGCGTATTGGAGGTAGCTCGTGGCTAGCGATGATCTCAAGCTCGCGGCCTGATCCTAGGGTTGGCTTAACGGCGGCTTTTACACAACATTCTTACATGTGTTCGACGATAGGTAGTCTTACACCAAGAGTAAACATAGTGAGGATTCACCGACATACGAACCCATTGTTTCAAGCCAGCTATTCTGGGGTACGCCGACTATAGATAGGCATATAGGTAAAAAGCAACTAGTATGTGTAACCAATTTTGTAGATAGGACAATCAGAGCGCATGAAGAGCTTGTAGTACAAGTTCTTTCGTCTAGGTTCGGATCCTTGCCAGCCCAAAAGCTTGCGAGTACAGAAAGTGGAAGCGAATCCGAGCGAGCATCCAGGAGCTTTCACGACACCGGACGAGTTTCAAACTGACGTGGTTGGAGCCGGCTGAACTTATTTTTTACCAACTTATACTGGTGAGAGAGCTTTGAGGTCGTAAACGAACTGGTAGAAACAAAGCAGTGGCGATTAGTTCGGTTATACTTTCTGCTGAGTTGACTTCGTTACGTATCGGCAGATCCAGGTTCGAATCGAGACTATTCTCGAATTTGAAACTATTTTGGAAATTCAAAGTGGCATCTAACATCCGGTGGCTTGCAAACGAGTAGCTCCAAAGAAATGAGATGTATACTGGGAATGCAAGATAGGCCACAATGCTCCGTCCGAACGAGAACTAACGAGAGCTACCTCTCTCCCACCGCAAAAGTCACCTCTCTGTTATATTAAACCAACCTGACACACCAGATTCGGTGCGCATATCACCAAAAAGCTGATATTTAGGTTTTTATGGGAAATACTCATATGCAGAATACTTCACATTGATTGTTACAGTTAAAAAATATCTCTAGAAGTCGGTGAATAAATGACCGATGTCTGCAGGGCGAACTTGTAAATTTAGAGCTGGGGTCCGAGGCATGAGAGTATATTAGCATCATTTGTATATGTATAATACGGCTACCTATAGCGTCATGCAATATGCGAGCGTAAATGTCTGCGGGGCCTACGCAGCGGGACCCACTGTACCTGTAAGTCAACACACACGCCCAGAAAGTGGAGAACTGGGAACGATTAATCGATTGAAGTATATAATGCATATCCTGTGCCAGTTTGAAGCAGAGATGCCTAGTTATTTTCCAAGAATACTATGCTCTTAAGCCTTTTAGAATATTCAAGTCTGGGAAAATCTCTTTTAGGTCGGTCGTAGCGGGCTTATGGATCATTGGGGAGCACGCCGGCACCAAAGTCGATGGAGTTGGACATTGGATCTCCCCTCTAAAATTATCTGGTGCCATAAAGAATACTGGAAAATACTTTCGGAGACTTCGAATGACGAAAAAAAGTCTTAGCCCGTTGGGAGCTGAACGCGTCTCCAAATTCCAATGGCGAGTTGGATCGCGAGACAAGAGTTGGATAGAGACATGGCACGACATTGCCTCTGCACTTTTAACCTGTCTCCGACCAGGCCATCGGGTCCCAATTTGCCTATCTTTTAGCCCACAAAAATCAGCACTAAAGCTTCAAAGAACTAGATCGATTCATGCGACGACGAGGACAAAGAACCTTTCAGAAACAGTGAGAGCTCGGCATTTAAAATAAACGCTAACCATTCCTTATCTGGCATGGTGACACAGATAGCAAGGATTTAATTGGCTCATCCTAATCCGGTAACATGACTTAATTAGGTAAGGGGATGCGCAATGCGGCAGAGGGGTTTCATGTCAAAGGTGGCTGTGGAGTTTCATGAGCTCGAGCGCTGGTAGTGGTGAGAGAGTCGACGTTTCTTTGAGGTTCTCCCATACCGCTTTTCTAAGGGAGCTTTGGCCTCTCAAATAAGGCACCCGACATCGTGATGCATGATATCCAATTCCTTGTTGGGATTCTAAGTCGATCGTCAGCAACACAAAAAGTACTACGGTCCGTTATGACGGAGGCCGTCGGGATGTTTTTGACTTGTGCTAAGGGAGGCATGGAAAGGGACGTAACAATGAATGGATTACGACCCTCGTATTTTAAACAATTATCAAAGCAATGCTCCACGAGCTTTTGTTCTTTGATTGTCTGAGGGCTTGCTGGGATATTTCATCGACTGTCGCGAGTGCACCATAGATTCGATCCCATGACTCGTATGTCAAAGAAACATTGGTTTGACCACATGTGCATGTAGAGCGCAAAACAACAATAAATCCAGATTTAAGCTCGCAGGCTTTGAAGACGATCATATTAATGTGCTAATGGATCCATGGAACCCTTCGGGCTTGATAATCTCTTCATGTGGAATGTCCAGCTAACTCAAGAGTCTTCCAAAAGCAGGCGTTTAATTATTTAACTACAACAAATACATCCATTGTAAAGCACTGAAGCGGGATATATCGTCGTAGCCGGGCATACGAGTTTCAAGACCGCCGTTTTTGCGAGTTCTGTTTTCGAAATTCACTTACGCACAGGGAAAGTGCCTGGTAGCAACATCTATAATGGCATCAACGCCACCGCCAGATAATTCGGAAGCGGATATCCCATCAGAGTTGCTGATTCCATTCCACGAGAGAAAAGGAAATTTGCGGATGGGAATGTTTGTAAACCTAGATACGAACCAGGTATTATCAATCTCCAGAGTTAGCAGAATAAAGTTACAGAAATTAAGGGTAAAGTAGACTATGATATACCCCCTTCATACAAGCACTCAGCTTCCAGATAATTTGAGTCTGCGGAGAGAACAATGGGTAGTCAGAAAAGCATTTGCAGAGATGATACTTGAGCGGGAACATAGGTAAAGCAATTAAGCTCTTCTAATGCAAGAATATAGCTCCCTTTGCTGACATTTTTGATGTCTTCCAGCGGCCACTGCCTCGAGATCGCTCGCCATAGAAGCATTACACGACACGCAAGAATACTCACAAGTGACAAACTATCGTCACTGCCGGCCGCTCTTCTCGCTCTGATCTTTAATGAGCTGGATCCGTTGAGCATACTTTCGCTGTCAACTACAAACGTTCGGTACCTCAAGTTGACCGTTCCATGGGTTCTGGATATCCTTGGCCCACCTCATATTGGATGTTGGGCAGGGAATCGGGTGCAATATGTTCGTAAGTTTCCATGTATATCTCATTTCCATAAAGGCCTGAGAGATGAACTGATATCAAACAAACGATCTAGATCTGACACTTGATTATTCTCTCCACCTACAACCATCGAAATGCACCTCGGCATACTCCGAGAGTTATGGTGACTACCAAAAATACATGAAACAATACCAGGTGATTTCACCACCTCGTAGTTTTTGGGCTTCCTTGAATGCTCAAGAAACCCGGAGAGCGAACGAAATAATTTGCGAAATCTTAAACTTCACGCACGAGTATCCAGCCAGATTGGGTGCTATAGCAGACTACATCTGGAGTATCCAAAACAAAGACGATGTCTGGCTCTTCTTCCATGACGAGAAACGATACTGGTTTCACAACGTAGAAACTGATCACTTCACCGCATTTGATCTACACAGTTGGGTGTCCTGGGAGGGCCCACAGAACCTAGATGAAGATAGCTTGCCAACGAGCATCCTGCGATACAACATGAATTTTTTCGGACGCAACAGCTACTTCGCTAAGTCAGCTTGGGCGGGAGCACGCTGCAGAATTCTCCACTTCGAGGATAACGCCGGCGGAGTGATCAATCTTCCACCAAGGCAGCGAGCAGAAAGAAGAAAACGGATGTCCGAAGACATCAGACTGGGAAGAGAGGATGGAACACCGTGGAGCATCCCTCGAACTTCGAGCGGTAAGATTTTCAAAATCGATCGAAGAAATACGAGGATTCTAACCCCTGTTAGGAGAAAATGACGAGTCAGTTCTGAAACACAAAAACGACCGAGACGCAGCGAAACGAGTTGGGGAATCCCAACGAGCGAGTAAAGTTAATGGTATAGCCCGGCTTTCTTTACTAGTGTTGCTCTCTTATTGGGGAATCGCCTTCGGTTGGCTCCCAGGGGTGGTTTCTGTCTGGATGATAGTTTTCCTGATGTTCCTAACCCCTACGAGTATATTTTTCCAATTAAGAAAGCCAACAGAGTATAAAGGTTAAACTTAATCGATGGAATTATGTATGGGTCAAACCGACTGTTTTGCGTTCTTCTACTTTCATTTAGATCTGGACCCCAATATGTCCCTGAAAAATCGATATTGTTGCCAAACTGATCAAGAATGAATGCTACAGCAGAACCATGATACTCCCCTCCGTGTCCTGGGGTCAAACATTTGGTAGATGAATACCTGGAGGAATGTAGCATTTGAATGTTCATGTATTTAGTTATTGCGTCGATTTCTAAAAGAACTTGATATCCTGTTAGGCTACTTGCGCAAGTAGGCATTTTGGCTTAGGTAAAATTCAAGTATCTAAGTTTCACCGGATTTTGTTCTTTCATCATCACCACATCCTACAGACTATTCTCAACTTCACCAAAATAAGCATGCAGGTTAAGCCTCCATGATGGTCTGCCGCCAGCCTGAAGCTATCAACACTACGTCTTCTACCTCCGTCATTTGTCTTTTCAAATTCTTTGGAAGGTCTCTCCGCAGAGCACCACATCCCTCTTATAAACCGTATCACTCAGCACTCACCATTCACCTGCCACCCGTCAAAAATTCGTCGCTTCATCTACCACATTAAATTCCCTCCATATCAAAAACCAAAGCCAGCATTCAATACACCCTCTAGAAGAATGACCAGAAAGATCTCCAACGAGTCGCCGGACAAGATGGATCAGCTCCAACAGTTCTTGACCACAAGCCTGGGCGACAGTCTTGTTACTCACACATACTCTTGCTACCGGCAACAGCAGACATGCATGCATCTAGATGCCCGAGAATACACCTTTGACGATGCCGACGACAAAGGCGTCCTCCATATCGCTATAGATGCAGCACGGAGAGCAAAGGATGTTATGGATTACTGTACCACTTGCCAGAATCTCGGTGATCAAATAGCCAAGGTTGTTCATGGTGAGTGTGTCGAACTATTTCGCATCCGCTGCGATGAAGGGGAGAACGGTAGTCGTCGGATTGAAGGTCTTGAGCTTGATTTACGCCAGATCAAGGAAACTGAGGCTACCAGGGTATTGAGTGAATCTCATTCCGTCCGTATGAAGCTGCTGGAGGCTCGTATGAGAGGCACAGACAGTGTAGTGCCACCTACGGAGGGAAGGAATGCCATCTGGGACCACGAGATTGGAGAGGACGAACCTGGGGGCCTGAAGCTACTAAAAGGTATCAAAAGCATTGCCGATAACCACCAAGATCATACTGGCGAGAAGAGAAGACGTCTTGGCCCACAAGATGAAGTCATCATCAGACCCAATTCTCGACACGTGGAGGATGATCCAACCGATTTGGTCAAGGTTTGTCAGATCTTTCATTCAAACTGGCGCAATTGCTGATCTCCGTATCTTTATGTAGAACGAGGCCAAGCCTCGAACGATATCTTTGGTCACCAAACCTGTTTCTCTTATTCAACCCCGTAGTCGGAACTCCAAGCCAAGCCCATCAATACAGATGATTCCGCAGCCTAAGGTATGTACACGGACCAATAAAGTGTTGCGGGCAAAAGGAGAATGCTGATTCTGAGCATAGAAGTCTAAGACGAAAAAGAAAAACAAGAAGATAGGGGAGGAAAAGACAGAAGTAAACAGTATTGCTCGTCCAATATCGTCTATAGTCACCATATACAACGCTCCAAACGATGGAGATCTGTCGTTACATAATCCACAAACCGCATGGGCCCAGAGACGGGGTGACGAGCTTACGATCACTAGAGGAGAACAAAAGCCATCTACTTCCTCAAGAATATTCCCAGATGGCTTAGGGAATGATTTTTCTCCCAAGCTTTACGAGAGCCGCGTGGAAAGCGAACGCGACAAGTACCGAAACCTCTACAGCGTTCCACAGGCGCGTGAAAAGCCTAAAACGAATATCTTTATTCTTTGTTCTAATGAGGACGAAAAAGCTAGTCCTAACCATCGGATGGGCGTTTTTAGTTCCTTAAGAGATGGCAATGTTGAAGCAGGGCGAAAAGGTGGATTTATCAAGCCCCTCGAGCCTGATAGGGGTTCCGAACTTCAGAAGACTTCTGACAGTGCTTTAGCAAATATCTGTGATACATTGAAACACGGTAAGAAGGAAGAGAAAAGAATACTTCTGAACCAGCCAAGTCTTGAGCGTACGCATCAACAGATAAATGATGAAGTTGCTGCTGCGATGGAGGCCCTCAAACTTGAAGAGAGTAATGATGGAAACATCGACCTCGAGGCGACCTTTGATGTTTTAAGGAGAGACCAAGAAAGAGTGTCTGCCGAGATTAACCATCTACTAGAGCTTCAGGAGAAAACTCGAAAAGAGGATCAGGAGGTTGACCGCTTGCTCAGTCAGAACCACATTCCGCCGGTGAAATACAAGATATCACAGCCAGGCGAGCAGTTTTCCCTATCACAAACTTTGGACGAACTTATCGATCTTGGGGCACAGAATGCTCCAAGCTTTGAGCCCAATTTACCGGTACACAAAATCTCCGGCCAGACCAACTCCCCGATTATGTATATGCCCACCGAGGGTTGTCGTCAGCCGTCTCAACAAGAGAAACAGGAATGGCTAGATTCTATTACCACATTTACAACGCCAACACTTTCTACGGAAGGAAGTGACTCTAGCACAAGTGAAGAGCAGGGGCATATAGATACTTCCTTCAATAAAGAAGATGATATCGCACTCTGTGATGTGGCTGTAAAGACAAAAGATTGTTTCTTGCCACCAGCTAGTGATACCACACCAGCTAGTAGGCTAATATCAGAAAATATACCAGAGTCTCGGATCCCAAATATACGGTATCCACCTGGACTCGAGCCAAAATATCACTTCCTAGGCCCAACGGCTACCCTCCAGGCGGCCGCCATAAATTCGGAATCCACTACGAGTTTGCGGACAATCAAGCCGCTATTTGAAAGACTAGGCGACGCATTCGGGAAGCTAGACGCACCCGTACCTGATACGCCTAACATTAAAAGAAGCGGAAAGAAGCAAAAGCAAAAGGCTTTGATATTCAAGACAGAGTGGCCTAGCCATTTCGACGAAAGTTTCAAGGAGATTAGTCCAAGTGAGTTATCTGTCGAGAGTGTCGAGGTTGGCGCAAGAGAAACTCCCGAAGAAGCTTGTAATTCAACCGAAACCACTACTCCGAATGAGATACGCACACCTCCTGGGGCTAGCTCAGGCACCAGAACCACGCAAGACGATTTCAAGGTGCCAACAACCGAATTCACTCTGGAGAGCCCTCTACCTACCGTTCTAGAGATTATGGGGCCTACGACTCAGAGCAACACGCCGCTGCGGCTGCAGCCTCCGCCGGGACTGCCACCTAGAAGCATACTCAAGAAGACATCCCAATTCACCAAGCTAAGTGGTGCAAAAGCCGCCTTCATCGAACCTCTAAGGCGCGAGCGTAAAGTGGGAGAGCAACCAAACCTATCGAAAAGCTTTGGGGTAGACATAGAAGGCCTTTTCTCAGATGTACCGTGTCCTGAGGTCGGGGCGACGTCGCTGGTCCCTCATCTTCGTGACGCCGGTGATACCGAAGAAGCAGCACCAAAGAAGCAGACTGAGCTGAATAATTGCAATCCCGCTGTACCAGACCAAAGAGGCTACAAAGATACCCCATCAAAGCGATTGGAAGTGCCGGAATTGATGAATGGAGATAATCCTACCCTGGGAGAGGCAGGTTCTGAGAATGAGTCTGAAGAAGCTGAGGAAGAGAAGCTAAAGAAGCGTTTGATGAAAGGGAAAGCCCCAGACCGTCAGAACTGGATTGGTCTAGACTGCCGGCTCTTCGACTATCGCCCTCGCCTCGATGTTCCATTGACCCCTCAGCCCCTTCAATACAATCAAAAGGTTGATAAATCTGAGCGCGGTAGCCAACCAATTCCGCCGATATCGGAATCTCTAAAAGAAGCTGAACAGGAGCTTGATATCAAAAAGAGGGAGGAGAAATCACTCCCAGATCTCATTGATACGGATATCCTGGCCCAGGCCACGATTAGAGAAAAACAGAAGGAGAAACCTGAAGTCTGCGAAAAAGTCCAATCGAAGCCTAAGGCTCTCGAGATACCTGTTTGTATAGAGAAAGACACAGAAACGATATTGGGAGCTTCCACAAACAACATAGGGCTTTCAGAGAAGTCTCCCTTAGAGGAAGAAGAGGATCCTTTTTGTCCGGCAGAAGAACGAATCCAAAAATCAGCCGAAAAGGCCAAGTTATAGAAAGACAAAGCCGAGAGCGAATACGTTCCACCCAAAAGCACAATTTGGACCTCCGAGAAACTCAAAATGGCAAAGCTAAAGAAGACAAGCCATATCGGCTCAAATATTCCTCAACTCAGGTCTACGTCTCGTGTTTCTAATATCTCCACATCTTCAGCAGAAAGCGTCATTACCGTCATTCCACTTACCCCAGAACAACTTCGCCTAACACCCGCAGAGATTTATCGGGCAAAACAGATAGCAATCCGGAGACTAGAATCACAATCGAGGTTGGCACTCATTAGAGAGGCTGAAGCCGAGATGTTTAAAAGATTTGAAACACCTCGTAAGATCCAGCACGATAAGATGATCAGAGATGCTCAAAAGAAACGAGAGGCCCTTCAAAAGATCGAAGAGCAGACTACTCCCCGAAAGTTACCAACTCCTCCAAAATCCAGGTCCTCCACTGTCGTTTCCTGCGATCCTCTAACACCCCGAAGAATTCGACCGGGTATGTCAAAGGCCGATATTGATCAAACTATGGCTGGTACAGACGATTGGAGTAATCTTATGAAGAGTAGCCTCAGCCCTGCGCCGAAGTGTGAATCCGGTGGTCAACTTGATGATTCCGTTATGATTGCAGAGCCTCAGCTTCGGCCTCTCAGGCCTCTGAATCCTTATCTCAAACTTTCTGGACCGATTGAAGCGGGTTTGCGGGGTGTTGCAGAGGATCATTCCGATGCTACCGCAGTTCCACAAACAGCAAGCCCCCCTAAAACCCCCAAAGCCTCAAGAGTCTCAAAAGCTCCCAGGTCTCCACGAAGTCTTAAAAATCCGGTAAATATTCAAGATTCCCAAAACGGGAAAGCTAAAGTGAGAAATGGGGACGGCCTTGCCACCTCCCGAAATCACAAGCATTCATCCAAAACTTCATCCAGACACAGACCAACCCTACCTCCTCGCCCAGTCAATGAAACAGTTCCTCCCGGCCGTCTACCAATATCACTTATCAGGGGCTTCAAAGAAGTTGTGATGGTCAAATGCCCAGCCGCTTGGCACATGCTCGACGTCTTCTTTTGCAAGCTTACGGAGCCCCACGAGGATTTCAAGAGCCGAGATGAAATGATCGCATTGGTGTTCTGGAACTTTGAAAAGGAAACTGGTCGTGAGATCGCCACTATGAAAGAGCATCATATTCTGCACGCTGTGACTAATTACGTGGCCGATATACTTCGAAAGAAAAATAGTGTGTGACTTCTGCAAGGTTTCACTTTCTTAGGTAGGCATTTAGATAGCTGGATTTGAGGCTATTTAGATATTACGGTTAATTAATATAACTACGATGATTTTATGTTGTATACTTCAAACCATAGTAATTGTTTTTCTCCTTGAACCTAACAAAATGGGTGTGGAACAGCCCACGGCCAACAAATCTACTATTTTGTGTGTTTTAATAGTTGCACGGAACCCTTTTGGTGGTTCACCGCTGTCCAAGCTTTAATGACCTTAGTACTCAATTCTTTTATGTAGTAGAAGGCACCGGAAATTTCACAAAACTAGAATCCGTACCCCGCTCCCACAAGCCCCCTCTCTAATCTAGCAAACCGCAAAGCGTATTCACGATGCCATTCCAAAGCGACATCATAAGCTGATCTCTTTAAGAAAAAGCAGTCACATCGACGCCTGCGTGAGCCCACGGAAAAGGTATTTAAGCTGGTACATTTCCTGAAATGTCGGTTTTTTCTTGTCTTTATTATCAACCTCTCTACATGGTTCACAAAAAATCTTTATTACATAGAAATTATCATATGCATAAGAGTTCGTTCAACTTCACATCGATATCCTGAACATTTACGCCTGATTCTCAAACAGTCATGTCAAATATCAATATCAAACAAAGTACACCCGACCTACATATACCATATGAAAATTCAAATATCCTATATACCTAGAATTGAGGTTAAATGTTAAAGACAAAAGATGCACTGTGAGCAGCCGACTATGCTCACAGGACATGAAAACAACAATCTCAGGTTCCGTTCTTCATTATAAAGAGTGACGTCCGGTGTGTGTACTCAGAATATTAACTGGACCTATATGAATAATTTTATTTGACGCGATTAACACAGAGATACAGTTTATTTGGCGAATAAACCTAAAACATATATAATGAAAAAGAATATCCAAATCGGCAATTATCAACAGAATACCCGTAATGGCTTTAATCTTTATGAGCCAGCCAATAATGAATTCGACAGCCAGAATGAACCCTCCATCTGTTACCTAAGTAATATCACCCGTCATTACATATTATGAAACTCAATTCCTGATAAATACGAGACCAAAGACAATTAGTTTGCATATTTGACTGTTCAACCCATGCTCCTTAAATCCCTCTTCCATGCATAACATCAACCAATAAATATCGATAGCAACAGCCATATGCAACTCTATGATATATAAAGCCAATCGTGGAGACCTGCGATCAAAGAGGTGGTCTTTTGGAGCTACCGCTAATGTTTCATGAGTACAAATTGAAAACTGATATAAAAAAGAGAGATAATCAAGGACGTGCGCCATGCATCGATCCCAACATCCGAATAGTCGACCATGATCACGTGTCAGCTTACTCTATATGCTCAAACTATAGCTAGTCCGTTTTTTTCCCGAAACAAAATTTCGTGTTCTGGCCCTGAGTCTACAAATATTTGCATTATATCATGAGAGAAGAAAGGAATATCCAAACAAAGGAGACCAAATTTCGCAACATGAGACAAAGACAAATAGAACTGCAAAAGAATGATACCAGTTAAGCAGATTATATTAGCTCGCCCAATAAATGATAATCAAGAAAGCCTGACTCGCGTCAGGGTATTTATCTATTAAATTCGTTCATGAGCAGCTAAATATCTATAATTCTGAAATCTGCCGATGCAATGGTACTCTCTACCCAGTCATGCTTAGCAATAGCTTAAAACCTAAACCTCTCTGAATTACACGAAATCACTTCCTTAATCGATATTTATAACTCAACCAATTCAGCAAACAATCAATAAACACTTATTAATGATAATACAAATCAGCAGAATTATGCGCCTTATATATTTTAAACGACAAATAATGGATACGCAATGGGAACGAATTCTCAAGATATTCTGCTGGCAATAGTAGGTTGCGAAGCATGCATATTAAATTTAATGAAGACAATAGAAGACATAATATACCGCGTTTTACAAACGCGCGAGAAACGTCTCTTCAAAAGATATAAATTCAGGTCCTATTGTTATATATGTCGTAGAGAATGACCAGATGTCAGAAAAAAAGGAAGAGAAGACTATTCGCAATCAAACTCGCAAACATGCTTGTACTCTCGAATAGAGCGAAATCTTGATTTATGATTTTCAAATGGAAAGTTTGCCCGATGGCAATAGCACTAAAAATTGTGGCAAATATTTTATGAAGGCATCACATCATACAAGATCAGTTGATACTTGGTAGCGAAAACTCCTAAAGCCACAGATGCATGTTCGACAAGATAAAAAATCGCAGGATCCGTAAACAACAGTCTCAAAGGGTGCGTCTTGCCCGACGATGAGATTTTATTCCATAAATTCTGTATCCTTACAGAGATATTTCCTTACTCAATGAAAAAAAAAAGTTTCACTAAAAACTCAAGTTTAATTTTATGAGCTACAGAGTCTACGGCATATACTTCCCGAGCTGGTTTTATGAATTCGAAAATTTCGAACGCAAATATCGATTGACGAAACTGATCAGCCGACGAGCGATGTTTCTTTACTCATAACGTTGAATTTAAACCGTGGTCTATATGCACCGAAATGTTTTCCGATGAATAAGGTGTATTTTCGAATAATATATCTCCGTGCATAAACTAATTACGTCAGAGTTAACATCATTTACCGTTTCATGCTAGGGGGCAAAGCCGTCAGTACCAAAAAGCCTGATATTAGAGAACCAGTTCATGACCGTTCCCGACTATCGCTTTAGATATTTTCGACCAATCTAAAGTTTTAAAAAATAATTTAAAATATAAACACTATAATTGAGCACTGGAGACGGAGAGATAGACAGTGCTCAGAGGTTAGGCGCTGACAGCGGATCCTCTGTACGAATTTTGACCCAATTTCAATAATATACTTATGTCTAAGCAACATAATATGATGTAGTCGTTCATCTTCCATGCGATGCGCTAGTCTGGGAATCATAACACGGATAATTTCCAGAAACGAGTTAGTAAGCCTATCTTACCCAGCGAAATTCTTCCAGTCTATGGGCCATCTTACCCCACTGTGATTTGATGGCTAGAATCGGTATTTCTTTAAATCATGTCATGTCCCACGACCAGCAACCAGGGAGCAGAATGCTTCTGAAACTCTGCCAATGTATCACTCAAATAGAAATTATCTGCTTAATCGATGACAGAGTCTTGAACAGCGACTACAGTGGGAGAATAACTTCAAAATATGCCACAGAAATTGGATATCAAAGTTCACCACGGCGAATATGATAAGAGACCATTAGATTAAGGCTTTTTCAAGATTTCGAGCAGAAGTCCTAGCTGCTATGGAATCGATTAATTAAATGCCGTGGTCAGAAGCACGAGAATATACAAATCACTATTCTCACAGTCAAATAAATATATAAAACAAACGCAAAGTCGACCTCATATAAGTTCAGGTCCTTACATAACGACGTCGTTCGATTTGAGTGGTTTGTATACGGTTCTCATGCAGGGAAGCTACAAGGACCGGTCTAATGGCCATAGGGATATCGACACGGGTAGCCCAGACTTAGGGTGACCCGCGGGTATCATTTCTCTTGATGAATGGATAGGAAGTTGCGCATGATTCAGTACGAGTACAGGAAACGGTGACCAGAAGGAGCTCATGGCTCAGAAATGGAAATGATGATTAACTTCAAGCTTCCCGACTCATAATGTATCAACTCACATCTGAACTGATTTCGTCACACGATTTCATCCTTCCGGTTGGATCAGAGCTTCAGCGCGAGGCTGTTATCCAAAATCGGAACGAGTTTATCATGAACATACGAGCCTGTGGAACTCAAAGCTACCCCTGACAAAAATATATTGCCTGCCGGGGAGGCTTTTCCAACCTTCCCATGATTACCACAGCTTCCATTTTACATGAACAGTACACGCATACTCGCAACTGACCTAGAAACTTATGTATGCATATTTCGTCGCATCCGACAGAGCTATGGATCCTACAACCAAATTCCACAAATGAATTGTGTGCTTGGGATAAGTTTATTTGTGAATTTCAACTAACCAAAAGCTATAATTTACGCCGGGTCACGGTTTGTGCTATATATACACTGGTCAGTTGGCAAGAATTTACATATTGCGACAGATAGTCAGACCTATGAAAAGTTCGTCCAATATTGATATCGCCAATAAACCAATAGATGCCATCATATTTGTCAAATGAAGTGTCTGTAGACTTTGAGCGTCATATCTTCATCCCTTGGCCTTAATGGTTCATAGAATTCATAGTTTGGAGTGAGATATATTCTACCCGAAGCCGGCGCAGCCCACAGTGAAACCCAAGTATGTTCAGATCAAATGAAAGATTTTGCTTAGTCGATTAATAGGTAAGCCGGAAGGAAGTCCTTAATATGTATCTTGATGGAAACCACACATCCTACCATTAATTATATTCGATATCGAAAATTAAAACACACTTAGATTACAACATATTAATACAAAAACGTCCGAAGCACTGCTAAAGCAATAGTTGCCTTCTACTCGAGTATCACCGATTTCTCAAGTTTTCTCCATACAGAATAATATTAGTAGCAGTTGTAATTTTAATCCTTAGTTACTTGGTCTGTCTCCTTGTTTCCCCACATAGTACCGCGTACTAAAGTGCGAAGGTTTAGGAATATATTGGCCCGTGAGAAAGCTTAGTAAGCCTCGGTGCACAATACTTGGTGCTACTGCTTCGAAAATTTTTCTCGGTGGCGTTCGACTAGTTGGAGGCGTCGAAAAGTTAAAACCTGAGTGATTGAGAGTAGAAAGCTCTTTCGTGAGAACTTAGACTGAATTTCAACGGGGTATATAGCGCCCAATAACGACAGCGACACAAATAACTATATACAAAAAACCTATGCCGGTATAACCCAGCAGATCGATGAATACTATATACAAACACCATCACATCTAGCAAACACCGTCGGGGCATCCGAACCCGCTGCCGTGGAAGCTTCCAGAGATCTTGACGACTTCAAACAACGCGTTGATAACACCACCGATACCCTCACCGGCAATCAAGCCGGAGGCAATGGAAGTACCATACATGTTCCAGCTGTTTGGAGCTACAGCTTGCCAAACCGCGGCGACGCCGGCACCAATTATCATAGCGGTACCGTATTGAGTATATGGAAGGGTAAGAGCGAGTGAGAAGATCATAGTATTTGGAAGCCAGTTAGCGATCTTTTCCTTGCCCTTGAGGTTGAGGATGTGGCGGGCGAGAGAGATGAACACGCAGATGATGCCGTAGACGAGTGAGAAGATGGCCGATCCGTGTGGAACAGGGAAGACGGGAGAGGTGACGGCCTCAGTGACGGCACGCCAAGCAGCGATGGATGGAGCACCGAAGGCGCAGACCTTGGCTTCTGGGTTGAGGATACAAGGATAGGCGGTGGCAAAGAGAATAAACAAGCTGGGGGCCATGAAGATAGCCACAATCGATCCGATAATTTGGGCGTACTAGATTGATACCAGTTAGTCATAGTCCGAAACTATCTCATCGAGGTCTTTGTGGTTTAGCTTACCCATTGCTTCCTTGGAGGAGTGCGAAGGAGATACCCGACCTTGAAATCGTTAATCAAGTCGGTGGATTGTGAGGCAGCAGCACCAGCGACGCAGCCTGCCATCAAGTTGATTCTTTGAGCAGACTGAACAGTGATATTCATTCCCTTTGTGACACCACCGGTTGCGAGCTGAGACGCCTTAGCGACAGTTGAGACTGGAGTGGTATCGGAGGCACCAGTGCACTGGATAGCCAAGAAGGAGAAGATGAAAGCAAAGATGATGGAAAGAATTGAGACACCGATTGGGAAATGGTACAACTTTCCGAGGACGACGCAAATACAGATCATAGTGGCGACTGTCAAGCTACCCCACATCCATACAGGAACTTGTTCCCCTGAGGAGAAGATATCAATCTGTGAGCCTTCGCTACTCTCATCTTCGGACTGTGGCTGATTGCGGTTCTTAAACTTGCCAACGGCACCGACGATGCTCTTGTAACCTGCAACGAAACCGGCGGTGATAACTTTGTAATTGAATGCCAATTCAGCCATGGAAACGAGAATCATGGCAAAGACACCAGGCCACAGAAGCCAGTATCTCGGAGATACATGGTTCATATTCTTGACGCTCATGCTCATGTAGCTCATCAATCCAGGGATTTCTGGGTTGACTTCCCTGCCGAAGGCTGCTCCATTCTTGACAAGTAAGGGGCCAACGATAGCCCAGGAGAAAACACCGCCGAAGAAGAGGGAAAATGCAGAGTTCAAACCGACAAGGAGGCCAGATCCGATGAAAGCTGGAGTGAACTCAATGAACCACCCCCAGCTGACAGCGCCGATAGCACCGGGTGCGGCAACTCCGCTAGTTTCAGCAATGGAGTAGATCCACCAGAAAATATGCCAGTCCCAAAGGACACCTACGCAGTATTGGGAAACGACTCGGAGCAAAAACGCGCAGCCGAAGGAGATACCGAGAGCCTTAATCTTCTTCTTCGCTTGACCGTATCCGCCTTCACCGGTAGCGTGCATAGCACGGATAGAGACGGCGGTGGCGGTTGCCGTTGGGAAAATCAAAGAGAGCTCCTTCGCGACATTGATGATGAAGAACTTTCGGAGGGGAACACTGAATGAGATACCGAAGAGAGAAGCACAGAATGTGATAGCAATGAGTCTGCCGAAGTCGTCCTTTGGGTTCTCACTCATGAGTCCAAGATGGTACAGAGCTGGGATACCGGAAACGAAGATCAAACCCATACCACCTGTACCGATGTTAGAATTATATTTACATATCGAAGTCCAAGCCACGAGTTATTCACTTACCAGCGGCGGCAGCGCTAGTCTGCACGATGTTGTTTTCCATCGGACCAAAGTGATCAGTCAAGCCTGAGATCTTGAGCGGAGACCTGCTCAATCCCTTCAAAATGGCGAAACCGAGCAATGCACCGAAAAGGTTGGCACCGAACAGCCAACCGGTTTTAAGACCTACCATCCATCTATTAGTACGACTGCTTCTGAAATTGGCTAAACAGATACGAAAACTAACCGAGATAAAGATTGGAAGCATTGACGAGGGCACCAAGGGCGCAACCGAGGACAATAGCACGAACGGTGAGAATGTGCTCTTCCTCTGGCTGAGAAGGATCGATGGGGAAGGGCTTGTAGGGATCGAGGATCTCGATCTCCTCGGTGCTCTCCTTCTCGGATCCAAGATCGACGGTGTAATCCTGGACATTCTTCTTCTCGTCGATTTCCAGTGAGTGCCGCGCTCCAGCGAGCTCGACTTTGTCCTGTGCGTTCTTCTCCATGGTGGATAGTATAGTCCGACAATTCCTATACAAGAGACTGTTGGGGCGGTGCGATATCCGACTGACGAACAGAGAAGAAAAGCATGAGAGCAGCACTGGGAATTCTGGCCTTTATGTATTTCACCATCGCGATAAGACAGGTATTTCACGCCCCCGCCGCCTCCTAGATCAATTCTCAGAGGTAACACATCTAGTGTAACTTGGCGGGAACATTGGCCATGCTTTTCGAGACAAGTTGGCACATTCCCTCCAGCGCCATTCTCCATTGACCCTGATCCCGACCATGATAGAGCATGATCACGATAAACCAGGGAATAAACGATATGATAGTCGCAACACAGTTCTCGAAAGAAGAATGTGTGAGTTCGATGCCAAGTGCTGAGACGCTGTGCCTGGACAAGCCCCTTTGCACCTCCCAGACAGAGTGTTTATGCCCAAAATGGCAGGTTCAACGTCGAGATAAGGTTTAGTGTCCTTCGATTGGCCTACGAAAAAGCGAGAATGGTGTAAGATCCAGAAGAGGGGTTGCCTGCCCCTGCGCCTAAGTTGGAAGGAGCCCACAGTAGTACCGCAGATGTCAACCAGCCTGAACCGGAAGGAAGAATGTTCTTCCAGAAGAAAGCCTGATGGCAAAATATCCACTCGCCTTCTGCGACGGCTATGAACGGTCAGCCCGCCAGATAGCATGATCCGGGACGGCGCTTGCCAAGGTGGAGGGGTCCGAGGTTCATGTTTACAAAACTGGAACAGCATCGAGTCTTTCAGCGCCTAGCACGAACAGGTTAATCGAGAACTATACTTTCTTGGCCGACAGGCTTACCGATCCCTTGACTGTCAGGCTGCCATTCCGAGATGTCTTGGAGAGCTTGGTATCATGGCCAGATAAAACATTCTGTTCAGCGTAAACTCCTATCGAGAGACATCGCAGAAACAATTAGAATCGACAATGCGCACGCGACTCAATGTTGGAATACCGAGGTTGTTGTGCCCCTTAATCGGGTCTGTGCACTGGTCCACGGCGGTGAAGTTGAGATTTGGAAGGTTGTGAAAACATCGTGTGGCATTTTTGACAACAACACATCTTGGTAATGTTTACTAATTCGATATCGTCGTATCGACAGATACGGTCGGGACTAGGTGTATCACTAATCGCTTGGTGGCTATAGTCCTAGACATACGAAGCGTCGCATTTGCCCCGCATATGTTTAGGGCGTCACCGGTCTCTAGCTAAAATATGATAATCAAAAACTCAAATGCAAAGTGTCCATCGAAACATCAGATGGCTGAAGGCCCAGATTCCAATTCGTCCTCCAACCTATGAGGTACTCTTAGGCTGGATCACGACAGTCCCGACCTCTTAGATCAACATTAATTATAAACAGCTGCCTAATGCATTTTTACCACGGGATAAACCCAAAAATCTCATCCTGGATAGATATTACAGGGGTAGAAGAGCTTAGCGAAATGCCCTCGTTATCCGACCACCTTTTCCATAGGTCCCCAAGAATCCAGATCCACGATTGCGAGATACCCTCACGTTGTTTTACCCCAGCGTCGGGATCTTGTGGCTTTTGGTGCAAAGCTAGATAGTGAGAATGGCCTGGAGATACTTCTCATCGACCTTCCTTTTGAACGTCGGTTTATTCTACAGACCCGGTAGCTGTGCCATATGCTTGTCAGATGACCATTTAGTGGAGACATCATTAAGTCGCAATAAGTTGAAAAATCTCTCAGTTCGCCACCTGAGTACGATGATTATCTTCGATGGAAAGTCGACCCACACGGATACGATGTAGTAGAGGAGTACAACCGCAACCTCAATGTATGATAGTTCGAGAGAAACTCGTGGAGATATCGATATAGTTACACAGTCAAAGTAACTATAGAATTAAAATCGCACCACAAATCTCAAGGCTCTGCCAGCCACCTCTACCACCTAGAACCCACCGATTCGCCACCCTTGTCTCTTACAGTACACGCTACATTCGTTCTACCTAGATCAAGCCCCCCACACTTTGCTTTTCTTAAAGATATCAGAAATTATGCATGTGTAACGGTCTGATAATCTCTCGTATTTGAATCCAAACCTACAAATACCAAGCCTTCTGCCTAGACCTCACTTATCAACTATTCAAAGCTTCTCCACCTACCAAGCATTGTTCTATAAGTATCCCTACGCTAAATATTAGTAGTTGCTCTCTTACGGCCAGGGTTCGCAATTTGGGAACTTCTGACTGAATTCTGCCATCAGTGTTGTATCTTTTCTAAACAGAGTCCTGAAGGTCAGACCAGTCGATAAGGTGCCTTCCACGATATGCATCGGCTCGCCCTGCCTTAGAACTTCCATGAAGGCATATTTGAGACATAATTATCTCTCTAAAACCAACCACAAATTGGAATTGCAAGTTTTTCAGATCGGTACGCGCAATTCTGAACCTAGATACCGTTGAATTCAACAAGCCCCAGCTTGTACAATTGTGCTCGAAGAGCCCACCCGACCTCTCATACCAAATATCAAACGACATCTCGAGATTGAAACAGGCTTTGGTCATTAAATTCGATTGCACATGCGGCTCTAGCATCACGACATAAGCACAATCCACGGAAGTAACGTTACAACAGCCAATAAATTTTGAATAGTGGGTATCGCTTGCTTGCTAGCAAAGTTGTTACGGGTTATACACTTCCGAATTCAGAGATGATGCTCTCTGAGAGACAGATGGAAGGAATTCAGCATGCGTTAACTATAATTATCCGGTTTGGTGGCCTGTGTGGTCCAAGGGCTGCAGAGTCAAATACCCGCAATCCAATTGATATTGAGGGTCTATCTTCCCCTAACCTAGATATCTTTCCGTCTCGTTCGAGGGAACTTTCTTTGTGATTAGTAGAGCAAGCTAGTCAATTAATCACATCTAGAAGCTTGATAAATTTAGCTCGAAATATCAGGCGCCCCGCGTTCCGGACGCATCTGTAATGACGACTTTGCAATGTTGCAATTGTACCTGGTTTCAAGGATAGACATCTGCAACAGTTTAGACTCCACGATAAATATTCAATCATACGTCAAGCCCAGTGCCAAACCACAGCGGTTTTTCGGAATCTAGTTTTGCGAGATACCATTCATACGGAAGGGGCCCATAACTTGAATATCTGTGCATCGACTCCATTTGTGGGTCGATTTAGACACTCACTTTATAAATACAAAGTTTGACAACGTCAAACATCTAAGTGATATAGCTCAGTGGTTGGAGTGGTAGCTCAGCGGTAGAGCAGGAGATTGCAGTCTTCGCACTAATATCTCAAGGTCCCGTGTTCAATCCACGGTCGCTCCTTTATTTTTGAGTTTTTTTAACGTCTAGTATTTTTTTTGTCTTGCGGCTTCAACAACACAGATTTCGCTGTGCTATTCTTGGTTTACTAACGACAGACCGGTTTAGCCACAACGAGATCAGTTTAACCGGGGCTTAACCGGATTATTTCCGTCAATTATTCCACCGTTTAGCCGGTGGCCCTGATCTTTTGCGACGAAGTAACGATGTCGCAGTTTTTAGATGGAATTCACATTCTGTCATTACTCGGAAAATATGGTAAGGGTATGCCTTTTGCCACGAGATTTCCAGATGCGTCCTAGATATCAAATCTCCCACAACTCGCCTTTGCGTTTCACATTGTTGAAGACGATAAAACACAGAGATTATTAGAAGCCAGCCAAAGTATAAATATAGCATTCAAGTCCTCCAAGACCTATATCTATAGACTAGTAAATATGACAATAAGCCTCGTGATCTATCAATCAGAGAGATTTGCCTCTCTTAGCTGCCTCTCAAGAATGTCCCGACATGATCCATCAACAAACTTCGGCCACCAAGTATCGACTGCATAATTCCTCAGTTCTTCTACAAAGAGGACGACTTTAAGTGTCCCAAGGAAAGTCAATGTATCTCCTATAATCCACGGACCTGCAATAATCTGCTTCATTGTCAACATGATGCGTACTCCCAAGAACAAGAATCTTTTGTCTACTTACGATTCCATTCTCTTCCTCATATATGAGATTAAGATGCCAGAGATGGCCGATAGTGATGATAGCTGGCACACAAGGTACGACATCTTCATTGGCCCTAATCTGCCTTGCTTTCAGCAGGATAGATGCCCCGACTACGGCCGCCTGGGTTTGGGCTTCCTGAAAATCTCCACCTTCGGCTTTCACCTCCACCACGCAGAATGCGGGATTTAACTGCGAGGTTCGATGCGCCGCAGGAGAAAGCGTCTTATCAATTTCAGATGGTGGAAAGACCTTCTTTCGGCAAGTATTCGCGAATGGCGATGGGTAGTATGGGTTGCCTTCGATGAGTAAGTCAGATCGCAAGACCGGCGCCCCGATCGGCGTGACACTCTTGAGTAGCTGACGGTTCTCTCTGCACCTCAAGTTAGCAGCTAGTTTTATGGACTATCGTAAATTTCATATCGTTACTCACATGCCACTGATAATCAATTGCTTGTCATATTCGATGCGGCTCTTTGGTACCCCGTCTAGGACTCTTTGCACATATCTTGACCAAGTACTTTCATCCGCATCGGTGCTGAAGTTACGGTTTCCAAAAATGCATTGATACTTTACGTGCTCAAGCAAATTCTCGTGATAACGGGGCGTATCTGTGAAGAGTGAGTCGGGGAAAAACTCTTCTGGGTACGATGCCTCAATCGTCTCCTAGAGTTCAATCTTAGTATTCGAGTAGAAATTAACAATATTTCAGACTGGGTCGTCTTACCTTCGCCGAATTATCCAAGCATCCCTGGAGCAATCTTTCTGGGCTGATGCGATTGTTCAGGACAGCCACATGAGCCGGTATTATCCCGGAAGCTAGTCGATGCTGATGTCCAAATATGAACGACGGTTCACATTCTGCCATTTCCGATCGTCGAAATGCCATAGTTGCTGCGCCTTGCCCGATCCCTCTGGCCCCTACCGACTGTTTTTCCGGGCTCGCGTTTCTAGACTTCGACCTGGAAGACTGCTTTTCAAGACCGAAACTTCTAGTACGACCATCGGTCGACTGTTTCTCTGGGCTGGATGTCCTCGATGTAACTGTTGTCCGGCGACTGCTAACCTCTGCGAGTTTTCTACCCGTCGATGCGAAATCACTCGAGCTCCTGGATGGTTCGCTCTTCAGCGTTAAGCTCAACCGTCTCTTTTGCGGTGAGCCCGGTCGTCTAGGCAAGGCCTCCGCTACATCCTCCATGCTGTACGTAGAGTCCTCCGCTGCTTTTTCACCTTTGATATCCCAAAGGTCCTGCGTTCTCGATCCCCCCGCATAGGATCCGTGTTGGCCGACATCATTCCTGAAATCCATTATATGCCTTCGTCTATCCTCCCCTTCCGCTCGTCTCTCCGTCGACTTCGGTGTGGGTATCGGTAGAGTAGCTTCCACGCCTTGTAACCACCTGTATATCGAAACGTTGAATAAAAAATCGTCCAGTGAGTCCCAGTTGCCTTCAAAAGCGGGGTCGTTGTTTAGCTCCGGATCGTGCGTGTGTTTGCACCTGCGACGGCCACCCTCGCTTTGGACGTCCGTCTCTCTGCATCGTTTCCTCGATGTTGCTGCCATTCTCCTGAGTTTTATGCAAACTGACTTTTCTACTCAGTCTAACTGTGATATTTCGTGGTACCGAGTCGTATATCGAATAGCGCATGAAATTTTAGTACGGCGAATCCTAGTGGTTTCGATGTGTCGAATCGTTGGGAAGGGTTGTGACAGGGTGGTGTAAACAAACATCTGCCTAGCAACGGCCAATGCAATCCCGTTCCGAAGAACTCGGCTCCGAAACCACCACAAGACGAAATCATCTCTTTATTCAAAAGGGACCCAGGAAGTTTGCAAATCCTTTAAATGGTAATATATACACATTTTAGATCACAAATTCGATCGCCGTCCACCACTGACGCTGGTCTCATTGACCGGACCATAAGCGGGGACACCGAGACTGCGTTCGAGTTCGACACCCAACAAAAAATACAACACAACACGGCGCTCTCATTAAAATCAAGTCAAATACGAAAAGAATGCTAGCTTTGGACCGTGCTAAATATATATATAGTGTGACCTCCCGGCAGCGCAGCTATAGCCAACCCCAACTGTTGAGCTTTGCCCTTCTCTTATTCCACAGATTGTTCCACAGATCTTCCGTGTATTCAACTTCGACCGCAAGATAATATATATTGTAGAAAATAATGTTGAGTATTGATGTATTCTTCTCGGCTGCCCTCCCGCGCGATGTGAGCGCGTTTCGCGAACCTTTAACGCACATCATATCGCCTATACCGATTTCTATGCCGGGGCCACATGCTGTTTCATGCTTCTTCCTACGGCAAAAGAAAGAAATTATTCTTCAATCCGCCATCGTTCTTGCATCACCTCGATCAGCCTCCTTACTACCTCATGGTCATAGAACTTCCTGTTGGCAAGACCTCTCTTATAACCTGCGGATGTATATAGAAAGATTCAATTAACCAACCCAGTTTAGTGCCGTGACTGTTAATTACTAAGACTTCTTAGAACATCAATCAATTCATTAGAATAGCAAGCCATAAGTTTGCTTTAACAACCAGCGGTTTGCTTGATAAAATAATTTAAAAATTGTACTTTATCTAATCGAATCGGAAAATATAATTTAGTGCAGGGATGAAGCGGTTTACGATGGGTTGATACTTTTGAAGTTATAGGTCGGAAAAAGCAAGCAGCCCCGTTGGACAGCTCTATGTTGTGTAGACACAAAAATATTACACTGCTCCTAACTATTCTATCCTTTCATTATCAAACCCGCTCGGCCCAAAATATTGCTCATTATTAATACAGTATGATTTTAAATCAATTGCGCAGGATATAATAGAAATATAAGTAACGTGATAATCTACTCTGCATCTGAGTCGTAGGATCCAGGCATTTTAGATCGAAAATTCGTCCTCGTAGTTTCGTATTTGACGAAAAGGTGTCAACTAACCCCAATTGGAAATTTTATCGCAGAAGAATTCGACGAATAGGCCAAAATCGCGGCTTCAAAACATTTCTACAGCAGATTATAGTCATCTCTTTCGTGTCTACAAGGACGTGCTAGACTAGGCTGCTACATTAAACCGAGCGGGGTAATGCATTTGAGGCTGGCTCAATTGACGCAGCCTCCTCAAGCCACCGAAGATGCACTAGTAAGACATGTCTCAAAGCATATACATGCCAGCAGCCTCGTTACCCTGGTATGATATATGTAAAAGGTCGGTCGATTATCGCCCAGGAATCCTTAAAGTCCTTTGATAGTTCCTTCTCCTCAGCTGGTGTTACCCTCTTGGTCTTCTAACTGAAACAAATAAATGCAATGCCATCAGCACACGTCAAAATCGGGGTTTGGAAACTACTTGGCGAAAGCTCCGATAAGAGATGGATACTAACACTAGAAAATACCCAGGCCTTTTGGCTGCTTGGAATTTTCGCTGTTCTTCTCATGGTCGTCCAGAAAGGAGCATGGGACGGACTGCGATACCTTATCTATATGTGGAAGCGGCCGATCCGCCTAAACAATGAAGAGAACCCTCTACTAGCCCTATCACAAATAGACGCAATCGTTTCGATGGGATATACTCTCAAGATCAAGACTTTGCGGGTTTTTCGACTCGCACGTAATTTCTTTTGGGCTATCGTTCATTCCAAACAGGTGCGTTCTACTTCAACAAGTTTAATCCCGTGTACTTCGCAGTCTTATAAAGAACATCATACGTCATTAGATGTCTCCCGATGTCTCTAACTATCTAACACTAATATTACCTACCTTTGTCATGAATCTTTTATTATATATCTTAATATTCTAGATGAATACGACGAATCCTGTTCACTAACAAATCGCGACTACCAGAACTCAAGCTATGGAGTGCACGACGAGGTGGTCGATGGCGGCGCTGTATCAGCATGGTTCGGCGTTTTCGCCATTATCAACGGCACCTTCTTTATCTTTGCTGGCATATTACTCCCGTTGTGGGTGACCAACGGTGTAGAAAACTCAATAGTACGATCTGAGAAGACTTCATACTGCGATTTCCGACTTTGGCAACCAACAGGAGGAGGAGAGCAAGAAAAAAAAATCTATTCGTCTGCTGAAGCGAAATACGATCAATGCTGGGATAAGCCCCATGGGCGACTTATCAAAGACGGCGAATGCTCAAGTGCACCCAAAACTTTGAATATAACTGATTTACCCGATTTTTGCCCTTGGCACTCGACGTTTTGTATCAATGACACGGAAACCAGGGTTATCCGACAAACAGATATTTCTTATCGAGAAATGGGGCTCAATTCAAAATCTAGAGTATCTTTGAATCACCAGCTAGCATGCGCTCCCCTCAACTTGGAAGAATGGTTTGTCTCGCATGAAGGAAATCCTGTGCTAGAGATCCCTGGTAACGGTAAAATTTCCTTTCCTAACTCAAAGGATCAAGGTACCACTGTTTTTCCTAGCCAAGATGAAGCCCGAGTTGATTCCAGATTCATGACGCTCGGATCGGCTCATATCGGAGACCTAGTTGCCGCAAGTTTCATATCACTACTCGAAACTTTAAGCGATTTTGATCTGTCATTTCTCATTTTGTATCAAGCTGCCCATTCGAAAGGGAGTAGATGCGGAGAAGGGGAACTCTGCTTTGAAGATACCGGGATCAAAATTACCGGGATTGGCTGTTCCGAGCAGTTTCAGCACTGTTATAGCGTAAAAGGAAAGCAGAATTGTTTGAGCACAAATGGTTATGACGACTTTTCCGACCATGCCAATCGTCTTGGTTTACCTGCTGAAGATTTTTCAGACTTTAAAGACTTTGGGAAAATAGTCGACATCAGCGCGGTTCTTCAGTTCCTCTACTACTTCCAAGTACCGACGATGAATTATCTCCAAACATTCTCGTCTCAAGACCCTAGCCTTATCTGGAAAGAGAACGCCATATCGTGGTATCTGAGAACATGGTGGTATGCCAGGGCTAAGATTCAGAGCATCGTGTCCACCTTGGATAGTGAGTACTATATCTCTTCGGAGGATAGATCTGGAGAGAGGTGGAATTGGTGCTCCAGGATCCTGTTGGAAAATGGCGAATATACGAATATAAACTTCTTCAGATTTCTGGCTTCATTGGGAGCAATGATTTTTATTTATCTTACAACTTCCCCACAGATTGTATTTTCATTTTTTCGATACATCCGAAGCAAGTGCTCCCATATACATTTATATTTTCGCTTTTCAGCGGTTAGAAGGCTTGCGAGATCCATCCAGGCGAACTTTGCCAGTTGGCTCAATCTGGCCCACCGGAGTTCAAACAACGCTACAACCGGAGAGCGATCTTCCGGTTTAGAACTGGACTAACAGACGGGGAATATCAAAACTTATCAAGCTGCCTTTTTTTAGCAAAATTTCTTTCCTGTTGAGTGTTGAAACTGCACATTAATATGTGCAAGTATAATTAGGGCAGTCTTCTACCTAGTAGGTAGGGCTTGACATGGGCTAATTTGGACTGAGATATAATTTAGCTTGTAAACTGCTTAAACTACTTAACATATCAAATCTTATTTTCAATATTTAAACTATTTTTAATTTAACTTTTCGCGCTGTCAAGAATATTTAGGCGTTCCACCATTCCCTTATAGAATTCTCAGATCAAATATACTCCGTGCATTTACTGACGTCATGCGCAGTCGTGAATCAACGGGATCCGGTATCCACTATGGAATGTGGCATCTAATTCGGTTCTGTCGTATGCCATGCGGTAGTTTTCTTTGATATTTTAGCGCTCGATCGTTGTATTGTATAATAACGGCCTATTCAAGTAATTTTAAAATGATAGATGTCCCAATATAAAGATTCTGATTCAAGATCCTGAAGTTTTGACCCTGTGGCTTTTGAGAGAGATTGCATAGACTTTTTGGCGATCCTGTACTGTAAAAAACGACGACTCCAGCTAGAAATTTGGGTGACAGACTGGGTCATTCTTATACGGGGGGTTTTTTCCCCCATCTTTTAGGGTTTTTGGTTCATTTATACGGTTTCCCTGCGTTTAAGTCTACGGTAGTGACTCAATAACTTTTATAACAGGTCTTATTCATAAGTTCATTGTTGTTTCTTCTTTCTCACTCCTTCATAGTAGGAGCTTTTGGGTAGTTATCAAAATCTCCACATAACCCGAGATTCTTCATCTGGTGGCCAAACTGTTACTTTCTTCTTTGCTTTCCTTTTTTTATCTAACAAGAGCATCATATTAGAGGTTCGGATTTTTCTGTGTTTTGTATCATTCTGTTGATGACACGTGGTGAATACTGCTTACATCTTATTAGTTGTGCCAACAGAGAATAATTAATAGATAAATTTTATGCTCATCTCGTGGGCATCAGTATCAAATTCTGTGAATTCGCATGCGGTGGGGCGCGGCTACTATTTTTGATATAATTTCGTACAGTGGAGAGAAAAGACTCGATTGTACGTTGGTGTGTATTTTAATGCGGTTTGGTTCAGGGGCCCCGGGAACCCATCTATAGTATCTTTCTGTTAATAATGTTTGGAGCATGTATTTGTTTCTGTAATCATATGATACAACGTAGTATCGTCCTCAAATTCGCTCCGATAGAGCTCTGGGTTTCTTTCTATGCTTCTGTCTGTTGAATTTTGGATGAAGGTGACGAATTTCATAAAATTAGTCTAAAATTATATTAAAAAGATGAAGGTGCCATATGAATTCTTACAGCCGACAAAACACTTGGCCTTTGTTCAGGTTCCTCCGAATTTGCGTGTATGAGGGTGACATTCGACCCTGTTCGACATAGGTATAACTTCGCCTAAGTTGGGATTATCCAGCTGAAGTCAGAGCCTGTATGTATGTATAATTAATCGTCGCAATGCTTGATAATGAGTTTTGCCTGAGGTTGTAGCGGTATCGTTGGAGGCTGCCGAAGGCTATGGTTATAGCGAAACGATAGGGCATTCTCATAGAATCAAACATATAGATCAAAGATGCATCGATAACGAAATTTTTAAAGCGGCAACTTCTTGAAGACGCACAGTTCTATTGAAAATTATGATAAGTATATTAGGTAGCATTCCAAAGAACATGTAATTTCGAAAGACAAAAGGTTATCATAAGATCTGGAACAGATAGTACTAATGACGGGATAATGACGAGATAATGTCGGTAAGAGATACGATTGAACATGAAGAACAAGTCATCAAGAAGAAGGAGAAAGGGAGCCTTTGTATATTTAGCAGGTCTTTGTCGCGGGAATGGAGGGAAAATATTTATGACAATGCACAATACGCATCGGCCCTACATCATCGGTGTTTATGATCACCGAGAGGTTTAGTCGGCTTTCTTCAGTCGGCTTTTGTCAGTCAGCTCTCTGCTCGGATTGATTACATCTCGCTCACTTGTAAACGATCCTTCTCTGCTCAGTACCATAGCCAGTTCAGCCGATTTCAAATATTTTATCGTCATTAAAGCTCTATTGTTGTGTTCTTAATTCAAGATATTGTATTTTTAAGCTAAAGGATTAGAACATTGCTATAACCTTTTAAAGAGGTTGGTCGGACGGGGTCTGGTAGTATGTATTTCAGGGCTTCGGGGCATACGGCTTGCGAATTCGAGGCTTTCCCGACTCATTTATGCATAAAGAACTATATAACGGAATCGAAGACAAATCTTGACTATATATCTCTGGAAATACTCATAATCAGCTTACAGTTTTTGAGTCAGCCTATAGACCTTCAAATTAGCCTCAATACAGCAGTCTATATAGCTCCAGAAGGGCCCATGGAACGAAATGACACGAAACGTGTTGTTCAGAGCAGAATGCAACAGCCATAATAATGTTCCTGATTTGTCATCCAACTCGTGTAACTGAGTTCTGCCGCTTATCCTAATTGGTAAAGATCTCTCTGCTGCCGAATGTCCGAATCTGGTATAGTGCGACAAGTACCTTGATTTAATCCTCGAGCAAGTCCCTTTACAAACGAGGAGCTTCTCTTCTTGAAATCATCCTATCAATCCATATATATAATACAGCGACAATTTGAAATTCAAGAATTTTTTAGCTCTTAAGGAAGCTAGCAAGTCCAAGTGCGGAATGTTCCCTTCTTTTCAAGAAACTGGAGGAGCGAACGAGTTCTTTGAAACTTTGGAGGGTTTCAATCATGAATTATCCGAAGCTTCGTGCTCTCAGCCTCGTCAGATCTCGAACCATCCTACCGAGCTGGTAAGTCCAGAGTACACTTCTCAATCTTGGATGTTAGACCCCACCGAGAACGAAGAAATCGATAGCCGAATAAATATTTTGAGCCACAGAGACAATTTTTATAGGGGCCAAGCTCTCACAGACTTCGATACATTCCTCGAAGAATCGTATGATTTTCTTAGACTTGTTCCTGAAACCAACAGAACCTTGGTCTATGAGCCTACTTCAGAGCTCACCCAGCACCTATCGAAGAACTATTCCCAGTTGTCGGATCCGGATCTGACACCGAGTTCTAGTGGTATCGACCACTTCCAAGAGGTCGCACCAATAGACTGCTCAAGGGACGCCGGCGCCCCAGCGCTATTCAGGGAATTAAAGCGAGCATCTGAAACACGTCCTCAAGTTAAAGTAGATGGACTGACCACCCGGCCATGGGCAAGGGATCCATACTCGAAAATCTACCGAATAAAAAAGCAAGCAAGGCGTCCTCTAACAACCGAGGAGAAAAACAACAGAGCCTTGGTAACAAGAATTGGCCCATGCATACCATGTCATCGCTCTAAATTAAAGGTGTGTCGCAAAGTTATATCAAAATTTAAGGCTATAGTTTTCAGTTCACTAATCTAGTTTTTTACTTACGATTACTCCGCTCGTACAAATATAGTGCGAAACGAATCTACAAAGCCCTAATAAGGCGTGCAAAAAATGCCTAGAAAGATCGCTCCAGCATTCCTTGGGACAATTGGATCTACCATGCATTCGCATCTATTTGAACAAGAATATATTTGAATGCCTAGGTAACTAGACATCGCCATAGTGTTTTTGTTTTGCGGTATTCTTTTTTTAACAAGAGTCAGCTTCGTGATGGTATCTAACAAAATATTCAACGTGTGTCCAGGGGAGCTTCCTTATATCCTGATGGGAAGGCTCCCTGATCTGCAGAACAACCTTCGAGAAATCCTCATGAAGACGAACGCCGTATCCCATATGCATTACCAATGGCCACAAGTTTGGCTAGATACGCTAGAGAATGCAGAAAGCACTTTACCTACTTCGGGAGTTCAGACTTGGTCAAATTTAACCTCAGACTCTAGCTCGAGCATTACACTTGCAGAGGTTTCAGATTCAGCTAGCCTTTCTGAAACACCTATCTTCCCAAAGATCCAAATCAGCTCGGGACTCGCCTTGGCCTTATGGAGTGGTGAGCTCGAGCTCGATGATCCATACGACTTGCCTGTCTTTGATCAATCTATCTATTTCCACCTTTTAGTTACACTAAACTTTGACTGTATCAACGGCATGCTCAGGAAATTCTGGGGAAGAAATGCGAAGAGAGATGAAACTGTCAAGTTGGTAAGGATAATAGAGAATCTACAATTGTTGCTTTCAGTTGCAGATTTCGGTTGCCAGAACGCAATTTCATGGTATAGTCACATCTACCCGAACTTAGGAATATCCCCTCAGAGTTTCTATTGCAGATACGTGAGTTTTAATGCAGCTTCTCAAGCAAATATTTGAGCCGGTGTTGATCCAATATTCATTAGATCATGATTCGAGGTGTTTTGGACGCTTTGAACATCGCCGTTCAGCTTGCTAGGGAGCGTTTCAACATCACAAAAGGACCTAGTGCGACAGTTTGGACGACAATAGATAATTGGTGGAGCTGTAGCAAGAAGCACCTAAGTAACATCTTGAATAGCGCCTTGATAAATATTAATGCCAAGGACAGCCCTGTCAGCCTTACAGACCTCAAAACTGAGGCGGGAAGAGAGTTCTTCGGCGGCCATGCGCAACTTGAGCGAACTTCAAGTTTTCCTACAATAATTAAAAGCACCGATACAGTTTATTCCAAGGCGCAAATATCACCTTCATCCCTTGGAAGTTTTCGCTGCATCTTGAGAATGGCGAAAATCTACTTCGAAATTCCAAATGAGGCCTATTTTCAGAGAATGGCTCCATCATTAGATTCCCATATTCTAGCACCGAGCATCTCGCTGGTATCTCTTAGAAGAAATTTGAAAAATGATCGAGCCGATCCTGTTGAGGGAGGATCCGGATTTCGAGCAAAACCAAGGAGAAAACTCATTCCGAACGAAGCTCACAGCTATGGATATTTAGACCTCCCCGATTTTGGCCAGATAATTGAACCATCATAGATTTCAGTATACAAATTAGGAATTCTTATCAATCGGGGCACTCCAGGGATTTAGATCTTATGTACCTTAATTTCGCACTATTATGACTATCTCTTATCGATCATTTTTCCGGTATGACTATTTTCCATTGTAGTAGATATTTTATTGAGAAATATAGCTCTAGGTTTCGATAACAACAGCCATCAATCTCATACAACCTGTTTCATAAGGCTGGAAGTGGCGGATATGTATGCTATGTATGTATACCTAATAGAAAAGCAAAATCCAACAGCTGTTTAGTGTTGAGGTCACAGTGTGCATGAGCTCTACATGCAGCGGCGCTCGCCAGAGATGAGAAATTTGGCGTGTCAATCCCAGTCAGCCAAGCAAGGAAGGAGAGTATTGGAGTGACTATGGGTAAATGGTGTATTCCTGTTGAACATCATGCATTACGATATCGCCAGTGCCGGTCTGGTCTAAAAGATTGCGAGACTCGTCCATAATAATAGTCAGCCCGAGGATTTGGGATTAACCCACAACAGAAAGATATGATTGCTACGATCGTTAGGCACGGATATATTGTCACTAGAACCCTCGATATTAACTCGAATCAAGATACAACTCCATCAATATTAAAAACGCTAAAAATGTTTAAGTTCAAAATGAATATCTCATAACATCGTTGAATCTCGCTGACGGTCACACCTAATAGACCCTTTGAAAAGCTATAATGGCTCCTTGGATCACATCATCACTGACATCCTCCCATCCTTCCACATTGGCTTCGGCTAAGTCCCATCTGCCCTCTTCAACAATATCAAAGCAATCCGTAGCCGTCCATCCTCCCTCCTTCCCGCTACCACCCCACATCACCTCCATGGCGAAAGCACAAATCGCTGCTTCATCTGCAGTAAATCTCGCAGCATCGCTTTCTTCAAAGGCCTGCTTGTGGGCGGCAGCTTTTCTGAGATATCTCTTGAATGATTCTCCTTTGGAAGTATGGATATAATGCCTTTTTCTCAAGTTGCGGATAATAGACCCTCGTCTCCCAACTAACGTCGCATCACCTGATGTCTTGGTACTCCCCATCAGAAGAAATCTTACTATCTCGTTGATATTTTCGGGATACCTTCCGGAAGCTACAATGCCAGTTAATCTTCTCCTTCTTTCATATCGAATCTCGGGATGAAGTGCCAGATCCACTTCTTCACCTGGCTCAATTATTTGCTTCCCCGTTCCGAACTTTCGATTCCGAAACCGAATGAACAGGGAATCCAAGATATTTCCCGCTCTTGAATCTCGAGAGGGCACGAGCATTCCGGTGTCGGTTCCGTGAATTTTAGGCTCGTACGTGATAAATCCAGGCGTGTACGCTTGCTCGCCTACTACGGCAAGACGCTTACCAATCCAACCGCCTGAGGTACGATGGTCCAACATGTTTTGAACGCGGTAAGCGCACACATTGAAGAAATACCGGCCAGAAAGGGCAAGATTAAGGGCGTCAAAATCGCATAGTTGCGATAAAATCATGGTGGTGATTTCGAGAGGGAGATTTTGGATCGGAGAGTCACGAGTAGATCCGATAACATTTGTGAAAGGTTTGAGGCTTGAGAAATCGTTAGAGTAATATGTTATAGAAGTATACAAATGTGGAGCCTACACAGGGATTGTTTTCGGGTCCGGCTGTCGAAGGAGGTGAGCGAACTCATGAATAGCTTTCTTGTGTAGAAAGGGAAAAGCTGTTCGAGATTTCTCCTAGAATACCTATTAGTGGAGACCAAAGTTTTATGGAAACAAGGTGGAGCATACCAAAGTCATGACTTCATTACTATCAAAACATGCTAGTCTCCATGATTGTCGGGCTTCCTCCTATTCAAATAGTCAGTAAAACCCCCCAAAAAACCATCAATGGCGTTGAAAACCTACCGTCTGCTGGTTGAAAGAGGTCATGGCCATCTGGGCAGGCACAAACAGTCGAACCCTCTGCGGCCTCATCATGGAAAATTCCGCCTGCATATGCCGGTAGCCGAAAGTGCATGTACAAGTCATGATTGATGTACAAAAAGTGTATTCTTTGGATATTGCGTGAAGGGGTCTTCCAGGGCAGAACGAAGGTTGTCGGGAAACGGCCGCATAAAAAGGCCTGGAGCTTATACAATTCACTAAAGCAAAATAGCAGGTTTCAGGAGAAGGGGGGAAAAATGAGTTCTTCGGAGTTAACACGAATCTGGGCGATTTCGCCTATCTGAAGATGTGTAGTCGCAGTCGCCTGTGTGAAGTCGAAGTCGGAACCCGTTTCTTCCAATCACTTCAGCCCAAAATTAAGTAATCAGCTATTCCGAAGTGCTACTACAGCTGAATAAGTTTCAATATGAATAAATAAATACAAGCAGAAGGAGAAAGGAAAAGAAAAAATTCAGAAGCATTTTACTACAAAGTCCGTCCGTTCAGAAGCCCATATATACCCTGGTGTCTCCCTCCTCAGAACCTCAAACATCTTACACCAGACCTACCAACAAGTCGAGCTCTGGAGAAACACCCATGCCCGGAAGCGCTATTCCGAATCCGGTAATCTCATCTGAATAAAGCATCCACACACCCGGCAAAAACGGCCAAACCATCTTCCACCCTTCGAAAGTGTGTTGCAAGTAAGATTTCTCGTACAAAAAGTTGATTCCTTATGCAAGCCGCTGGCATGAATTAGATTAATATCATCTGTTCCGGTCCAAAAAATCCCTTTCTTGTTTCCAAAATTTCTTTGGTGTGATTGAAGTAGGGAGAGCTTTTCGCCGCTGTGCAGGCTAGTGAGATCGAAACATAGTATCTATTTCTAGCTGTCGCAATTAGTTCAATCCCCGAATTCTAATTTCTGGCAAATACCCGTTCTTTCGCATTCATAAGATATGCCGCCATGGGTTTCTTATCATATATTACATTCCTTGCCATACACAACATGTTAACATATAGTTATAACCTAGGATTTACACTGGGGAGCTCTCCTCCTCCTCTTTTTGTCCTCTTCGTTTCCAGTCCTGACTTTTCGCCCTACTCGATGTTCCCATTCAACGGCTGACATCGTTCCCCCCCTCTCCTCGTCGTCGGCACGCCAGACGCATCTCTGCAGGGAAGCGAGATAGCTCGAAAAAGTAGCCGACCACGTATCCAATGCGGTCTTACGGCAAAGCCAGGGAAATGTCAGTTATCAACATGTCTTAGGCATGCATTGCATGATCGTACCGCGGCGACCTGAACACTGGCATTCCTTAAGCAGAATCCATGTGTGCATCTACGATTTTAGTTGTGGACTTTCTGGCGTACACAAAATCTAAGCGAGTGTTTGTACTGGCCCATTCTCGTCAAACCGATAAAGATGCATGCAAATATGTCGCACATATTTTCAGAACAGATGAGCTGGCTAGCTCCGATCAATGAAGCGGTTACAATTTCCATAATGACAATATCCAACCACGAGAGACTCGAATACAGTAATTTTTCCTGGTATTATTCAGTGCCGATACGGATGCTGGTTTTGCACCACCTCTGCGTACTTCGGATCATATTTTTGAAATTTACTGCGCTCTCCAGGTTCGGGTTGCAACTCCTCCACTACAATGGTACTAAGTTTTACATATATTGTGGATCGAAAAACAAGTCTTGCGATTTGTACTCTATGTGATCCTCCTCTGCGTTCTGGGTATTCTCGAAGTTGAGGTATGCGTCTCTGGGGGGTCAACTGTTTCTTAGATGTCGCTTTCGCTCAGTTCCGTGCCCTCGTACTCGTTCGAACCCTCTGAATAAATATTACGTTCATTATCGGATGATATCTATTGACATTGTAATGCCGTATAGCCGATCTGGTCAATTGCTTCCTCGCTCTCACCATCCTCCTTCTTGAGGTCTCCATTTCTTCTAGCCTATGATTTGCCAATGGCCCGGGTGTGATGCAGCCATACTGATGAAGAGATCTCGCCCTTCTCTCCCCCCCCCAGATTCAGTAGTCTCATAACTCTTCTCACTTTCCTCATCGCGCTCCAACCTGTCTCGTTCCAGTTCTTAGCTTCTATTTCTAATTTCATCATAATCTTATCCTCTTCATACCTTTCTTCCTCACTGTCGTACGTCGATCCATCACTTTCTACATTCTCTATATCCGACTTGAGCCCTCATATCTTAGCCAGGATGATGTCTCCGGATCTCTAAATTTTAGTAAAGTACGTCGGTTCCCCTTCCCCTTTCCCATAGCTCGGTTGTAGGGGAACTCAAGAAAGTCATACAGCCACTTTAACTTAAAGCTTTCGACCATCAAAAGACACAAGCCTGAGGATGATACAAGTCACTTCAGAATTCCTCCACCAATCCTCCTTTTATGCGTCTATTACCGGAAACCGTAAGACTACGCAGCCTCTTTGCGAAATTTTTCTCGCCGGCGTCCGCACGTTCTATCTCCAGTTTGTAAGCTTTGTGGCATCCCCTCTCTGTCTCAGGAAGGCTTTGGTATGGCGTTTATGGGATTGGAATTTCGGAGTTATGTGAGTCGGATCCATCTGAATCTGATAGATTCGATTCATCTGGACAGAGCGTACCCGGATTCAAAGTGTAGTATCGTGAACTCTGGTCAGAGGTGGCGTCAGATGGCACCAGAGTTGGTCCAGAAACACCTTTAAGCTTCCATTTGAGCGCGATGTGCCTGTTATTATCCCAGTAGAAAGACAAGAAAGGCGCCCGAACAAAAGGGAGATTTCCAACATTTTCGCAGTTAAATGTTGCAGAGCTATACATAACAGATTGTAAGTCTTATATTTTTGAAGAAAGGCGAAGACAGACTGTTTAACATACCAGACATCCCTTTCAACGATATGAAAAGGTCCAGGGGGCAGATTTCATATATTCTCTCGAAGTGTTCCCAACGATACTTTTCTAAGTTTCGGAATCAACCAGTTCAGGATCCTCTGGGACCTAGCCGATGTGGACCCCTCAAAAAACGCGACCGGACATCAGAATTTGGAGTATTCCCAAAAGCTATGCCCGCTTTTAGAATTTAAATGCTAGAGCAGGCTTAAGTCCGATACATCTAGACCTTCAAGCCCCTCCTGCGGGTTGAGCACCTGGCGCGTGGTAGTTGGCTGCGACAACTCAGACATCTCGCCCGCGAGGTCGAGTAGTGTTCGCTGAAGAGAGGATAAATGTGACGGGGAGGCGTTCCCGGGTGTTTTCTATCTCGCAATTTGTACCTCAATGTGTGCTTGAAACACTCCGTGCTCCATCGGCGTCTTCAGTCTAATCCTGGCTGACAGCTGGGTTGTATGGCCAGGGATAGCTATTAGTACTACTATATAGAGCTCGCCTTGGCAGTGGATCACAGCAACACTTGTGGTAACGTCTACCGGAGTCCGGGTTTAGAAGGAGCGAAATGTTCATAACCTTCTATAAAACATCGTTTTAAATGTTGACGCCATGAGCGGGTGGTGTCTTGATTTAAATACACCTTGTATTCACTATCATCATTCTCTAGATATTTCTGACCGGAGTCTATGTTGGCATGGAAGTATCAGATGTATTGTGTGGAGGAATTCTCACGGATTTGAGCCTGTTCAACCCTAATGCCTCTCCCCCTCGGATACTATCAAACTTCTCTGCATCTCCTGTCTTTCAGTAGTACAAGCTAGAAAGCCACCAAGCCCTTTATTGATTTTGGTCGATGAATATCAGGACTGGTGCGCTTTTAAATCTGCGTTAATTGAAGTATCGATACTTATCCTCCAGAAAATAGAGTTTGAGAGGAGAACGGTAGTGCTTTTTTGAAGGACAGCCTATTTATACGTATTGTGAGTATTGGTGAAAGATCGCATGAAGGATCATGGCAACCAAGATAAAGGTTATAGGTCCCGTTTAACGCCAATAGTCTCACAATGGACGTGACAATTCCAACGTGAGGAACGCGCAATACAGGTATCTCGAGGCGAGATGCAGCATTTTCTTGAAAAGGACTTCTTATACCAACGCGAGAGAGGCTTGATATCGGTAGGCTGATTTATATCGGAGAGCCACATAGTTTCTGCGCGCTTCTGGTTGCCTAAAGTACGATATCTTGTTTAGATATATGTGCTGCAGTATGCGTTCGTTCAACTTAAATATTCGTTTTTATTTTCCAAAAAAAAAAAAAATTTGAGTTCTTTGATCAACAGAAACCAAGACACGATATATATTTTGTTGTCTAATGCGCGACAAAGTTGAGCTCCGGCTTGTCCTGAAGGAATAGCTCACATAAGGGTTATACCCCTTGTCGCCCCCGTGAAACCTCCGACCGGAGAAGATAGGACGGCGCTAAAACCCCTTCATTCTGAAGAAACATCTTCATCAACATCGTCTACCACCAGTCTTGGGATTCATACCACCATGCGCCAGGAATCGGCTCACGCCCCTCCCATACATAACGTCTCTCCTCGCCACGACCGTCATCATGATTGATCCTCACAACTTCGCATTTTGCCTCTACTAAATTATTCTGAAATATCACACTCTCTTCTAATCCCTTGAAGGTAATATTTTTGAGACTTTTTAATTCTCCTTGCTTTAGTCTTCCCTCTGTGTGGCTTTCAAAGTCGCTCATTTTGCCATTTTTACCGTCTACTATCGGCCACGGGATTCCTAGAGTTATTAGTTTCGGAAAATCTGGAAGCTCATTGATCCATCCTGCGTCTCGAGGGTAAGCGCAATCATAGAGGTCTAGATGTTTTATATTTGGAAATTGTATAACCATCCACGAAAGGTCGTGCATGCGGTATCCTTCCAGTATCGCCAGAATAAGGGTCTCGACGAGTGGAAAGCTTGGGGCTATGGTACTGGTACGGTCGCCGTTGTTGGTTTTAATAGGGGAAATGAGGTTTACGACGTGGAGGGTCGAAAGTCTGTTGGCGCATGTGACGAGCGGGGTGAAGTAAATCTCGCCGTCAGTGCGGGGGATGCGAAATTCCAATGTGAGGGACTCAAGAGTGGCTGGAAGATTTATATCATACATCGCTCTTCTGATAGCGTCTTTCCTCGAAATGAAGGGCCCCATAGATATTTTGTCGGCTTCAGACATGCTTGCGTATGTCCTGTTGTAGGTTATTCTTGTCCTTATGTCCAGCTCACCCTCCAGAGAATCTCTGTCTTCTTCTAATCCAGCAACGTCAGGGTCATTAGAGGATGGAAGAGATTCGAGATTGGAGTAGTCGGTTAGTATCCGCCAATGTAGATGAAGATTTGTCAGACTGTTGTAGAATGGCAGATCTGATAAATCCTTCATGATCCCAAAGTACAGGTTTCTTTCCACATAGCGAAGGCCGCTCATATCGAGTTTGATTGTCAAACTAGTCGGATTTAGAAAGGCGATGCTGGAGAGTGGAGGATAGATGAGTCTATTGAGGTCAAAAACGACCGAACTATGTCCTGCAATCAGTTATCTTGTTTCTATGATATGGTGGCAGTAAGTTGAACTGCATGCGTACTGAATACAATTCTTCACCGGCGCTAAAACCCCGTCTTTGAACAGACGCAGGTGCCGCTCATAGTTGTCCGACAACCTGATCCCGCGAAATCTATAGGGGAATGCTAGAAAGTAGCATTTTTTGGAACACTTTGCGAGGGACGCTTGGGTGGCTTTATCCATATGCGACAGAATCAGCCAACAAATTTCTGTCGGCAAGCCGAGGAAATTTAACCATTCTCGTCCTTCCGGGGGACTTTCAAACGTCGGACCAAACAGCGACATCGTGGGGATATATTACGTGGAATCTAGGGGGAGGGGAGTTTACTCAGAAGAATTGTTGGAGTTGATACGTCTTCGAGAAGCCTTGTTTGCTCGAGTATCGGCTGGGTCACATTATCTCTGAAAATAACCGTAACTGCCCCACGACATCCGATTATATTTGCTTTTTCTTTACCTCAACCTGGAAGATCACATCTGGCCGGTAAACTGAATGTAAAACACTCTTGAATACTTATGTAGTTTACAAGCCGTTGTCATCCAGCATCTCGTCGTCGGATTTGGTGGGCGATTCCTCACCAGAATCCCAGTACTCTGAATTTCCGCCATAGTCTCCGTCGGTTTCGGAGTCATCAGAGTGGGTATACGGTTTATCACCCGTGAAAATATATTCTGTATCTGAATATCCCGACCCCAGCTCTGACTCTGACCCAGAAGTTTCATATTCAGAACTATCTGAATTCCTTCTTTTTCTCATAGGGTACAGCTCCTCTCCCAAGGCCACCATCCTTGGGTCATTCTGGTAATTAACATCCCCAGTCCAACGAATATCCCGATTCCCACGTTCATCGTATGAAATCAAACAAGCGAGCGCAATCTCTCTCTTGCATCCGTCGGTCTCATCCAATCCAAAAAATTTAAGCGACTCGAGTTCTTTCAGTTTTCCTTCAGATATCAGATCAAGTAGGTCGTCTTGTAGAATTTTAATGTCGAGATATTGCAAACGGACTTTTGGCCACGGCAGAACAAATCTTTTGGCACTGGGGAGCCTTGTGATTAAATCAAACCAGCGGAGGGCGCTATGTTGCGAAACAACGACATTTTCAAGGTTTGGCAAGCTGATGGAGGGAGTGCCACTGCTCCCCCAGCTATAAAACAAATTAATCTTTAATTTTTTGATATTTGGCAATATCGATGGAGGGGTTTCCGGGCCGTAACTTCGAATATATTGAGGGAAGGAATTAAAAGACAACGTGGTGATCGTCGGACATTGTAGGAGGGGTAGGAAATGGTATGCCGCATAGTTGCTGACGCCGAGCTGGAATGATCGTAGTTGATTCGGAAGGCGGAGGTCGCCATTCAATATCATTTCGACAAAGGCTTCCGTTGGTATGTAAGGACCTAGGATATCCTGTTGCTCCGGGGTCAATGTTTCGAAGCCGCGCTCGTAGTTCAAGCGTCGAGTCTCTTCCTTTGGGGGGTAATAGCTCAGGGGCCCGCCAGTTGCTATGGTGTACTCATACCAACTTATTCCAAGATGGGCCAAGTTGTCATAGTATGGCATCTTAGCGAGAAAGGTGCAGAGTGCATGATACACGTTTTTGTAGGAGTCCTTAGGGCCGTGGATGTGGAAAGCTATCTCACGGAGGTTTGGAAATAGTGTAAGCTTAGGGGGAATGGTTTGAATGCCTTTGATATCTGCAATGTCCAGCAACGCCGTACTAGAATTACCATGCAGTGTCAGCCGAACGACTCAAATATATACGGATAATCGAGTAAAAATGCATACTGGACCCAGCTTTTCAAAGGTGCCAGCCATCCATCAGTGAACACTCTGAGCGGATACCGATATTCCACCTCGGAAAGTTTGACGCCGCTGAATCTGGCCGGAAAGGCCACGTAGTAGCAGTGTCTCGAGCATTTTGCGAAGGCGTCCTTGCTGTCTTTATCCATATACGCCATGATCAAGTGGCAGACTTCGGTGGGTAGCTCCGCGAAGAGACCATTGACGCCGTCATTCTGCAGCATCTTTGGACTATCTCTTTTGACGAACTGATTCTCTGCTGTTGGTAGGTTGATTTGATTGATTTGATTGATGTGATGAGCCTGTCAACCTCGAATTTACATTTATACTCGTGATGACGCGAAAAGCTCAATAAACCTGCTGCCGTTAACGTTGCGCGATTCGTGTCAGCCCGCCGCAGATGTTTAATTGTTCAGGGTGATGACTAGGTAGCTTACCAAAATGGCAGTTTCAAAGCCAACGTTACAAAGGGTCCCGTCGTTACAACGTTACGCGTTATCATTTAATGTTCGAGCTGAAGCTATTGATGCCGTTCAAGGGATGGTTTGTGGTTGTCGGATGAAGCTAACCGCAATTGGCGATTACCCTCGTCGGTTCAGACTTCTCGAGATCCCGCTGGATCCTTCCAGCTTCAAAGCTTCAAGCTCCAACATCGCCAAATCGTCACCGGCTTCGTCGCTCACTGGATTACACCGAGCTCATACAAACGCGAACTACCAATTCAAATCGACTGGCGACTTGGTTGAAGTTGAATACTCAATCAGTCAATAGTTAGGCTGGAGCCAAGCGCAGTGATTCATTAGCTACCATGGCTGAAACCACCCAACTGTGGAGAGTGTTTAGCCCCGCGACCAGGGAGGTAAGTCACAAACATAACCACAATCACCACCACCAATCTTCCTGAGAGGCTTCACCAATCACGGTCGCGACCATGCTAACGATGTCTACAGACAATGCCATGGTGCTCTACTTGGGAGAGCCTGGCTCGCGGCTCCCTGTCCTGCCATCTGCTCAATGAAATACGCGCCCCCGCGCCCGGTCTCGATCCGTTCCAAGGGTGTGCTAATTCCTCTTCTTCCTCTACACAAAATATATCCTTTATATCGGAAAAAAGAAAATATACCAACCCCCGGCTGTTTTGAGATATCGATTGATGGCGCTGATAGGAGCGATTGTTGGCTAATCTCTGTCTCTCTCGGTCATATAGTCTAGACATCCCACCGATCCCGAATATTGGCCAGCCGGACTGTCTCCTTCTAGCCCTCCCTCCCGAGCTGCTCTACACCATAACAGACTTCCTCGCCGAACTCCACGATATCATCTCGCTCTCTCTGACATGCAACCCGCTTCTTTCAGTATGCCTACGGAAGCTCCGAGTCTCCTTGCACGATCGCATGATGGGTGCCTGGATAAACACTCCTCTCATCTGCATGGGTTCTTTGACCGCTGTCCGCGCCGATCTGCCTCCACAGATCCAAAATATCGAGCAGGCTCTCACAATCCCAAGCGATCCGACCCACAGTGCATATCGACTCACCTTTCGGCCGGGCGCTCGCGGCGATACGTTCTTTCGCTTCGAAACAACCCATAAGCTGCTGCGAAACTACGACAAATTTGAAATCAACAATAACAATATACCGCAGATTCTAGCCATGTACCCACGAAAGATCCCCACGTACGTCTCAAAATCCCTTCTAGAATCACTCACATTTGCCCGTCCGAGCCTCCCGAACTGGCACCGTCGCCTGATCGACCGTGCCATTCGACTCGACAACGGAACGCTAAGATTGTACTCACCGTCTGCGAACTACGTTATCCGCAATCTTACGAAGAAAGAATACCTCCCGTTCTCCGTTGCTAGTAAAATAAAGGGGGAAATTGAATCCGTATTCTTCAGATCTGCGATTGTTCCGGAAGATCAGGTGATGTCCGTCATATTTCTTTTCCTGATCTCCTGGTCATCCAGCCCCGCTGGTCTAGAAGACGAAATGGTCCGCCCCAACGCTACAGATATACACGGACCCTGGGCTGGCGACTGTTTCGATGTCTCAGAGGTTGAAAAATTAAGTGAAGGGTGGAAAAATATCGAAGATGAGGCTGTACTGTCGCTCAGACTTTACCTTCCGTGCATGTACAGGAACACTCACGGACAGAATCAATGGGGTGAAGAGCGCCGGCCTATGAGGCCGTCGGGTTTCGATTATGGTGATTGGGTATTTGAATGACCAGTGTTTTTTTTTATTATAAAGATAATATCACGATGTTTGAATGATTGATGGTATAGTAGGACCACGATTGTGACGATCATTATGATTATGATGATGACTTTACTCGGACTCTTTGGGGCAAAATAGCAGACTATTTCTTATTAAACATTACGATTACAATGTCCTGAAGAAGATTAGTCAAAAACTAAAAGTCAAGAAAATTTAAAAACAAAACTTTTTAAGATTGATGACATTCCCCATCGAAAGTTTTTTTTCAAAATAAAATCAGTAGAAACTTTTGTATTAAGCCCTCCCTCCCTCCGCCTCGAAAGTCAACAAAGGAATTCGAAGGTTAAGCTAGCGCTTGCGCCGCCCTTTCGCCTCTGTAGCTATTAATCAAATCCACCGGGGATCCATACCCGCTACATCTCGAGTCTGCGTATACTCCATATTGCTCCAGTTGCCTTAGACAGTTATCCCGAGATGGGCCCGGTGTTTTTGCGGTTTCTATGACGGGTCCTACGATCGGAATGACGGGTTCTAGCGACATATCCTATCGTGTAAGTATTATACACCCCCTCACGGAACCATGCTCATGTGGGACTACTCACCGGCTACGACGGCATTTAAACTCCGCTTGTCGTTACAATTGCAGCCCGATGCCAGCCGTTTTACCAACGTCGGAGCTGCACGGGCGTCGACGCCTGACATTCCAGCGAATGCCAAAACGGCGGTGAAGAGCATGCGTACAAAAATCGGCGGCATCTTTCCCCTCTATTTTGTCCTTTCTCAACGTGAAATCTTTCGGATGATACTATGCCTGCCGGTACTATCAGTCCGGATGGTACTGAGAGAGGATGATAGTATCCTACTATGGCACATACAAATTTTTGCGAGAATCTCGCGGTTTATATGAACATTCGCAGATTATCTAGAGCAAATTGTTCAACCTTTTTATATCTCTCGCAGAGGGTAATTGTTTCACGACACTGGTTGATTTACTAGAGGGAATATCACCATGATATAATATACTGCATCATATGCATCTTTTCATTCTATAAGATTTAGCGATTTAGTGGAGTGGGGGGATATGAAGGCGTTAATTTGATATCGATATATCGTGTATCCCTGAACGTACCTGGGAACGATCATAACGTGGCAGCGGATCACTTTTCCCAGCGGCATAACTCACACAATGTCTATAACTAGCTTCGCCAATGGAAGTGCCCTTCAACGGCTTCTACAATTATGGTCAGATATCTGTAGGGCACTTGAGAAGTAATCATCACGCCCTGACAGCGCCCCACCATGCAACCCCCATAATTCCACCGAGGACGATCGCAAAGAACGGTTCCAATCCAAACCACCTCCCGCCCACAAAGCTCGTCGCCGTGACCGCCACCCAGAACGGATCGACCCCCAAGGCCGTACCGCTTGTATACTTTTCATCCAATACCGCGGTCTGGAATAACCTGTATACGGCCGTAAAGACCAATCCCGTAGCCAAAGCGTTAACACCCCTGAGGAAAGATATCGTCCATCTCCGTTTCCTTATTGCGCGCCAGAGACCCATTACCCCCGCGGCGAGGACGATTCCGGGCGAAAACATGCCGAAGAAACCGATCAATGCGCCGACTTCCTTGGGGATGCCGCTGTTGTTACTTCGAACGGCGAGGGAGCCGAGGTAGACTGCTATGTTGAAATTCGGACCAGGGAAGGCTTGGATTATAGCGAGTCCGAGCAGGAAATCTCTGCTGGATACCCATCCCTCGCCGACGATGTAGTCTCGGAGTAAAGGAATGACGACTGGACCGCCGCCGAAGATTATAGTGCCCGCGAGGTATAAATTGGCAAAGACGGAGTACGGCAGCGGTGGGGCCCTGAGGGTGCCGCGGAGGACCATGACGGCTATGAAGGTTGCAAAGAAAGTGCAGATTATTATGACCCCTGTGCGCCATGTTATGAGCTGCTTGTCTTCAGAGAATTCTGGCGGGGTGATAGGAGTAGCGGAGGAGTTGATAGTCGGTGCTGGAGACGAGGGGTTCGAGACCGGTAGGATGGCGTCTTGATCCCTCCTTCTGTGACGAGTGGACGAGGCTGCGATTGAAGCCGTGTCGGTATCTTGAACGGTACCGGCCTCTTCTTCTGGGTTTTCCGAAACCTCAGCTTTTGGCTTTCTAAACCTCTTGATGATATTATGAACCCATCGATAGTCCCACACGACTGTAGCCGTCCCTCCCACCAGCATCAATACTGGAAAGAACCACAAGGCCGAATACAACATCCCCACTGCACCACCAAGGAACACCAACACCCGTGACATCTTGTCCGTGATGGCCTTCTCAGACAATTGCACCGCCGCAAGGGCGATGATGCCAACTGTTGCCGCATTCAACCCCGACAGAAGGGCGTACACGGGCGGCGGCATTGTCTCGCCGATGCGGGAGACACCGAGAGACAGTGCGTACATCCCTATCGCACCAGGTAAACTAAATTACCCATACATTTAGTATATATCACCAAACTCCTTCCCCCCTAAAATCTAGAATTTGCATAGAATCCTTATGCTAAAGGTATGCAGGGTAGGACTAACCTCCAGATGCAGAATGCCAGGAAGCCGCTGAGGAACCCTCCGTGGATCGAGTTTATGCAGAACAACATCTTGGTGCTCGCCGGGCCGGGGAGGCCCTGGCAGAGCGCGAAGAGTTCCTGGTACTAATCAGATGTCATCGTTAACGTTGGCACACAAATGTTAAATACGTGGTGGCTTGATGCTGTTTACCATTTGTTCATCGATCCATTTTAATTTGTCGACGAATCTCGTGTGGAACTGTGCATTGTCCGATTATCAGCTGATAAAACTCCCTCTGCAAAACATATAGTAGAATGAAATCGGAGGGGACTTTTTGGAAAACATACGATCTGAAAATGTACCGGCGGTCCGCCAAAAGCCGTTACCCCGAGATGCCAATTCGCAACTATAAAATCTCTCCACTTTTCAGGGACATGAACCCGCAGTCGCGAGGACCTCGACTCGTGTGGTTCACTATGGGCGACGGCGACAGGATTTCGAAAGGACAGCATCGTATGATCGCGACAAGATTATACATATATTTTCCAACAGAAAATGTAAACTCGTGAACCGCGATGAGCCCGGAGAGCTATTACCCAGTCAAGGAATCATCGTCGATTGTGCGTGTTGGCGTTCCCAGCCAATTGTAGCGGGGACAGCTTAAGCACGCCATTCGCGCTAGCATGTGAATTTTCTATGCCAGAGCCCTTGAGATACATAGGCTCATCTTTATCTGCGCTCCCAATGGATATGGGGTATAGATTCGAGATTTATAGATTTCGGTTGGATAAAAAGTCAACCCGTCTTTTTTAGTGCATGATCGATGATGTAGACATCCGATATAGCTCTGATCATGACATGACTCTAGACAGTGCGGGAGCGACACCATATAATTAAAAGAAAAAAAGCTTCCCCTGCAGTTTGTGCAAAGAGCAAGAAAAAAAAAAAAAAAGGGCAGCTAAGATTCGGCAGATTCGGCAGCCCTTGCAGGCGTGACGGGATCTAGTAAATTACAAAACTTATGATGTACCGCGCGCTTCGAAAAGAGAGACGGGACCGGGGGAAAAAAGGAAAGTGAAAGAGACCGAGATCGCCCAGTAGACCATACTCGACAAGAGAGGATATTTAATAAAAAAAACAAGCTTTGATCGGAAGGATGAAATGTTTCCTGAGATCCTAGATCCTCAGAAAGAGTGTTCCTGGTGGCGCCAAAAATAGCGACCGATTGGCTTTTCGCCCGGGTTAACCCTGGTAGGACGAAAGGACGGAAGGCTCCGGAAGAATAGCATTCATGCAAGCTCGAGATGCAGAACGAAGGAGAAAACCTGCGGGGTTCCGTTTGGATAGGCCAACATGGTGTTTTATCGGCATGCGGTAAAGCTCCAACATTTCACGTACGCTGCGAATGCATCTGTGTATGAAGCGTGGGCGCGAGTGCCGTGTCGTGTCGAAGGCTACCACCAGAGTACGTAAACGTCTGTACAGTTCAAAGACATAGCCCTGCGAGTTCACCACTCAATTCGAGAGATGCGGTCAAAAGCATGATCCAGAATCTTGAAGAGGAACACTGACAAATTCAAGACCCCAACATTGAAAAGTTGCCCTCCAACATGCTTGCCTGCTTGAACACACCTGACCGGGATAATTTGCAGGCGAGGTTGGTATGCCCACTGATTGGCTAGGGCATGTGGACCGGGGTGGCAGCCAAGTTCAACCAGAGCCAATCGCCAGACGGGAGGAAGCGCTCTCGACCGTCTTTCGGCCCATCTTTTCTTCTTCTCTGTGAAAAGATCTATAACCGCTGGGAAATAGCTCAAGGGCAGGCGGTTTGTTCATTGGGCGGGCGGTGGGATTATGTTCCCGTCCAGGCTGGGTCCGAGGCCAGCCAACAGCAGGAGCAAATGTCCCTACACCATTCAGACGAGTTAGTTTGGCAGCTGTGCATGAAGAAAGATGGGGGAAAGACGGACTGATGAAGAGAAGAGACTCAAAATGCAGCTGCCGCCCACATGGTCCTGTCCCTGCTTCTCTTCCTTTCCTCTTTTCGATTCCTTGGTGGTTTCCGACTGTACCTTTTTTGCATTCCTTCGAACGTGATCTCGAGTTTTCCGACCTCACGAAAATACTCTCGACTCGACTCTCTTGGAGATAACGGCTAAGAGAAGAGACAGTCTGCCAATACTCACCCGCCTGCTGGATCGAAGAGGACCATATTGCATCTCCGACAACCTGCTTGCTTAGAGTTGATCTTTGAGCGACAAGACATCGATATCTCGAACCATCCGCGGCCCTTCTTCTCAGGCTTTGTCAGGAAAAATAACATACTGCATACTCATTATCCCCCCCGACAAAATGCTTCGCTCGCTCATTGCTGCCGTCGTCCTCGCGGCCACAGCCTCCGCTCACTTTGTGATCACATACCCGCCTGACAGAGGCAACTCTTACAACACCCAATTCCAGTTTCCATGTACGAATTTATATCCACCAAAACAAAACAAAAAAAACCTAAATTCATATGATGAACTTGACTAACTATGAATTGTGGTAACAGGTGGCGGTCTTGCATCCACCGGTAACCGCTCATATTGGCCGACGAACGGCGGTGCCATGGCCTTCGTCCCTCTGCACGACTTTGCCTTCACTACAATCAACATCGCCATCGGCAACAACATTCAGGAGACTACCGATGTCAATAGATTCAATCATGTCATGGTTCCAACCTTCAACCAGACGGGCGGAAACGGCACATTTTGTCTGCCGCTCACCAAGATTCCGCCATCGCTGAAACCCCTCGTCAAGGCTGGTGTTAATGCAACCATCCAGATCGTTCAGCTCGTCGCCAGTGGAAGTGCCCTCTACAATGTAAGGATTTTCTTGATATGCGTGTCCGAGTTTTTATTTTTATTTTTATCCATTTGAGTGTATGATAACTAACAGAGATTATAGTGCGCCGACATCACTTTCTCAGACACTGAAGCCCAGCGCTTCGGCAATCCCTCAATCTGGAACTCCGTCTGCTTCAACTCCTCCAACATGGGTGCGAACCACCTGGCCAACGCAGAGCGCCAGATCAACTACACCGAACTTGCTCTACAAGAACTTAACCTCAAGATGGCCGCCGGCTCGCACGTATCCATCGGTGCCACAACGCTGTTAGCTTCTCTGGCGGTTTCAGTGGGCGTTCTATTAAGTGGACTGCTGTAGTTACTTGATTTTGGTATATTTGCTTACGAGTCTTCTTTCGCTGGGTTTAATATGGATGGGTTCTGGGTGTTCCCTTTTTTTCTGCCTTCGTGCTTCTTTAGCGACCTATTCTCCCTATCCTCCTTATCATACATTCCGACTGTATAGTTTCTTTCACATCGCCATCCTATCTCCGTCCTGATCTCACCCGCTCTACCATCTTACCTACCTCTCCAGCTCTGTCTTCTGGGTTATGTTTTTTCAGTGGCAATATTCGGCGTCAAATTTGTTTTGGGGGTTTACTACATTTCCTACTTTCCTTTGGGGCCATATATACCCCATATATACTTGTGCCACTACTCCCTTGTCCACGCAAGCGGGGAATGGGAGACTGTTCACGCGATGTGGGCAGATATAGCTTATGCTGCCGTTTACGCTCCTTAATATGATATAACAAGAAGAATTATGACAAATTTTGTCAGATATCGTCGGTTTCTGTTCTTTCGCGGGCCATTTGAGGTATTTTAGATATAGGCGTGACTTTAATTTTGCATATATACTGAATGAGAAATCAATAATCCCAACCTGGTTAACAGCTGACGACCCGATGAGGTACGTATACATCGATAATAGGGGGATTATATAAGTGCAGCTGCTCGGACCTCTTATGTACAGGCCACATGGATAAGCATGAAGCCCGAATTTTGTCTCAAAGGTTAAGCTTTTCCGGTCGGAAACAGCAAATATCAGTGTGTAAACCCGCTTACATCCCTTCCCGTCTCGCATGGAGGGGCTTAAAGGCCGCACATCGACATTCATCTGATAATGCATCGATAGCGGCCTGAGAAAATGCGTTTGTGGGGGAGAAAGGAATACCATTAGTTTCGAAACGATACTATGGCTACCTATTCGCCGTATCCGATATCCCGAAGTCTTCTTTTCCATAAACTCGCGGACTCCTTTTCCATACATATTTATTTTTATCAAGTTTGGTGCCAATATCTCGAAAGCGATCTTTGTGCATTATCTAGGCGATATATCTATCCTTAAAACTGTATACCCAGGCACATTCTTACATTAATGACTGTCGCTTTTTAAAGATAGTACATCTCGTACCCGTCTTGGCTGGCTTTCGCGAAATCTACTGACCATTGTAGATGCGTATGCGAGCTGCCTAACTCCCATTATCCTAGCTGAAAAGCATCATGCCGCTCGAAGAAGTACACCAGCGGCACGGATGTTGATCAACCCCGGTGAAGACCTACCTGGCTAGTATCACCGCCTCCGCTGGATCTGACCCGATATGGCTACTTACATAGTATTTTACGATATGCTGTAAAACCGTAAGATCTTGTGAGGACATTAAATTTATAGAGCGAACCGACTCATATCCATGTAGTTTCTACGAGGTGTCGATATGTCGATGAAAGACGACCTATAGGGAGCCCGAGGCTGAGATGCATGAACCCCAGAATCTACAGACGCGGCACATGGACTAGGGTTTATATTTAATGTCGTCACCGAGGGTAGTCATTGGCCAAAGTAGTCGACCCTTCCTATTATGCACTTTCTGTGCCCCTAATGAACAGCGACGGTACGCAGGCACAATCGAATAGAATAGGATGAGGAACTAACCTGTGGTAGTGGGATGTTCTGCGTTATTGTATTGTATTGCGGCCCGCCTATTCTTTGCTTGATGCGGGCAAGGTTCTCATTGACAGTTGACCCTCGCCACCACAGCGCATGGATTTGGCCAGGACTATCTTTGTACGTGAGGGATGCTGCGCTACTACATTCGTAAAGTCGAGGTTAAATCAGCACCAGAATTTTCCAGCCTCAACATCTCTTATAAAAGAGATCCATTCCAATCGCTTCACCGAAAATAACTTTTCGGCCTAAACCCCTTACATATATATATTTATCTAAATCTGTTCTAGCATGTACCTATGCACCCAAGCGATCTCGACGCGTGCAAGTGGGGGCATCCAGACCTGCGCCTGCATGCTGACAATCATATCGTTCCTAGATCTTCCCCCCTTCCTATTGTTTCATGACTGCAGAAAACCTTCCCATCTTTCGCTTGTGGAGTTCGTTTGCTTCATGAAACGACAAAAAAAAATCGCAAGTATGTATGAGGCTCATGTATCGAACTTTATTTCCCAGGCAAAGACTTCAAATTTGGTATACACGGCTTTTTATTTATTTTTTAGCCCCACCCAACCATGAAATTCTAAAAATCGAACTCTCGATAGATTAATCCCGGTATTTTATAGTTCGATAATATAACACCAGGGGTAGCGCAGCACGTAAGATTCCTGTCTCCCTAACCGACTTGGTGGAATGTGAGGTAAGAACTTGCAAAGCTTGGCTTCGTGTAAATGGATGGGTATGGGCATTGGAAAGGATCTCGATTAGTGGCTTCTTCAAGATTCAGATTGGGGCAGTGGTACCTAGAATGAGTGAATTTTCCAGGTACCAATTTTGAGTCTCTCCTACGGTTTGAATCGGTGAGAGTGGAGCCGGTCTCGCGGCATGCAGGTTTCTGCGGGCGTGGGCTAAATATAATTTTACCACGCTCAACACATCTTAAGATAGCTTCCATTTCACAAACGCTATTCGTATAGATTTTGAACTGAAGAGGGTTTTGGCCAATCAATGGTATCTTCAGTGTTCGAAATTGAAGAAGCAAAAAAAAAAAAAGAAAACCCGAAGTAAGTATGACAGACGATAAAATCCTCATTTTCGAATGAGAGACACTATTTTGTCTTGCTACCACGCGACAATAGCATGCACATTCTTGGAGTTTGTTATTCCTAGATCGATATCGTTTTGAGGCCTTCTTGCCCACGCGCACGAACAAGGTATGTTTTACTGCCCCCTTATCATGACATGCATATACATTCCCAACTATAATATAAACAGGGATGCCCACATGATTACACAACGTAAAAAAAAACCACGCTTTTAACCTGACACTTAAACTCGTAGTTTAAAGTTAGAGTCCCCCTTAACCCCCATGGATAGCGGGCGGATATCTCGGCACCCATGTCAAGCGACTGGTACCTTACCTCGACTCACCGGCGCCGTGAAGAGATCAACAGGGTAAAAATGCGCGGGTCATGCCGTCGAGTTAACAAAACGAGAAGAAGACTGTGTGCCTTGCCACAATTCCACATCTTGCATCGTGCATCAGAATCATGAAACGGAGGACATGGAAAAACTTACTGTTGAATACAGGATTCCCTTGGCTGTTAACGTGATCAGTCTTGGGAGAAAAAACACCGCCAACTTTTGATAGAGAGATATCGGACAGCCCGATCGGGAGGTTTTTGGATTGGTATTATCTAATCGAAGCAATGACCATCTACTCGAAGAGGTATAAGAAGACCACAAGTTCTCCCACTTAGTCTGAAACATTCATCAGTCAAAGCTTCATTCTTTCATCAAGCTTCTACTCTTTCACTAACAGGCTTAATAATAATATTTCCTTAATACAATCATTTACAACTTTCTTCTAGCTCAAACTTCCCTTTTTCTATAATTTATAATCTAACCCCATATCGTCGGGTATACGGTGATATTTCATCGCGATGGACCCAACACTAAACCTCACCGAGAGCGACCTGAACCTCGCCGCCTCAATCACTATCAATCTTGGCTTTCTTGCCCGTAATTTCCATGACTCTCCGACAATTGAAGTCGTTTCTACATTTGCGGACTTTTACAACTCCACCCCGAATGCTACAAAGAGTGAGATCCTCACCTTCAGCGGCGCTCGCCCTCGTGACCTCGAGTATCTCCTGAGCATGATGAGTCCCGAAATGCTTCGTGAAAGCATCCTCTGGCTTGACTCTGTGGCTGATTATTTGCCACGCACGCTGGGGACGGGGCATATCCTTGTTCCTGTGTTTTGGGTTTTCACGGTCCTCACCACAATCATCATCGGATTAAGGCTCTGGAGCCGTCAGACTATCGCAGGAGGCGTTAGGGCTTATGATTGGATTATGGTTGCCGGTTATGTATGTTTTTCATTGACAAATCTCTCTGCTCATGCCTTTATGATGAAGTGAGCGCTAACGAATACAGTTCATGTCTTTGGTTTACGGCTCTAGCGCTCTCTATCACGCGGTCAATATCAACAAGAGCTCTCAGTTTTGGGACTACAGTTGGAACGAAATTGCCCTCCAGCAAGCTGTATGATCTCTTCATTCTCGAGCAAACAGCTCTCCTAGTTACTAATAAAGAAAAAATATAGTTCTACATCATCCTCGACGTACTCTATCCAGTCACCGCGCTGATTATCAAGTCTTCTCTTCTTCTCTTTTACTACAATCTTTCTCCAGCTCGATACCTCAAATGGTCCGTCTGGGTGACTTTCACTTTCACTCTCTGCACCACCATCACAATCGCCCTTTACAGCATCTTCAAGTGTAAGCCGGTAAACTACTGGTCGGAGTGGTACACCAGCACCTGTGACCCACGTCAGACAATCCCATACCTTGTCACTGGATCTTTGATGATATTGAGCGATGTGATCATTTGGATCTTGCCGCTGCCGATGGTTATGCAACTTAAACTTTACCGACGTGAGAGGATCGCTGCTATCTTTACGTTCAGCTTGGGTATCTTGTATGTTTTCCTTCCTAAACCTTCTTTGGATCCTATCAGCAGGAGAGTAGTACCGGTGCTAATACAGTTGTTTCCAAAGTGCCTGCATTGCTTCCATCTTCCGTCTCAAGGCTTTACACAAGTACTTCCTCACCAGCGGCGGTACTGGCAAAACCCCAATCATCAACACCTGGACCATCGTCGAACTCAATCTCGCCATAATCTGTGCGTCAGCACCTGCACTCCGCGCATTGTGCAACAAACACGTTCCAAAGCTTCTGAGTTATAGCTACGGAAGCAGCGGTAGCGACAGCGGCAGCAACAGCAGCAACAACAGTAGCAACAATGGAAGCGTGGTTCATGAGCGGAAAAACGTAAGGACGAATACGAGGAGTGTGCATGGGCGGATTATTGTCCATCATGACCAGATCCGACCGGCTGATCTAGCATCTATGAGAAGCGGCATTTCGAGGACGGGAAGTGGGTGGAGCGATGCTGAGAAGTCGATGCAGTATTCTTCCAGAATTGGCAGTCCAGTCTAGATTGACCGCACGATATATACGGGGCTGAGGATCGTTTGGGTCGAGTGGGGTAGTTTAGGGGGTGGATCTGGCTTGGTTCCAAATTTATTTTTTTTACACATTCCTTTACTCTTCTTCATGAATTGACTACTTTCGGATGATACCCGAAAATAGAATACTACAGGGCGTTCATTTGGCAAGGATATAATGGGGAATTCTTTCGTTGACAGTATTTTCTCGCCTCTCTTTACATGTGTTCCGGCTTGGATGCTCGTTTCCTTCAATTCTACTATTATTAAGACTCGCTGGAAAATGCTGGGACATGTACGAGGACGTTTCTTCCTATTAATAGGAAATAACTTCGTGATGCTTTTAGAAGCATCACATCAACTGCGCAGGCTGGGACCGCCTGGATTCGAGACTAGGCTGGGAAAAACGATAAACCCGTTTTGAGATCGGGTTTAGTTTGCATGTATTTTCTTCGAAGTTGATTGTTTTTGATTTCGTGGATACTACCTGGCTAGGAAGCAAAACAATATCAACCCGTTTTGAAATTTGTTTTTGACGCATATCTAGAAGAATTTGCATATGGCATTGACATGGATGCAGCCCCTAATGCAATCTAATGTGCATATCTTTCTCAGAGATCATGGCACTTCTCGATCAAGACGTCAATACAGTCTCGATCACGTGATACGATATGACTCTCTTGTTAACCGTCTTAGCGTTGAGATTAAGCAGTTATGGAACAATGGCAAGGGGTCTTAAAAATCTACTTGCAGGATTGTTAGACATCATGCGAGAGATTCCAATAATATGAAAGTTGGATTGGAAAAAAGACCATGCGTAGGCAATATTCACGAATATACTATGTACATATAAGTCTCGAGACTACATATATACTATGTGAGGAATTGACTCAAATTTCTGTCGGCTACTGTTCCACATCCAATTCTTCATAGTGCCTAAAGATCCCCTTCGAATACGGTAGACGTCTCGTACTCGCCAGGTAGCTTTTCAACCATTCTTCCTCCTTCAACGCGTCAAACCATCCGAATAGCTCATTAAACTTATCATCGTTCCTCATTTCCTCTATTTTCTTCGGGAATGCAAAGGCTATTCCATCCATTACCTGCCATATTGTTGTATCCGCGTAACTGATCTGCTCCCCGACCACATAGTTTGTCTCCGGATATTTAGACTTGTTGTACTTCAGAATCTTGTCAAAATAACCAAAGAATTTGGGGATCCTGCTTCCTCTGAACTCCTTGGCGAAGCGTAGGGCTTCGGCCTTTTGGTCCTCATAGTAAAGTGCTATTCCGACCGGGTGGTGGACATTATGTGCTTCGTTGTTCAGGTCGAGAGCTGTAAGGGCGTACTGGTGGACCAAATACTTGCCGTCATCCGCAGGGGCGAGACCATCATGGTCTCCAAGGTAGAGCAGGATATTCGGTGTTTGGGAAAGGAGGATAGGGGAGTCTAGGACTCGAAGGATGGGAGGACAAAGGGCTGGTGCTTCATCCGATGCTGCATATTTCATCCTAGTTAGCACTAGTAAAGAGAAGCATCCTCCAGTGCGGAGATTGAATTACTAGAGTTATCACCCCTCCCGATCACGCCAAGGAGACTGGAAATCCCATCTTTTGATTCATTAGCGGTATCTTTGTACGGTACACCGGCACTGCACATTTCCAATCGGAAATAAAAGACCTGGTAAGCTCTTCGGAATCCATTACATCATAGAAGTGCGGGGTTTGCAAACATACGCTTCCAACGCGAGACGGATATACTCTCCACGACCAGGCATTCCCGGCCAATAGAGAAGCTCATATTTGGCCTCTAATTTGGCCTTCTTTGAAGATGGGAGGTCAGACATCTTAGGTGTTCGTGGAGTATACGCAAAGGTCCGAAAGTGGAGTCTTGGGGTTACTTCCAATTGGCGGGCTTGGAATTGTGTTGTGTGGAAGAGGAGGACTCGAGCTCGCCGCTGGGTAAGGAATCGAGATACTTGCATGAAACTCTGAGTTATTAGCTTCTCGATATAAATACCGTTGGAATTCGTTGATAGCTGCGTGAAAATTTTAGAATTGCTCAGTTTCGACAGGAGTTTGAGGCTAATTCCGATACATCCCTTTACCTAAGCAGTGGACTGACTCTTTGCTGACAAAGCCGCTCACAATACGACTTCATTAGCAGGGTTCGCATGCAGGTCGATGACCTGACTCCTAGAATTGTATTCATGCAGAAGCGTTAACGTTATTCCAGGGTCCGGATAGAATACATATTTCATAGTACATTTCAAGACACAGGGCACCCTTTGATCGGTCTAGCCAGTAGTACATTTTTACGGCCTCACGTGGTAAGATAAAAACCCTGGTATTTGTTTTCTCGTATCGTAGAATATTCGTACATCGATCCCGCTCCGTTTTAATAAACTCAAATATCGCCTTCGGCTTCTCGGTTCCATCTATCAATTCACACAGCTGCAATTGGTGGGTGATGATTTTTATAATTTAATATCCCCAATAGCCTTTCGTCAGCCATGCAACATAGCCACTCATGCCGACAAGATATCCCAATGTGCCGAGAAATCCGATAATACGGCCAGGCCCAAGCGCTGCTGCACGCCGGAGGCCGAGCTCACTAAACAGCGCTTCTATATCAGTATTTCGGTCTACACGAGTAGACAGGCATTAGTATGAAGGGAAACATACACATGTCCAACTCGCAGTAAGAAAAGAGCTCCCAAAGCTCCGACGAGAATATTATGATCAGCGCCATTCAACTCCGCCAAAGCTGTGACCGTTAACTATCTCGCAAAGCCTTATCAGTAGTTTTTTCTTCACTCAAACTGAATATAAAGCTTTTTTACGAACCGCCAGCGGGACATTCTCTGCAAAGTTCGCGTGGCATCTTGTGGCAATGGTTAGAGGATCTGGAGTCTCCTGAGAAACCTTTCCTTCCTTTGATTTGTCACCGACGAAAGTGCTTGTCCCGACGCGGGTGGAGATGACGCGATATGCGAGGAGACTGTAGTAGGATGTGAAGAGTGGGAGAGCAAGAGCCGTGATTGCTAGTTATTATACCAACTATTAGCATGTTGAATTCTATGCTGCTATGGCCCACCGGCAGGCGTTCTGTAGCGCTGAAGAGGTCGAGCACGACTCGTCACCGTCGGTCGCTAGCAACTAGCTAGTAGGAATTGCTTGGTGCTTGGGCCAATGCTTCTTGAGATGGTACCAAGCTACCGCCGACTACAGCGCTACGACTGACTACGATCAAACTACTAAGGGGAAAGGGGGGGGTTCGGAGGACATACGCGTTCCGAGCCTCAGTCCGAGAGTCCCCGTCGACATGATTCTATGATTCTTCCGAGAGGAAAAAAACTGCGTTGTAAAACGTTGCAAATGCGAAATAATTGTAAAATGACGTCGGTGGGATTTTGAATGAAATAGGGGATTTTAGCTGCGCGTCTACGAACTACAAAGATTGCGAACAGGAAAATGAAGGCGGATGAAAGACCTGTAGGAGGGGCAATCTTAAGAGGGGGGATCCCAATATAAAGATACGCTAAGAGAGTAGTTGTACCAACAGGTTGCCCGAGCTTACCTGCGGTAGCATGCGCACAACCTGGCCAGTTTCGCCTCACCCTCCCATCTTCACCTCGGAAACTTCCCACTGCTTAGAAGGCTCATCGCCCACCTATTACAATATGGGTAAAGTTTAGTCTGGACTGCAAGGGTAGATATTAACATTCCTGGGCCCTGGCTTCCTAAAGTTGGTGCTTTTCGGGGTCTGGTGATCATGTCAACATGGAAGCCCCGCGCCGGCTAGGGTTATTTCCGATCGATCGCTTCCATCAATATTCGTTCAATTGCAAAAACTGTTGGGAGTCCCGGGTGCCATTGGAGTTTAGAGAAAAGGAAATGGCATCTTTGTCGACGTCAGTATTGAGTACCAGCTCTTCCTACTGACTAACTATAGAGCCAAGATGTGGAGAAGCCAGAAGAGAAGGGCATCGCATCGGGAAAGTACGATGACCTGCAGGGGTGCGATCCCGCATTGAGCCTAGGCAAATACTGGGGTAATTTTAGGCCGAGCAACGCAAAATAATGTTGTATTTCGTCACCAGAGAGATTGCCTATTTGGGAATTGAGGGTTTGGCTGCACGCTCTTCCGCAGCTTGTCTCCACTTCTCAATCCACAGCTGTATCCCCCAATAAAAAGATTTTTCAAAGGCAGATAGAAGCCCAAATATTTTTTTTAGATAAATTATTTCATCAATTAACTTATCAACCATACGTTCTTCGAAATGGGTGATCAAGCTGGTCCTCACCTTCGAATTGATCCTGGTAGACAGGTCGCTCGCGTTCCTAGGGACTGGGGTGCTGATAGAAGACTGAGACATCAGCTAGGTAAGTCTCATTATTAAATCTCAATAAAGCGTGTCTATGAAATCTTTTGGATAACCCTTTTACGAGCTCAGAGTTTCGCGATCGCAAGGTCAAGGGGCAGCTTCCTGGAGAGGTCTCAGCCGATGATGCAAATAGTGGGTACCTGAGATCATACTCATACACGGGGATCCCTGTCTTTCAAACCAATCGCATCGATGATGGCCCTTTATTTGTGGCCGTCCTTTTGTGGTCCGTCGCAAACGGTAAGTATTTCGATCACATCTTTGAAATTTTCCTCGAATACAGTGCAAAACTGAGATGGCGACGTTCAACACCATACTTACCACTACGCAATCGCGAATTACAGGTGAACTCATGTATGCAGACTGGAGGCACAGTGCCCCCTACCTGACTACCCAATTTGTCCGCATTGACAGGCTTGCCAACCATGTCACGGATAATGCGGGTATGCCGAGGGGTTCGATTCAGTTCTTTTGGGACCGAAAGTGGGTTGATACCCAGTATCGATTCGTACAAGTAAGTACCACTAGCTACTCAGCTATCAATCTTTCGCTAGATACCCAGAGAAGATACCAGATAGTCTGACACTACGAGTTATAGTCTGAGGAGATCATGGGCTCCATCAACGCGACTCTGGATCCGGACAAGAGTCCCGAGGAGTACTTGAGGTTTATCAAGTTCGATATTGCTCCGTGGCCGTGTATAAGATGTCGCCATCGTCATCTGACTGGCAACTGTTTCGCAACTGGATTGCCTGCGGCCATTCTCTTCCCAACGAAGCGTGGGATGAAACCCCAAGGTCAATTGGAGGAGAAACCGGAGAATACACCACAAGAACAACTACAGATCGAGCGTGGGACAAGATTTTTTGAAGATATGAATATCGACAGTTCTTTCTAAACAATCCTCTTCGTCCTGTATTGCAAAGCTTCTGGCTGATTTGTCAGGACTTGCATAGCTCTGATCTGTCACTATCACTAAACCTTTCTATCCCCGAATCTTTTCACTTTAGTCCACTCTACAAGTCGTTTTCAAATGCCGATTGTAAAATCCAAAGAAACCCCGTCGCTATTCCCCATTACCCAGGTCGCCTTTTCTGTAAGCCTGTATCTAACTCCTATTGATCTGAATTTCTATAAATAAAATACCGAACATAGATTCCGTAGTTCATGCATCCGCGACCAATTCGCATGAAGCTTCATGATGCTGAAGAGAGCCCTAGACACATGACAGCGTGTATTACCTTCCACGAAGCGTTTCTCTCAGAATAACGACATCATATACCGTCGCAAACCCGAGAATGCGTCTCAATACCATTATTTGTATTTGAAATATGTACTAAAGTGGAATTATCAAATTAATGGAAGGGTCTAACATCAAACCTATCGATCTTAACCACCGACTTCGCCCCAATCAATCAAATATGTCTGACGGTGAGCCTCCGGATAGTTTTCGAAAGCCCTAGAATCAGCTTCGCTAATGTGAATATCCAACCTCGAATCCCGTTTTTCTGGCAGCCGATGACAAGAAAATGGCATTGCCTGCTGCCGATGTTCTCGAAAACTCCTCTCACCTCCATAGCAGTGAAAATGACGCAAACTTCAACTCTGTCAAAGCTCCCGTTCAGAAATTTGAGCGCCTCGAGCCCAAAGATGTTCTCAAAGAAGAGAGTCCACCACAAACAGAAGCATCTGTCGGTGAAGATCCTCGGGATGGAGATAAATCATTCTGTCTCGTTGAGGGAGTTCCGCATGTAGACCCAGATACTCAAATGGGATTGATCCTGATTGCTCCGGATTCAAGTAAGCAACCTTTCAAGCTACCTAGAAGACATCAGATTTGATATTCCTTGCTTCTGATGCGATAATACTAGGTGAGACCTCTGTTAGAGTTAGACTGCGCACGCTCTTCGGAAAGGTCGCGGCTATCTATGAACAGCATAAACGTGTGGAAGCAAACTTCTTTCGCTACTACTGCGAAGGACAGAGACTCGAGCCCCAAAAAAGCTTTATAGACGTGAGTACCTATGGACACTACAGCCTGTGCTGCTATCTGGGAACGAAAGGCACTGAACTTGTTGGTCTTAGCACATCTTCGTCGTCGAAGAATTTCTTGAGTCTATTGATGGAACTATCCGAATCGAATGTTTGGGTCCTACGGAAGGGGGAGAAGATCCTGATGGAGAGTCTACTTGAACAAAATATTTATTTTTTTTTTGGAAAAAGACGCTTTATGCTCGATTCAACCAGATATTCCTTGTTGGAGCTGGTAACAAAGAGTGCCGTCAATAACAAATTCACCCCCTCCTTCTTATTCTATTCTTGAGGCTTGTAATCACAGAAACAATTGTACTTGAGGGTTTTCTTAGGTTCAATCATCATTACCTTGAATTCTGGCTTTGTAACCACGCTGAATATGTCTCGCCCATTTTGATCGCCGTTTTGCAGTAATAGATTAATACAACCAGCGTAAGAAATTATCACTTTGGTCAGACACTCTGAATATAGATATCTACCGTGCCCCTGGGGTCCCTAGAGTAATGAGAAAAAATAGACTTGATAGAATCCCAAAAGGCCAAGTCTATTGCCATACGGCTATTATTTAAAGTTATACGCAACCCCCTCGTATTTCCTAAATGTCGAGCAAAGCGGTTTGATGCTATTATATTATAATTATAGCCTCTCTGAGAGAAACTCTTACTTCGAGATTATTCGAAAGTTGGCCGATATGAAAAAAAAATAATCTTAAAGACTTTGTATTTTGAGTTTATAATATAACCACAACCTTAGCAACAAGCCACCCTCAGATTCCCATGAAAGTGGATATAGACGTAGTTAACATCAAAATAAGTCCGCCGCTGCAAAACAAAGTCCGAAAAATTGACGCACAGCTATATAGTCGATTCCCTAATATTCTAAAAATAATATTTCTATTTCTATCATTTGTGATCTCAGATATCAGAATCAATATATATATTCATCCAAGCGGCCTTCCTGATGTCATTAGATAGTCATTGCTTCTTTATAGTTCATTGGGAATATGATCCATGAGTTCCTGTCCAGAAATCCCTGGATCCCGGGAGGAGATATAATGCCAGCGCCTCTAGCAGAACGAAGACAGCTTGCAATTTGCAAGCTGGCATATAATCTCTAAAATCTTTCGATATCGAGGTTAACTACTCTTCGCACTCTTACCATCTTCGCGTCATTACAACTAAGGTTCTACGCTTGCAATCTTCTCAGTTATCTTTACATCGTAAGATAATATCTCATCCCGATATCTCATATATTCCTATAAATTTCCCTATCTAACATGCTTGAGTCCTAATAGTTACTTTCGATATCACCGCTTCGATAAAATGGCTTCAAGACCAAGAGACGGAAAACCACGCGTCGTCAGAAAGAGTCAACCTTTGACCAAAACTTTCCAGGTTCTTATCGCCTGGACTTACCGCACCGATCCCAACCGTGAGTATCATTGACTTCCTTGAAATCCGACAAAGCATAAAGGCTGTTTAATAGATAAAAATGAACATTATCACTGCGATTGATGAAGAGAGAGACCGAGTTTACAATATATGGAAGGCTGATATAAATCTCTATTAGTCACACTGGGGAAGGTCTACACTGTCAACGAAGATTTCTTTTTCGCAAATGCCAGCCGCAAGTTTGAAAGAGAAGCCGCAATCCTCATGGGTGGTAATCGATTGGTCTACGAAGACCGCGAAGGTCGGAAAATCGACCGCAAAAAAACCTTTAGAGAAAACGGGCTTGTTCCAGCTCCACCTCATGGTATCCCCATTGTAACGGCCACCCTAAACTATCCAAAAAATCTTAAGCTTCGCAAGAAGAAAGAATAACCCTTGTCGACTAGAAGGTGAGATGGGATAAAGCCCCCCCCGAATACTTGAAGGCAGCTAAGCTAAATAAATTATCATGTAGTCTCTTCGACTGTACCCTTCTCCTAAATTGTTACTTCCAACGTGTAATTTGTGTTTGTTCTACAACTGTTGGAAGACGTTTTTTAAGATAGTCTACGCCGAACACGGGCGATTTCTTCCGAAACATTTTTCATATTAGCCCTGAATCGCCCTTTTCAGAAGTACGATTCAAAAATCTACTACTTATAACGCGCTCTTGACTGTCTGATTGATTTCCGGTATTTTTCTTTCCAGTTCTTTTTTTCACCTGCAGATGATCATATGGATCGGATTGGCGACATCTCTGAAGACCCATCTTGTTAAGGTCTCGAATCCGGTATTCAATTATTTGATAGCCAATTTTGATCTAGAATTTTTGTATGCTTCGCTTTCAGGTACAATAAAGATGTATATAGAAAAGCCATTACTAGAGTCTCCCTTCGAATGTATCCACCCAGAGTAATATCCGGCTGGATAATTCGCGCCAAGCTTCCGTCTATAGGTCGCCGTCGCTTTTTCCAATGTCTTTTTTGTCCCATTTAGGTCCGTATTCGTCAGGAAGAGGAGCGGGATTGACGTGAACATTCGGCTCGTCCCACCTAGGTCCATACAAAAAGTCATGGAAGCTTTGATGATTATATATGATCAGAGGCGTTCTATAATCATCTATCCATTGCCCAAACTGTCCGAAATCACCCTGTGACTTTTTCCATGTATGCTGATTCATCAGCATAATAAAACACTTGCAGTGACTGTGGTGTGAGTTACGCCGCTTGCCATTATGAAGTCTCTCGTTAACAACGTGTCTCCCCCGTTCGTATCCATTCTCCCAACTCGTGTTCATCCATACCAGGCTATGATCGTGCTTGGCCCCCCAAGAAAGGTACTTGTGACAGAACCGGATGTTTATAAAAAGTGGTGCCCAGTGTCGTAGAGCGGGGTGGAGGTGATAGGGATAGCAATCACCCCCGCGCAGTTCCCCTCGTCTCTCAACAACCCTTCCGGGGTAAAACACTAGCGTTATTTCTTCGGAAAACTCCTCCTTAGCAGCTCGGTGAATGTAATATGTGTTTACTACCCGAGTGAATGCTGCAAGAATGCGCCACATCATGTAGAGAAGTGTGTGATGTTCGAACTCTGGAATTTCGTTGTCGAAGAAATCGTGAAACTCCTTCGGGAGGCGCATGTGATCGGTCCAGTTAGAGAACTTCCACGGTTGAGACACGAGCCAGTTATCAGGTATGATCTGGAATCTTCTGGCGACTGGCTTGAATAGTAGGTATAGGCTTATGAATAAATCGTTGATTCGCTCAGGCGGAGGTTCGCTAAGCTCTACCATGTGGAATACGAGCTTGTCGACGAATCGATAAATGATCTCGACCGATGCGGCGGACATGTGGAGATGGAAGTATGGACATCTCATCTTCCGCGAGGTTGGCATTGGCAATTGGCATTTGTCGTAAACGTCGATAGAGCTGTCAACGTAGCGCTTCCATTCTTTCGAAACCAACCGCCAGGTTGTCAGTAAATCTATGACGGGAAGCTTCAATATGATTTTTTTCATAGCCTCGGACTTATTTGAAGCTTTGGGTTCTGGGAGTTGTAGCAGATTTCTTGGGGTGGCGCGACTAGGAAGAAGTCCATTCTCTGGGTTGGGAGCATGATCCGTAGGCCCATGATCAGTTGGTACTCGAGGCTCCATTGTCGCAAATATTTATAAATAGCAATTTTCAATGCTCTGCATGAAGCTTTGAAGAAGATAGAATATCGTGGTATCTCTGAGGATCGGGTTGGGGTATCCAGATCAAACTGCTAGAGTTCAGTGTAAATGCTAGCGCTTGCGTATCCTAACATCAAATTGATCAGATTGATTGTTGTATGATCCGCGTATAGTAGCTAGGTCACACACTTCAATGGGATATCCGCCGTCACTGCCGATAGCCGCTTCCAAAACATCACGTATTTACAAACGGTTATTTTCATATGTGACAGAGTTGCCCGAGCATCCACAAATTCGCCCTAGAACAGGCGCAGTACCCCATATACGAAAATTTTCGCCACGTCAATATATCCTTCACTAATAGCTTATATTGAGAGTTCCACAATAAATTTATATCTATATGGCTATCATACATCCCCATTACGGCGCCCGGAATCTGACAATGAGAAACGAAATAATTCAAAGACCAATCCTATCGTTAGTCTTCCGGATCCCACTAACACATCGCCGGGCAAGAACAAACCCTGATATCATACCGATACGAATCTTTGTAAAATCGGTTTAAATAACTTCGCAAGTTCTCTAGTCTTCTGAACCGTTCTTTGTCCACACCGGGAGAATTCTCATCTTTCTGCCCATTCCGTTTCCGATCACAATCAAGGAACCCCCACCGAGTAGAGATCTCATCGCATTCTCTTTTGAGCCTTGTATCAAATTTGAACAATTTTGGCCCTTTGAGTTTCCGAATCGCAATGTACCTTTCAAGTTGGTATATTGCACGAAGAAAGTGAAGAGAAACTAAATTTCGATGTTTGTACTTTTCCATCCACTCCACCAAGTCGTCGACGAATGCGACCATATTACTGTTAATTTTCAAGACATTAAGGTCCCCAATTTCTTGGCAGATTACTCGTTGGATTTTATCCATTAGAAGATATTCTGCGATGTCGTATAGTTCAAAGCAATTCGCAGCATCGACGATGACTCTACCGGTTTGCAGGAACCTAGCTATCGGTGCGAAGTTGCGGAATTCCCTAAAGTGAAAGGTTCTTGTTTGGGTTTCTTGCCAGCTCGAGCCACTCCGAAAGGCGGCTCTAAAGTACCCGGACTGCGCTGCACATATGTTCTTGCGCACATAGTATTCTTCATTTTTGAACCCTTGAGCCGTCTTACCGATAGGCCCAATGATAATCTTATATATATCAGATCTGGATTGCTGTAGTCAGATACTAGGATCCTTTGCCCATGAGCATGCCGAAGATTGGTGAAGATACTAACTTATCTTTCAGATCGATTTTTATCTTTGGCGGAGTGTATATGTGAGGGGTACTTGTATGATTTAGTTGTCGTACGCGCCCGGGAACTACAGACGGAAGGGTACACTTCGGATAAGGCTTAAGAAAGCAAGTGTTATCCGTCCATTTAGTTGCTAAAGCCGCATCAATATAGCAGCTATCTATGTTTGAAAGCATCAGCAGCGTAATCAAACCGCATATCTACACTATTCCCAACTCACGACACGTGTATCGCAAAAGGCTGGATATCGGCCAGGGACTTCCGTACCGCAAAGTCTTTCTTTATTAAATTTGTCTCGGTGGGGGTCCGGGTGATTTCTGGTGACTCCTGGGAGTACAAAAACGTAGTAAGGTAATGGGTTCATTACTCGATGCCGAATTCGTCTCGCGGTAGCATTATAGGGTGTATATGGGAGTGAAGGGGCTCGTCGTATTGATGATTAAATAGTACCACATTGTCGATCAAATAAAATTTTACTAAATTTCAAAAGAATCGGACTGTTCACTTACAGATCTTAATTTATCTATAATAGAACGTGGTTGTGCCGGAAAGGGCGACGATCACAAATTCGTCTCTGAAAAGTCTAGATCCTTGGGATGCATGAATACATACTCTAACTCCACGACTTACTAAAAACTGCACGAATGTACCAATCGCATAAATCTATATCTATCTTACGGTCAGCGAAGCACTTTTAGAAAATGAAAGCTGTTAATCAAACACTTTGGAGATACCTCGAAGCGAGCTACCTCTATCATGCCCAACCTTCTAAAGCGCAGCCCTTCCGACATCCTGTTATTTAATCACTAATCGTCATTTTTGAACGCCTCTTGTTCGAAAACATCCTTCATATGTTCTCCAACAATAGCATCCTGCAGCCTTTGAAACTTTTCGTTGAAATTCGGATCGGTTGCCGTATCAATTCCCTTCTCCATCGCTCGATCGCACTCGGCAAAGAACTCAGTCATCGCCAGATGCAAGGTTATAGGTTCTTCAGTCTCTGCTCGAGATCTTAAAGACGGGCTGCCCGGTTGTGGGGATTTAGAGCCGCGATTGGAGGACATTGTAGATAAGATATGCCTATCCTACGGGAACCTGCCGTCGTAATGCTTGATGCTACTGCGGTTTTATGGATTTGATCTTGGCGGGTTGAATATATAATACCTAGCGGGCATTGTGCAGACTTTCAACTTACGCAGATCAAGGAATTTTGCCTGTTGAAATACAGTAACCCGGTTCCATGTATTCACCATTTTCAGCCCTGAAGCAGCTTGGAACAATTGTACAAAGAGGAAATGGTTTCGGGATATATATTCTCTGCAAATTACACGAAACCCGTCTTTCGAAACAGATAAAGCATGGCAGCGCTCCACTTAGTCCAGAAGACCTGAAACAATATTATTCAAATATTGGCTTGTATTTCTCGATACAACATCGAATTTTGTACTAAGCTTCTCCGATGTTTTCTGAGTCTCAGGGTTCTCCGACTAGGAGCTGATTATCTCGCAAAATACTCCCGGAATTTCTTCACAGCTTCAAGACCAAAATTACTCAAATTGTTTGCGACAGTGATCTAGATAGTTAGTTATCTTTATACTTACAAGTATGTCAGTCTATCGAGACCACAAAAGATACCACCGCCCAACACCGTTCTCAAACGACTTCCCTTCAACCGAAGAGTACACTCTCCTCGTCGGCCCAGACCGTACCAAGTTCACTGTTCGCACTCAATTATTCAACCTTTATGCACCTCGTTTCGCCCACCAAGTCTCAGCATGGCCCGGGCTAACCCCTCACGCCGCGCAGATTGTTCTCAAATTTATTTCAGACATGTACAGAGGCCAGGCGGGGCTCGGAGGCTTCGACGTTCAAACTCTCAAGTACTGTTTCGATGTCTACGACTGCGCGAATACGTGGGGGGTCCAGTCGGTCAAAGACCATGTGTGCCGGTTGCTGTCTGCATCCAATCTTCTGTCGAGGATAGACGACTATGACCGATTTCTGACACAAGCGTATCAGTTCTACGTGCAGGCTGCGCCATTTGATCGGAACGCTATGGATGCAATTACGAAGTGTTTACGGACGATATCAAGCGAGCACGAGAGGCGGCCAGGTGCCAGTAGAGGGACGCAGAGGAGTAAACATCAGGCAGGTCCAGGCAGACCCGAAGAGATGTTTGATATTTTTCGAACAGAAAGCGCCCGGCTGCATAGACAGTGCGGTTGTGACTTTTGCAAGGATCAGAGAGCGTACATGAAAGGCGAAGGGAGAGCAAGGTTCAACGTATTTAAGGCTGCAAAAGCAGATTTCATCCACGAAGTAAAGAGAATATGGACACTTGGACTTGAACCCATGGATTTTTTGGGTCAGTTGCTGTTCAATTACCACGCAGCGGTATTCATTGCAGTTCTTTACCTTTTCGTTGGCTATGAGTCTTTTCTCAACCAATTATTCAAGGTGCTCAGTCGATTCATGCTGTATTTCTTTGCTCTGATCTGTGCCACCTTCCTGCTAGCTCTGGTAATTTTCCTCAAATACCTCGTTCACGAAGGAACGTTCTTTTTGGGGATCCCGGAACGGACTTTGAAGTGGATGGCATGGAAGGTAGTACCGCTCTCGACTAGAGGGTTTTTGAAAAGCTTTGGATGTGTAGTGTTGTATTTCTTGTTTAAAGTCTACATTGACTTTTCCGGGGGCAACGGGCCATTTGACACGCTCACAAGGATGGCATTGAGAGAAATGCCAAAAACGGCATGGACGAGGATTTTTCAATTCTATACTGGAGTGACTAGTCCAGAGCAGACGACAGTGTGGGCGTCCAAGTATGAAAAGTATCTTGAGGAGCTCCAGAAGAGATGGGCTCAAGGGAACATCTAGAATTGATCGATTGAAACACAAACGGTAGCTATTTAAAATACTAGAAACTACAGGCGTTTTGATGCGGAATTGGGCTTATTAGGATTTACAAGACGTTTAAAAGCAGAGTAGACAAACGTTTACCAGCTCAGGACCGGACATGATGAAGAGATATTCAATAATCAAAAAAGTACTTGACAGGCGTACCATTTACGAGTGTCCAACCCTCATTGATAGCATTGACCACCTCTTCAGGCAACTCACCCTTCTCCAGATCTCCCAAATTCTCTTCCAAATGCTTCGTGCTACTAGCGCCGACGATGACAGCGTCGCCGAACTCGCTCTTGAGAGCGGAATGATGGACTAACCATCTAAGCGCACACTCCGTCACCGTTAATCCATGTTTTTCAGCGATAGGCGTGAGTTTCTCGAGCGCGTCGAAGAAAGAATCGTTCCAGTACTTGGATCTTGCCATCTTCCCCACAAATGTCTTTGCATCGAAGCGAGAGCCGTCCTCGACCTCATTCGTTTCACGGACGTATTTCCCTGTGAGAAGGCCGCCGGCGAGCGGGTTGTAGACGTAGAGAGACATTCCGTACTTTCTCAGACACGGCACGAGCTCTGGTTCCAAGCTACGGGTGTAGCAGTTGTAGACCCCCTGGGAGACAGAAGGCTTGATCCACCCGTTCTTATCACAAATCTCACACATCCGTGCGACTTCCCAGGCTGCGTAGTTACTGAGCCCGAGCTTTGCAAAGTACCCTTCTTGATGAAGCTCGTTGACAGCGCGAAGGGTAACCTCATAGTCAACAAACCTATCCGGTGCATGAAGATAAAAGATATCAACTTTGTCGGTCCCCAGGGCTTTCAAGCTATCCATTAAACCTCGTTTAAGGTCTTCAGGACTATGCGAGAACTTCAGATATTCTGGCACAGGAATGGGCATCCGCGCCGTAGGATACAATTTCGTGGCCATAGTAAAGCCTCGAGATTTCCAATCCAAAGTGGCAAGGTACTCCTCACTGGTGCCCCTGCCGTAGATACGGGCGGTATCGACTTCGGTGTAGCCGTGGGATGCGAAGATGTCGAGGATGGCTCCAGCGGTGGTGAGAGAATGGACTCGAGCGGTTTCTGTCCCTTCCTTGCCCAGCGTCATGGCGCCGAAAACTATTTTGAGATTGAATGGCATTTTGGTAACAACAAAAGTATTGAAATAGATCTTTGATATAAGTTTTCGACTGGTAAGCTTCCTGAAGAGAAGCTGGCAGCTTGAAAATGAAGATGTATTCTACAGATTTGAATTCAAGTGGTAGGATAGACTGTCTATTTATATTGATTTCTATGCCTCCATTCCTCGTACTCTACAGCCCAAGAAAACCTTTGTGATAAGATTCTCCACACGGCAGTACAACATGATCATATGAGATAACTTGACCTGAAATGTGAGAGAAACATCATATCCCCCAATCACATAAACCCATTAGGATCACTTACCCATAGTTCCCCATTGGCAAACACATACAAACTAACCTACCAAAGGTCTTGTTTGCCCTCGAATTTGATCTTGCAGCAGATAATTCAATCCCAAAGGGATATCCGCTGTCAGCAGTTTGGAACTCTCGGGATCCGGAACGCATTAATAGGCCGGCGGATGCGGCCACCGAACAAACCGAGGACCCGGAAATAGGCCCACAAAATGATGTTATCTCCAGATCATCGCCTGTATATACTACGACTTTTAAAATAAGGTCGATATACTATAGCAATTCCACCCCCTCAGCCTTGGCTGACTAATAAATTAGGTTATATTCTTAAGGGCCCTTTACCCTATGCGCCATGGTCGGCGTAAAACTTAGAAGCCGAAAGCCGAAAGCCATGTCTCTGGTACATTTAAAAGGCTATAGTAAAGTTATCTGTAAGAATCTCGACGAGATGTGAAGTGCGTCGAATCTGAAACAAATATGAAGAGTGTTAGCCTGTACGAATGATGACGATGAGGTGAGGAGAGAAGAAGTCCTCTCCTCCTGTATTCTTCTATCTATAAAGAACTAGCTAACTACAGGAGCAACGCGGGATCATCATGTGATCCGCAACAGCAGTGCCTGATTAAAGGGGTCTCCGAAATACAACATAGCACTGTTAGATGATGGTTGGTTGATTTATCTAATGTCTAATCTAACTCTCTCTTCTAAGCTATATGCATGCGGGACACATGAACCATTTTCACCCCGGCTTCCTCTGCTCTATACGTTGAAAACAGGTTGTTGGAGGTCATATCCGGAACCCACCATACATTGGTGAATAGACCGTGTCATATCTTTCCATCGAAAACAAGGCTAACTTTATAGTCTCCAAGCCTTAATGCTTCCATATAACTTTTCTTATATTAATTTTGTTTAATTTATCAAAGTATGTTATATTTTTGAATTTACTAGTTGTACTGCGGGATAGTCCTAAGAAAGGGGTGGTCATAGCTTTAACAGCCACTCGAAGAAGAGTCTTTATCTTACCATCGCGTTATAATCAATAAGTTTATAATCTTATTCATATGCATGTAATCTAATAGTTTTCTAAATTTTAACTAGTTTTGTCGAGTATTTATCGAGTAATGAAAAGATGATTTTGTCGAGTTTCAAGCGCCCGGCCAATTTTTGGGATGGTCGTTTGCCGGTGTGGTCGACCAATAGGGAAATCTTCTAATGCTTCGGCCAGTATTCAAATGAAACTCATCCTCCTGGAGGAAGTCCTTCTCTGGAAAAGAATAGAACATTGCGCCATCCACCGAAGCGATCAACTCAAGGGTTGTTTTTTCTCTTTGGAAAATGCATTTTTGACAGGTTGCCAATAGCTGAGGTATTGTGCCTTTCCGGTCGATGGCAGACATGACGAATGTGTGGAGTTGGTCCGAAATGTCCTGTCGCCTGGATGGCGGCTCTGAAACCAAGCCATTCCACTCCGTTTTATAAACAAGCTTGTACAGGAAACAGCCAAACTGGTAGGCATCCTAGGAGAATTGCGCTGTCCCGTTAAGCACGTGACTAAATTCGCTGAAGTTTGCTGTGTTTGTTAGCTGATGATTATGCTTCAATAAGGGTCGGTCAAGAAAACCACTACACACCAAATTGGATGTGACACTGTGCCCCAACAACATTCGCGACGATGGTTTCGCAGTTTATCACATTTGCAACAATTCTCGCGTCATGTAAGAATTTGATGGCTTGCAAAACTTGAACTCCGATATACCAGATCACCCGTTTATTTAGTTCTAGGTAATTGTACAATTGCTGCATGTCTTGTGAACGGATTAGATCGAACAAAGCCCTCCCATGCTGGTCGTAGCCGAAGATTCTGTCAAAGTTTTCGTTTCCTTCACATTCTTTTGAGATCTGGATTTCTCTATCTGAGAGATGTCCCAAGAGGTATGTCCGAGATAAACAACTTAAATCGTAGTAGCGCACCAATTTTTTCCCGGCCTTCACATGATAGAAGGTCTTTTTCGGCCTTTTTAGATTGAGCTTAATGCCCGAGCAGTTAAAACTTATGAATCGTGGGTATATCAAACTATATTCATCCGCAGGTTGGGTTTGTGGGGGCCTTGGTCGAGTGGCTGTGTCAGCTAAGCTTTGAGCGGAGCTGGCACCTAGGACTTTATTTAATTTGATTATAGGTCCGCTTGGACGTTTGACCGAATATCTCATGTTTTTCGAGATCGAAGTTGTTCCCATCAGCGACGGCTTCGTTCTCGATTTTGACCTTGTGCTTTCTAACCAAGCTCGAGGTTCTGGAGGTTTGGCGGGAGGTCTGGTGGGAAGTTTGGCGGGAAGCTTGGTTCTCAACTCAGGTATAGAACTAGGCCACATGTTCCCAGACATGACCAACTTGTACTGTAGAGCGTCTACAAGGAACGATAGAAAATTATATGCAAAGTTATTCATGTACAACATGCTTATAACTTCCTCATGCTCAATCAACAGGGATTTGCCTTCCGCCATGTCGTCCGAGTTAGGCTCATCTTCACGCTTTAATCCTATCACGGGACGTTACCTATCTCACTTCAAAAACCAGTTCGATAAATTTCGTACGGTGAAAGACCCACGGGAAATATGGGGTATTCCAGATGCAGATCCTAACAACGATATCTTATATCAGCATATTAAGGTAAAAATCTATCCATTGTATATCTCGTTGATTTCCAAATAGTCTTATACGAGTAGGCCCATGTAAAACGGATTCTCGCCCCTTACGATCAGGCGCCTGAATTTTCAGAACAAGTTGAAATTGGAGAAAAATTCGCAGATATCCAGATGTTTCGATCTATCCTTGAACCGCGAGGCTTAGATCCTCGGCATTATACTTCCTGGTGGATACGGACTGTTCTGAAGAATAAGAGAGCGAAAAAAAGGTACAGAAGGTCTGAAACGGCCCCAGCCCAGAGGATGCAGACTCTTTACCTGGCGATAAGGAGACTCACAGGTGATCACCGTACTCCGCTGCAGTGCAGGGGGCAGTGTGATAAAGATAGACGAGAGCTTTATACATGTATATATCCCGAAAGGAATGACGACAGGAAAACGTTTCCAGACCGTTGCAAGGACATTTTCTCCTCGAGCTTTTGGAACATCTCGAGATCTCGATCTCATGTATCTCTGCATTCATCATCATGGTCCAGAAAAAGAGTATATATAAATGAGAGCTCGAATCCAGACCGGGTAGTACTCACCCAAATAATAAAATATCATCAAAATCCGTCATGTCATCATGGAATATCATACCTTTTTTAACTCCCTTTTGATTGTTGATAACGAAAAGCCTGTTGAGCTACTCAAGAAGGTTTCTCGGTAATACCCTAGCATCACTGACGAGCTCCGAGTCATTATTCCTGTCCCTAGAGCCATACAAGACTTGATGGCGAAGCCGAGGCTTGCCCCTGATCCGGAATCTGAAGTAGACCTAGAAGACAGAAGGCATATGCTGCAGTCAATAATGGCATCTTTAGCTACTTGTTAGAAGCGCACAAAAAGGCCCCAAAGCTGCATAAGTTCTCTAGCGAAGACAAATCACGATTTGTGGCGTTGGGAGTTGTTGCGTTGAGGGCATCCGGAAATTACTATTTCGACATGCAAGACTTGGATGCATGGGTCCCGCGATACATTGAATTATGTCGCCAATTAACTGCAGAAAAAAGCCCAGTTTCTATTCTTGAGGGGTATGTGATAATGAGGCCAGTTGTGATAGGGCATGGCATGGAGATCAAGCTAACATGCAAAGTTAGAAAAACGGATCCATAGACTACACGGGCTTGCTCGATTGATCCCAAACGTTAAACGATGAAATCTCTGGAGGCACCAAATTACTGAACATCACTTTACCATATTAGTCTCTTTATCATCCTTATTTTTCAGTTCGCCTTTCTATGCGCATGTCAATTTGGCCTAGTTGATCACTGCTCAGCTCGCAGATGTACTGGTACTTAGACTTATTTCATGTCACACGTATATGTAGGGCCTGTTGCTAGCTCAGAAGTGATCTGACAAAACAAGGATCATTTGCTACTGGATAAGACTCAGCACTTTCTGATGGATCCTATCTAGCTCAAGCCCAAAGCAGTCAAGTTTTTATTTTATTTAAGATCATGAACAAGTTACCCCACCATATCCTCATAGTCAAATACCCGTCGCATCTACGCATCTTCCAGTCAATTCTATATCGGCGTAGCAACTTTCTATCGCTTTATCATTATCGCATACATATGTGCTCAAGGATGGTTCAATTCGCATTCAGTTCTCTGCCCGGGATTTCTCTCAGATTTTCCCGAGATGCGTATAGCGACATAGTTATTATGTCAGTTCTCTACCGGGGGAGGAGCGAGCTCCCGCTTGAGGAAGTCAACCCAGGGATGATCACCGAATCTAAGAAAATTGAGATTCATCCAGATTTTAATCCTTTGATGCCTCTGATCCCTCTGCTCTAACTAGCCGATTCTGCAGAACATCTGGCCTTGCCCTTCAAAGATATCAGCCCAGCCCAAGTTCAATCATACATTAGTTCCATGAAGAGCATAAAAATCATTACTATTCTGGGCCCAATATCGGACGAAGAAAGCCTCTGGAATAATGAAGAAATTAGAGACTTTTTTTTTCAACTTGATTAACCGGAATCGAGTTTAGACATCATCTGGTTCAATGTAATACCCGATCAGCTTTTGGACGTGACTTTGGTAATTATTGTCCCACGATCAGTTGCATTATAAATTTTACTCATATTCAAGAAAGAAACCAGGCATCGAAGCTGGTATTCAGGAAATTGCAGGGGACCTCAAGAAGACAAGGAGGGGAATAAGGGATATTCTTTGCCAAGAGGGATTTAAGTGGCCGCTAGATGCTAATTATTGCGGCCCTACAAGACTCTACATCACAGTCAAACCTACAATGTCATTATAGCTAGTGTCTACATCCTATCGAAGCTGAAAGAGCAATGAAAGACTGTTTGTATCTACTTCCGTGGTTATATGATCATATGAAGCATTATATTATTCTCTGTGGTGAGTTTTGAACTATATCTAACAATCTGTATCCATAGAATTTGTCGGGCGCGAATATCATCGATATCGATGAGCCGCTCAGGGACGAGGTGTGCGGCCTTTGAAATGGGGTATTTACGTAACTAGAATACACAAGAGCAAGCATTGAAGCGGATGTCCTTTTATTGGTTGCAATGGAGCCATCAGCAGCTTAAGCTAGCTTGCGTCCTGACTTAAGCCCACTGACTACATCTCACAGCTTCCTAATAAGTTTAAAAGCTTGGGTACGTCTCGTGAGATCTCATGCTCCCTAGCGCGCGTATCCTCCACTCGCAGCCCATGGCTTCCTCTCGAATAATCTTAATTATGACCATATCCAAGCTCGTATTCGTTGCGTATCACGGCTCCCACCCTCTACTCTACTCCAGGGAAGAGACCATGGCTTTCATCTCCAAAAAATGCAACTCTCCTACCTCGATCATCACATGGCTTGCACATCCCCTAAGGGACTCATTTACTCCAGCCCCGGGGCAGAATTACACGATCAGCAACACCGATAAGCTTATATTTTGCGGAAAGAGCAACAAGTTGGCTTATATCGACAAAGAACGGAGTCAAAGATGTTCATCAACACAGGTTTTGGGATAAAGAAACTATAAACTCCATTATCAAGCAACGCCACATCCAGAGGCTTGAAGCTCAACCATCGCTGCCGTATTCGTTTGGTTGGGGTTGTTGTCCATTTTACCAAGGCCAAATCTTTATACTCCGGAGGGTTTAGTCGCACATGTTAGGATCGCTCACACCAGGGAGTTTTACTTTGATAACGGGTGGATATGGAGGTTTGCTTGACTTGAACAAGTAGCTAGATGAACTTAATCAATATCTCCATACCAAGGTCTCTCTACCATGATTCAAACATGGACTATACTGTATCATCGCTTGGCGATCTTTCCTCAAGTCGCATGCTCCCTCACTTAGTATTTAGTCTTGTTCTCTCCAAGTATAGATATTAAATTTCATTACGATTAACCAAAAAACTGAAGTTTCGAAATATGACAGCAATAATGAATCAAAAATCATCATCACTCAGATACTCCCACCCATCCGCTTCTGCTTGTACAGCTTTTGGTGGATCCGGTTTCACTTTCACCTCGATATAATCGTTCCAAACAACCGGGTTATTCTCAAAGCCCTTGTACTCCACAAACAAATCGATCTTGCACACCTGTTCCTGATCCCACTCAACAATCCTTGCTAAAGATAGCATGAAGCTGGCTTCAGCTACTTGCTGAAGTAATATCCCGTCACTGCTTCGAGGAACCAAGTCGATGATGAGTTTGTCTTTGTCGAATTTCTTGAATAGATTGAAGCGGAGATTCGAAAGCATGACTGGGTATGGAGGATCGTAGTCCCTTTTCAGTAGCGGCACCCAGCCCTTTGCACCAGGCCATTTTTCGCCAACTGCAATGCAGACTTTGAGCTTAGTGATTCTATAGCCGTAGCTGCGACGGATCTCCCCCATTGTGATTGCGAAGATGAGATCTTGGGGAAGCTTGCGCTTGGAGGGAATGTAACCTGGATTGTCAAAGGTGCGGACACTAAAATTGAAGACCGGTCTTGCGAAGGCTGTCTTGACTTCTGGCTCAGACACCGGTGGTCCTAATATGGGTGGGGCTGGGAGAGGACGATCAAGAGCTTTCAGGGGATGTTTCTCTCTTCGTAGCGGCTGTGGTAGTGGTGGTGCCGGATATTTATGTGCAGGAAACTCAGGCACCAGGAACTGAAAGATATCATTATGTGCCCTAAGCGCAGTTGGAATGGCGATAGCGCCAATGTCAAGTGTGTATATTGGCTCGTTGAGCTGTAGTGCCAGCATTGCGGATGTCGGTTCTCTCTCGACAAAGTTGTCCTTCATGATGCCCTTGACATTATCATAGACTTCTTGGGCGAACTTCCTGATATTCATGCTGCGGGAATCCCAATCGAAGATCTTGGTTCCCGGTGCGTAATCTACTTGTCTGATGGGCTGGCCTCTTTTTGGCGCATCTGGAGTAGGGTTCTGGTCTTTCTCGAGAGCGTACATTGCCTTGAAGGATAAGCGCATAGATGTGGTTGAGATAGTTTCTGCGATAGAGAACTGCTGTTGGTGTGCTGGCAGCGTAAACTTGACACTCTTGAACTCTGGAGGTGCACAATCAAAGAGACATAGCATGATGTCTGATGCCAGCTTCCTGTGGATCAAGATCGGAGCTTTGGGTTTCTCCTCTTGGGCTGTGGGGGGGCGGTTGAATTCGGCTGTAACAGTCAGGTCTGGAAACTGTACCAACATCTGAGAGCGAAGCAAGAAGCCATATTTGGGCATCTGCGGGCGGTATCCAAGGATATGTTGCCCAGTATTGAGATAAGTACTAATAGCATGCTTCAATGCACTCCGACAATAGTCTTCCTCGGGCTTGTTTGTCCAAGCGTTTGCAAGACTCAATGCGCCGTCCACCATTGCGTCTGTCCAGTTCTCGTCCATGTGGAAAAATCTCAAAGTTTCTTCGGGAAGATAGGACTTGTCAGGTATCAAGTAATGTGCCGGGATCCCCGCCAGATAGAGCTTATCATGGACCCAGCTCTGCACTTGAGCATAGTCAGTGTTGTTTGGCACATTATGGTAGTTAAAAGGCTTTCCGTCTGGCGATGAGGCCATCTCGAGGGCCACGGGAACAGTATTGGCGTATATCTGGGAGTATATGTGAGGTGATTTTAAGGCGATATCGACTTTCTCAACCTCTGTTTTTTGCCACCTGTTGGTGGTAACGGCATTGGTTTTATCGTTGTGTAGTTTAGTATTCAGATTCTCGAGCCCGTTGACAAGATCTTTAATGCTTGCGACGACGTCCTCTCGAGACATATACGCATTGAGCTTGCAATGCACATTCTTTTGTGACTCCTTTAACGCTTCAAGGTGCATGTGCCTTCGGACCCTGGACAGGGCTGCCGTGAATGCTGTGTCTCCCATGGCCAAGGTCTTCCCGAGTTGCCAGGCGGCAGCATATGTGATATCCATCAAGGATGTTTCAGCATCCAAGATTTGCAAGTCGGTTCCAAAGTTTGATTGAATCGTAGTATTTCCATTTTTCCTATGCTCCACAAAGGTGGGAGTAAGAGGGCCTCTGTATAGAGCTGCTGTTTCTTCGCCCGTCTTGGTGCGGTGTCGAACAAGAGTGTAACCGTCTTGTTGCCGTTTGTTAATCATAGCTTCAATCGGATCAGTATCTGATCCAGGGGGTACAGGAGCCTTCTCGTCGGTCTTCAGGACGGTAAGCTTGTCACCCAGATATCTCATTGCTCGTGCAACATCGAAAGAATCTGGTGGAAGAGAACTATATGTCCAGCTGTAGAGACTAGTCATGACGACATTGTCCTTCATGGTATCGAGATTTTGATCCTTCACCTTCTCGAGAGAAACAAGATGTGCGATCAACGGAGTTGCGACTTTGGTATCCAGAGGCCCTAGCCTATGTGAAACGACCATGCTGTATGTTCCAGACTGTCCATGCATCGCGGCCATCATACCATCTGTGGCGACCTTGCGAACATGGCTAAGGTATTTGTATTGTGAGATCTCGACTTTTCCATCTTCTGTGAAAAGCTTTTGGAAAAGCGATTTCTTGATAGTGATGACGGAAGCCTTCTCCTTGACCTCCCGTGGGCGAGGGGTGGCTGATATGACCGTTGCACTTGCTCGGTTGATCTTTGCGATATCTTCAGCGAGGATGTCAACTCCTAGGTTCTCATTGGGAGCAACGGCTTTGCCCAAGCCGGCAAAAATCGTAGGATCAGTGATCAGAAGCTCATCTGGAGTAAAAGTGATCAAAGCCACCCATGGGATGCCGCCGTAGTAGTCTTGCCCTTCAGTCATGACAGTAATGGGCTTTGGGTTTCGAACCCACGGGAAATGTGGATCTTTGACAACAATATGCGGAAGAATTTTTGGCAAGGCACTGTGGCCGGGAGGAGGGAAAACAGAATCGACGATATCATCAACGAGCTTGTAGCGAGGAGCTATAACAGTAAATTTCTGTTCCATTTCAGATGCTCTGCTCTTATTATCCTCTGGGTCATCTGCTCTGGCCATTGGATTCGTCACCGTCTGCTTGACTTTGACAGTGTGAGTTCCGCCTTCGAGAGAGGGCAGGTAGTATGAACGAAAAGCAGCTTCACCAGGAAGCAATTCTGGCATGGTATCATTGAGAATACGCTCTTCGTGCCATAATGTGAGATAGCGATAGGGAATCGAAGTTTTAGACGTCATTTTGGCTGGTTGTTGGTATAAAGGCCTAGGTGTGGTTTATTGGAGTATATGAGAAGGTTGCGTTTCCTTGGCGCAGTGGTGCTGGTGGCGTTATGGATTGCACCCACTAGCTTTCGAGTATGGGATAAAATGAAAAGTTGGCAAGAAGGTCAAAGAGAAAAGAGGGAGGGAGGCCCTGGCTTTATAGCTGGCTGGCCGTCTCGCATCTTTGATTCACGGACTTCCCCCACCTAGATAATTTCTTCACGGGCAATTCCGAGATTTTGAAGCTGAAAATCCGATCTAGTAATCTCTGTCGCAATCGGAGAGATCTCGGATGGAGTTTTGGGGATATCTCAGAAACTGAGCAGATGAAGTCTTCTACAGATATACTGTGTTTTCTTGGGTTTGAAGCCATTAGATATTGAGAATTGAGTAAATTTACATTGAAGTTGAAAATCAAAGATCTCATTTAAATCAGGTAGATCTCACACCGCCAGATATTGTCGTTTGTTGTAGCAGTATATCATCCCATATTTTGATGCTATCTGAAAATATATGATATAAAATCGCTATCTAGGTTTGGCATTAGGAGCTTCTGCTAATTGAAGATAGCCTTCGATTGCGGTATAAGGCCCCTCTTCTAGCCTTGCAGTCTGATCCATGGTATCTATAGAGACCGACATATACTTCTCCTTTGGAGTCTGAGACTCTGGACCAGGCGGCTTCTCTGGCTCCGCCGGCTTCTGTGGAGGGTGTTGCATATATGGTTGCAACCAAACCCACTGTTCACTTGAGATTGACGGTAATTGCACACCAACTTCACCCATCTCTTTCTCAATCTTCTTCACTGGAGCCTCGTCTTGAAGCTCTCTGGATGGCTTGAACTCAGGAACATCATGGACCACCAGAACGGGCCCAGCATGGAAAAATGCTTTCATCTTCTCCATTGCTGTTTGCCAAGTCCAATTGGGGAGGATGATTTCCCTGACCGGCAGGATTCCGGTATACCCATGAATCGGAGAGAACGGATCCACTAGAGCAGCAAATGCATGCTTCGAGATCTGCTTGTTGTACGCATTTTCAAAGATACTCGCATCAACTTCAAACGTCTCCTCTTCTTCGCCCTCACCTTGTACTAGGAGATCGGGATCTGTATAGAAGCTCTCAAGTTTGGGGTAGTTTTCAGTAACGATACGCTTGAGATAGGTGTATCCTTTCACCTCTCCGCCTGACTGTGGCTTGCATTCTGAAGCTCCAGCAGGGATGTGATGGGTGAATATCTCTTTGAGATCGAATGCGTCGCCAACCTTGTGGCCCTCGGAATTGGGGTCTTTGCTCTTGAAGAAGCCGACTAGGCCATCAAACCCGCGCTCTCGGTCGCCAAACTTGATGGGAAACTCGTAAGTTTCTCGCGGGATCAGTTCATCCTTAGGCCTGTTTGGAAGCAAGAATCTTGTTTGTGGATTGTCGCCAGTGAGTTGACTCTGCAACTGATTCTCAGATAGCTCCAATGACCATCCCATGTTGACAAGTGCTAATGGTCTGCCAATTAGAGCATTTGTGAATTCAGCATAGGCACTCGGAGGGGATGTGAGACGGAGGGTTGCCTCGTTGATCATTGCGACAAACTCTTGGAGATACTGATAGTCTCCAAGCTCCTTGACAAGGTTTGCTAGCTGCAGCATCTGAGGACTGTTGCCGAAAGTAGGGTTTTTAGGCTCTGCAAATGGAAGCCACTCCCCAGAACTCATGGAACGACCTTCAGCAAGTCGTACCTCCCGATAGAACGTGCCATCAGGTAGGAAGATCTGAATGCCGTAATTGGCATAATTAACCACCACCCAGCCCCAGATTGGCTGCTCCCACTCATTTGTGGGACACCAAAAAGCAGGTGGATCCACCAGAGCACTGATCTTTGGAGGGGGGTTATTTATGATGAACGCGGCGTTCAGCCTAGAAGGCTGATTGATATATGGTGGAATTTGAATATACTCGCTCTCCTGAGCATGAGCTCCAGTGCCTCGCTCAACCACATTAGGAGTCTTTGGTTGCCCTGGGACGTCATGTGGCTTGAACCAGTCGGAGATGCAAGGCCAAACTTGTTGAGGAGTCTCAGATGGCCTCGGATCGATGACATGGATTGCTTGACCGAACTTGTCAATAATGTTCAACTTTATAAACTTGAATTGACCATGCGTGACAGGCTTGAATGCCGTTTCGCCCTCATGTTCTGGTCGCTTCATGCTCGTGCCATAAGGAGTTACATCTGATTCGATATCGATCAGTTGCAACCGATCTTTAGTGAGACCCGCTTGATCTCTATAGGCATCCTTGATTGGGATGAGATCCCCAGTGCTAGGGACCTTGAGATTGGGCTTGACATGATTGCCTTGCTCTAAGGTGATCATGTGGCTGGTGAAGCCGGCCAAGGGTGCTGAGATGAAGCCCAAGTTGTGTAGCTTGGTTTCAAGCTTCAGCTTGTCATCTGGGCTGATGATTGAGTCAAGTAACGGTGCTGGTGTGTCGGCAAACAGCTGGTTGATCTTTGCTTCCAGCGAGAAGCTGGGTTGTGGCAATATCAAGACTCGCCCGGAAAGAGATCGATCATCTCTGAGGTCGCTGTCAGTAAATTTGGGGATCTTGGAGATATCCTTTTCCCCATCCACAAGATCAGGTCTTAGGTTATAGTGGATAGTCGCTGCTTTCTCGTGAGAAGACTTGTGTTCTTGGAGATTCCAGTATTCATAGGGAATATCAATATGTTCGACCTCCCATTCTAAGAAGAGTGGGAACCAGGGTTGGGTGTCATTCCATCTGTCTCGCCAAGGAGTATCGTCGGCCAAAGCGTCTTTCGTAGGAGGCTTTGGCGGACAGGTTGCATCTCCGTCTTTTCCAGACTCGCGGATGTCATGGAATAGAGGAGGCTGTCGGGTGATTGGATTCTTTGGTTCAGTTATAGGCTCGTAGTCCAGAATAACGAATTCCTTGAGTAGGCTATCCACAGTAGAGTATAGCTTTTCGGGCATCAACCCCATTACTTTCCAAACCTCGGACCATTCGTCCTCAATAAAAGTTCGCGAGCTCTTCCAGTCCCGCACGACTTGGTTATCTAAGCGGATCTTCAGTTTCTTCAGGTAGTCACGCTCCCACCCTGACTTCACAGCGCCAACTAAAAGAGTCGGATCCCGCTGCTGATAGTACGTGGGACGCGTTCCTGGCTGAAAGCTTTCGTTTTTTGTGCTTATCTCCGATATCTTTGTTTTGATGTTCGCAGCCTTGTCTTCGAGACGCTTGATAACTTTGGCAATTTCGTCGACCCTTTTGCGGGTATCCGTTTCGGCTTTGGTTGGCTCAGGATGGATACAAAACTTCCACCATTCAGAGAAAATCGACCAACGTAACTGCTTGATACGTCTGTTGACTCCGTCGAGTAGCGCCTGTTGTCTGTTGATATCCGTCAAGGCATTGAGCGCCTTTTCTGGAAGACTTGCGCCCGAGTGTGTGCCGTCCCCACCAGAGACATAATAGCGTGAGCCTCCTTCGAGCCTGAGATAATTCCAGTTATAGAGCATATCTGCAGCTTCAAACTGAGTTTCCACGCCGTCGTCGCGGGCCAATAGATGCTTTTCGAGACTGCTGATGATTTTCTCGAGTTCACGAGGAGTGCCACAGTCAATGGACTGGTGTGATTCGGCGTATGTTGTGAGGGCATCTAATGGCGTGGTACCAACAGCAATTGGCAAAGTGCCATTGATAACCTCAGCGTACTTGTCCGCCGGTATGTTCTTGGGAGCTTCCGAGTCGCTCCAGTGAACATTGTAGAGCGTAGCATGGCAGACCGAACGAGTGGGAGTTTTGAGCTTCAACCACTCATCCATTTCTGGTGTCAAACTTGCTTCATCGGCGCCTTTGATTTCCATTTTCAGGGATGAAATGGTGTCTTGTCTTGTAAAAGTTTCGTCCTTGAGGTAGGATGTGAAGAGATCTGTTTCTGGCTTCCAATGCCAGCCGATGACATAGTAGCTGACGTCTGCTTTTGTCAAGTATTTCTTATTACCATCTTCATCCGTTTCATACTCGAAGTTGTCGAGCATGGAGAAGACATTGGAGCAGTGAGGTTGGTAATCAGCAAATAGCTGATTGGATGAATTGGTAAGTTTGAGGTTCACGCGGTCGACACTGCTTCCACGCTCTTTCCAATCCCAGCCACGAATCTTTTCCCCGATGAAGATTTCTGCTTGGCTCTTAAGGTCTACATTCTTGTAGTTGCTGTCGGGTGTATTGATGAACGGAGAAACGTCAACTTGAAGATCCACCGTTTCGTTGAGCTCTGTGATACTTTGTCGCCGGTCACTCTCGATGACCCAACATGTTATCTTTTGTATTTTGTTTCGAGCCTCCTCGGGCTCCACTGTTTTCAGATCTTTGATCTGTCTGATGACCAACCATCTAGCTGGTACATCGTGAAAAGTGGGAGTATTCAAGTCCTCAGCAGGTTCAGGACTTCCTGGAGGAGGATCCGTGGGCGCAGGGGTTACAGGTGTATGATCTTCAGTTGTCTTAGCTGGAGGAGGTGGAGGTTTTGTAGAGCCGCTTCTGTATACCAAAGGCAATGTCCAATGAAGATACACTCCCTGCCGCTGGCGAAATGGTTTCGAGGTTCCCAGATCGGTGAACCGTGAGTTGTGCTCCGATGGCCATGCCCGATGTAGATCGACTGGATTGAGGATATCACTTTGTAGATATCCATCATCAAGGCGAAGAAAACTGTAGTTGGGTTGTGTTATTGGGGCGATTTTTGCTTTATTGTCGCCGCCATCACAGACAGGTTTGTTGAAAACAAATGCATCCAATTTCATGGGAATCAGCACGTTAGAGTCGTGTTGCGCCATGTTGCAATTTGTCGATAAGTGGTTGCCGTACCGTACTTACTTAAGTAAAGAAACCTAGAATCGAATCTCGCAAATTATGGAATTGATATTGATAATGAATGAATCCCAAAGGGGATTTTACAAAATAAAAGGTTTCGATGAATAATAATAATCTTGAGGGCTATATCGGAAGAGGAATTAATTGACATTCATGCTCAGGACTTCAATATCAATCCAAATAGTGGCAATGATTCTGTTTTGTGTTGGGAGCCAACAATCCAGCAAGGGAATAAACCAAACCACCCAGAATTCTGGAATTACGTGCGCGAAGTGCGGCCAGTCATGTCTGGGCCGCTCGCGTCTTCTAAGTATTCATTCTCAATGCCATTGAGCGGAAATAGATGCTATCCTTCACGTTGGTCCGGACCGAGCGCACTACATAGAGCGCACTTGCAGAATCACAAACGCTGAAAGCAAGCTGAGGTTAACGTTGTGGGGCAACTAGTGAATTAGACTCTTATCGAGAGTGAGACAATTACCACCATGTGCGCATGCGCGCCCGTACGGCTGAAATCTGCAGGGCTCGCATTCGGAACTTAACCTTTAGTTAGGAGTGGGGCCAGCTTAACCCCTTACTAGGTAACCCCCGAAATCAACGGCGCGAAAAGTTCCTCAGTGCGACGACCATGCCGTTTTATCTCTCTTGCATATGCAGGTCGTGAGTGGCTGATCACGCGATGGTCATCTCTACCATCAGAATTCTGCGGCACTATCCCATCTGGGCTAATGCGATTGATTGCCTCATCCCTATCTCCACATTGATGCATATCCGGATAGCTGAGAAGAACGCCCAACCTCTACTGATAGCATTCGGGGTAGGATTACTGTTTCGCTTAGTAGGTCACATGTGGAAACTTTGCTCTTTGGTGTCCGCAGAGGCGCACGGAGTTCCCCTAGATCAAACTAACCTCAGCTCTTCGTAGCATCTAGACTCGCTATATTGAGAATTGAGGCAAAAATGAGAAAATGGAAAATGGACAATTTCAAGCTGAGAAATTGCAATTCTGCAAAATGGGGGTATCTGGTTATGCGCCCGATCCGAGAAAAAACAGGAGCTCGAGGGAAGCTCTGGCGAAAACTATTAAGTGACCCTTTTGCGCTGATGGGGTGGATTCGTCGACCAAAACGAACAAATACTTTATCAAGACCCCATTTCCATTAACTCTGTCGACGGAAATTCGTATATCTTGAGGATATGTCAGAAACATCGAATAGACCGCAATTACCTTCAGCTCCTGGAAGACCAATAGCAGCTCCGTCTGTTCCCAATCTTCCGCCTAGCAACCCACCTCCACCTAATTTCGCTGGTGAAAAACCTGCCCGCCCAAAGACCCCCCCTCCAAGAAACCCTCATCCAGAGGAGTTACCATTACCAGCCCCTCCTCTTTTTGAGCCGACAGTCCCTCTCCCAGTAAAACAAAAGATACCTCCACCTCCCATAGACAATATGTCTACCACCGGAATAACTGCAATTGTAAACCCTATTGCTGCTCTCAAAGGTGGCAAGACGAAGGTTTCCATTTTTTCACAGCTCGCCAATAATAAGCTCGGGTTTGAGCAACGTTACCTTGGTGATACCACCAATAAGCCTCAGGGCTATGCCGGTGAAAACACTCCAGTCACCAAGTTCAAGAATCCAAGCAGTCTTGTCTCAGTTGTTTTGGACGATGTGGTATGTTTTAATCCCTATTTGAACTTCAACTCTGAGCTGTGAACGATCTAATGAATATAATTATACCATAGGTGAATGTTTTCGGCGTCAGTCTCGACAAGAAGAACACTTACCGGACCGGAACCCTCTGCATGCTAAATCCTGTATATGAGGAAACCGATACCATTATCGAAAGCGGAGTCATTGCAGGATGTAGTGACGGCGACTCCGAAGGCTGGATATTCTACCAAGCGTGAGTAATCTTAGATCAGTGATCTCGACTTTCATAGGCTTTCAATGACTAATTTTATGGTCTCACAGAACTGTCAACGAAGATAAGCAAGAGAGGATGTATATCACAGAGCAATCTCTCACCGGCTCCCGTTCCAGTGCCACTCGACTTGAGGAGTTGCGTCCAATCCTTGCAGACACAAGACTTGCGGCTTGCTACGATGGTGAGCACAGATGGCTGGCGTACCAAGGAGCGGACAACGCCGTCATCCTTCGAAACATCGATAGAAAGAGAGGTCAGCATGATTACCATCTGAATACATCCAAAATCTTAATATTCAGTTTCTAACTATATTCCGGGTATGACAGAGGCTGTTCTTGAGGATACTGAGTATACGGCGCTTCCAAAAACTCCGCTTGGTGTCGTTCACGTTCCTCGAGCAAACGAGCGTGACCAAATCTTCGTCTACTTTATCCACAGAGATGGAAGCTTGAGGCGCGCATTCCTTGAAATCGATGATATCGTGGATTTCAAGGGATACGGAAAGGAAACTTTGGTAGAAAAGTCTGACCGAGTTTCGAGAACCTCGCAATTATCGATCATTGCAGATGCTGGGTGCCGAACCAACCACATCTACGCAGTGAAGGAGCTAAAAGGCCCAGGCGGAGTTACCTCGCAGCAAGTGACTGCCTTCGTTGATAACTACGGTGTTTCAATCCAAAGATTGGAAGAATTGCATCACCGCAATCAACATCAACACCGTTTTCCGTACCCTATTAAGCACAAGGGGTATCATCATGATGAGCATCATTGGGATAGTGAGACTGTCCGCAGCGATCATAGCCACGGGCATGGTCACTCCCATGGGTACGGATTCCGCCCAAAGCACTTCCATCAGGACTACGCTCATGATTACGGCATTGGACACCATCTTGGCCATATGGGTGATATGGAGTTTGACGTTGGGAAAGTCAATATGAATGCACTACTCAAACTTCATCTTGGAGAGCCACGAGTTGAGTACAATAGGCACTTGCACAACAAGTACTATCGAGCTCAGAGGGGTTGAGTTTTTCGCATACAAATCAGTATAATGGCGGCTTGGGGGCGCAATTGGTTTCTTCAATTTCTCTGGTTTCCTTCAACTATCTTGCTTTTCAATCTGGTGTATCAAGTATCTCTGTTTGGTGGACAGTTCTACAATTAATTTCATATCACAAGTACTTTCCAAAATCGATATCAGGTGGTGAATCTCGCAAATGTTTCTGGCATTCGATAGTCTCATTGTGAATCTGCCATCCAGAAAGCTTTCACCGGATGAATTCATGAGTCGTTGCGTTGAAAAAATTCTTCAATACAACTTCTTCACCCCCGAGATCCTGATACCCCCAGTACGAGAAATTGCCATTTCTTGTGACAAATGAAATCACGATATTGACTGACGATCGATGCGGCAAATTGGCCGAGACACGTTCGCGGTGGGTCAAAAGCCATGAATGCAGCCCCAATCACCACAGGATCCGGCACGGTGTTTTCCGAAGCTGAGATATAAAGTTTATCACAACGGGATTCTGAGAGATATAGCAAAGCGCCATTTATGCATGGCGTGATATGAGATTTTCAGCTTTCAGCCTAGAATTGCATCTCTAGGGCTCGGACCCATAGCTTAGCACTCAGCTGCGCGCAGAACTCCTCCTGCAGCTAAACTCTGCTATAATGCGGCGCACTTATGCATGCCTCACAGACTACGAAAAGCCAAGCGCTTAGAGATTAAACCGCTATCTCTTCTGGAGCCTAGTCTGGACCCTGAAGAGGAGATTGCCCCGCTTTCAGCTGCGGCATGCATCCAGATGAAAGTGCATCGCTCTCGGATCTAATGTCTCATCCGGCAAAAGAAGCCGGCCATGAAAGACTATCGATCAGCTTTCCGTGAAACATTGTTAGTCAAGGCATATCTTTCAATCAATGCGGTCCGCGGATAAGTTGATCTATTGCATTTGAGCCAAAGGCCAATGTAGTAACTCATGTAAGAACTTTGCATCAAAATCTTGTTCCTCAAGGCCAACTACTCAATGCTCATATCTCCCTAGAGTTTGTTTACTCTATCTCTATCAAACATCTAGGCATTTACCGTCAATAGCTGCCAGATGCATTCATGCCAATCATTGATGTAAAGCTCTACATTACTTTGCTATACCCACCTTCTCTCAGATCTGAATAGTCAGTCTCTACGTGATTGAAACACTTCAAGATCTGTAGAATCCAACACTCCACTCTCTCTTACCAGTCTTTGATACAAATATCGTTTTAACGACGAGTTTCATAACAACCACCTCGAGACCGGGTCTGAGGCCTTTGAGGGCAAATAAATCACGAAATTGATCGGAACCAGTTATTGTCACACAATCAAGTCTATGATTCGATGGTAGTAGATATAATTATAACACCCCAAAAGACTGGATCAGAAACACGCAGCACCGAGCCCGAGATCGCCTGCCAGAGCACTGGTAGTCAAAGTTTTCAAGATGACGTTCCCGATACCCGGTTATAAGGTGGATTCGTTCCATATGAACATCGGACAAGGCGACGGTGCTATCCATTTACTCGTACACCATGAGCAAATAAATATGAACCCAGCGAACCCAACATATGCATATCGAGTCGACCAGGCAATCTTTGTTGACGGTGGCAAAAGCACCGGGGCATTCTCAGATACGATTCAGAACACGATCTCATTGATCGAACGCGAGTACCTTTGCAAGCCTGCCGACAGTCCTATAGGCACACAGAATATATTGAAATTCGACGCATTTCTCATCTCCCACTGGGATGCTGATCACTGCAATGGTGTCATGAACTTCCTAAAATCGGATATCGAACAATATGAGAACACGAACAATTGGTTTCTGAAACATGCAAAGTACAATAACACAAATGGGGATCCTGAGTCCTACTTTTTCGCCCCATATTTCTTCAATCCGGGGGAGAACAATAATGATATTCAAAGTCCGCGGATGAAACATCTGTGGAGAGTTCACCATACTGAGTTCGGAAGTTCCGACTCGAATACAAAGGGTATCTGCTTGTCGATCAAAAAGAATGGGTCTGTAGGACTTGCTCCCAAGCAACTTATAATGCGTACAGGAACCAGCTTGATTGGTCGCAACTTTTTCAACCCTGAAGATAATCAAGTGGATAATAAGAGGTTGTCGCAACTAGCTTCGATCAAAAAGCTTATTGATGAGAACCCGCCTGCCTCACCTGATATGCCAGGTCTGTACTGTATTGGAGTCAATGCAACAATTCTTGGTACCGGTGAGGCAGGCAACCCCTTGATCAGGAACTTGGTTACAAAAGAAGTTGGCACTAATGAATCGTCAATTTGCTGCATGATTATATGGGATAACGGACATTGCTCGCACTACTTTAGTGGGGACATAGATAGAGCGAGCGAAGGGAAAATAGTAGCTTGGGTTAAAACAGTGGAGAGTGGTGTTGGAAACTCCGGAGTGTCATGCATGAAGCTGAGCCATCATGGGGCAACGACTTCGACCCCTCTCGACATGATCCTTGCTTTCAATCCTATCAATATCGTGATTTCCGCCGGAAGATCATCTTATGGCCACCCACGTAAGTATTTCACCCCATCTCAACCAGCAGACCATCCTTCTAACAAGGAAGCTCGACCTTTGACATATTACAGGATGGGAGGTGCTTGCATTACTCGAGCTGTGGAACCGATACCGAGAATCATTAGGCCCCCGAGGAGATAACTCTGCGCTATACCTGGCATCATATCCAGATTGGCTGCACAAGTCAGATAATCCCGATAAACGAAAAAACGGCGAATTCAAGGTGAATCGAAAGTGGTCCGTGCATGAGGCTCGGACTCAACGCTCCGCATTCGCTGAAAGTTATAGCAAGCTTGACGCACTCTACAACAACGTCGACGCTGCGTTTTCGTACCATTTTGCCGAGAGGCTTCGGAAGGCCATCGCTGGAGTGAAAAAGGTTGATGACACGTCGATCAGGAAATACATTTGTGGGGAAATTCATGATAAACTTGCCGGGTTTACTGCATTTACAGACTACCTGAAAGGAGCCTTTGGCAACTCGGCGAAAGCTGCGACCATGCTAGCCCTCAGAGTCGAGTCCAAAAAGAACCCGATGGCGGGTGGTGTAGAAGAAGGTGTCATGGGTCTCGTCATGTCAAATGGGTGGTTTGTCCCCAGAAAAACCCCCAAAAGCATCAGAAGAAAAGCCTATAAAGACTATGACACGGGCTTTAGCTCTGAAAAATACCGTCGTCGAGAGCTTGATAAGGACAAACACCACAAGGATGACAACGAGAACGCCTATGCACCAACTCTAGATGTGCGAAACCTGCACGATGATCCAATTCATGATATGTGGACGTTAGTCGAATACCCGATGCAAAACTACTTAAGTTCGAAGCAGTCGGCTGCTGCGTCTTTGAGAATAGATGTACAATCTGCATTGGTCCAGGCAGAGGCCCCACCCTTGTTTTTGATAGCTGAAACGTCAATTGACCCACAACTCCAACCCCCGAAAGGTTCGATTATACGCATTCGAGAAGATTACCGTATCTTCAATTTCGTCAATTCGCTGCATTGGCAAACGATCCTTTTCGATGAGTTACCGAAGTCTGGTCAATTTACAGCCCTTGGAAGCCAAGACGGACTACGGGCTTGTTTTCAAACAATCGATGAAACAGGAAACGCCAATAATTCCTTGAAAGCAAGGTTCTCCTCGTGGCCTATTGAGGCTAAGACGTCGATTGACTTCCAAATTCGAATATCCTATAGCAATAACATTGATCTTCTGATGGAGACAACCTCTGCAGTCGCCGCTCTCGATGCAGTAGATTCCTCTGCAGTCGACAAAATATTTTCTGAGAAAGCAATCGTCATCTTTGGACTCAACAAAGAAGTTCGAAGCTTTAAAACAACAGTTTTAGACGCTATCAACTTCGCAGGAGTTCCAGATGGAGATTTCAACATCTTGAGCTCAGCTGCCCTGGGAAATATCCCTTTGACGCTTGAAGTTAGCCAGTATGGACCAGGCTCATCAGTTACCTCCAAGGTTCGGAATGCATTGTGGTTCGATCCGGAAGACGGGTATAAGGCTCAGCTTCGGCTAGAATTCTCTGCGAAGGAAGCCACCACCAAATTAAATGACTGGCTTAAGGCTGGTCTCGGCCGAGTTGATATCTCAAATCCAAAGTTCATTATTCGAAGAATATCCAATTATGAAGAGTCTGCTGCCACTACGAGTATGGTGACTCGAGGAGAAGTCACGATAGTTATGGGGATTGCGATAGGTGACCTCAATCTTCAGTCGTCTTTGACATTTGGAAGGCAATCCGTCTGTCTGACGCTGCAAAACAACGATATGCATAACTCTCTGAGCCGGTTCACCGGTTGGCTTGCAGAAAGCCTTGGATTCAAGAGCGGTGATTTCGACACCTGGCTTAACTCTGCCGAAAGCTCCGGGGTTTTGAAGAAATCGACTATTACCCCACGACAGTTTCAGATATGCCTCGAGTTAGATGAGCAGAGCAAAGTGAGACGAGTCTCCAGTGTGAATATGACAATGCAGGTCTTTTTGCTAGTAGGAGAGCCAGCAGGCTCCGGCCCAGGAACTAGATTTCCAGTGGTGTTCCGTTTGGACTTTGGTTGGACTCCAAATGCTGGTGGGGCGTACTTCAAAGGCAGTCTTTGGACAAGTAAGTCTTCATCAATTTAGGTATAAAAACACGATTAGTCTGTCGAACAATTCTAACATCCTTGCGCCAGACCCTAGCGCCGATGATGTTTTTCGAAAGGCAATGCCCGAATGGGAGCAATACCTCGAGTTAAATCCAATAACAAACACAGAGGGCGAACCAGTCAAAGCTCTTGATCTCAGGACTCTGATGTCGTCGAGCACCGTGTCCAATATTCCATCTGGTATTCCAACAATAGTCGAGGAAGCCAGTATCAGACTAGACGGGGACGGGATATCTTTTTTTGGTACACTTGTCTGTGATCCACCAGAGGCAAAGAGCAATGTGCCGCAGTTTGTTCTCGACGAGCTAGCTGTATCTGTGAGCTACACATGGGCGAATAAGGCAAACAGCTTGTCGGTATCGCTTGGTGTAGACATACTTCTATGCCCTCCCAGTGATCCTGAGAGCGGGTCTTATGACCCCGAGCTCGAACCAGCACAGTTGCGAGGTTCGCTCGATTATAATAGTGCGGACAGCACCTGGGCTCTCACCGCAGGGGCGCAAGGTCTTTCCATGTACCACATTGCCTCATTCTGGCCCGCTGGCGATTCGCAAGATAATGTCATGTCGCTGCTCAAGAAAATCAGGATTGTCTATCTCGACCTTGACTATCAATATGAGAAGAAAGAAAAGGCTCCAGGAAAGACGCTTTCCCTGGCAGGAATGTTGGCAGTGGGCAGCCTGCACCTCAAGTTCGACTACATCAACACAGGAAGCACTGATTGGACGTTTGACGCCAGTCTCGCGCTCTATTACGGCGATGGTGACGGCGAAGTTACCATCCAGGACATCTTAGAGGGCCTTGTTGATGATCCTCCAGATGGAATCCCGGAAGCTATTACCAGCATACCTGTCGGCAAAACGGGCAAGCCCGGGGAGTTGTTCCGCCTAAGATGTTTCCAGACAGGCGAATACTTCATCTCCATGCTATCAATCAGCTTCGGCAGCGTTCAATTTACATTTATGCAGCTACGAAGCTCCAAGTGGGATAAGAAGCGGCCGTCCAAGAGGATTATCAAAGCAGCAATCACAGAGTTCCCAACGATCGACGTCAAGATCATTGGGAAGTTGAAACAACCATTTGACCAGCTATTCTTCCTTTGGGTGGGAGATAAAGGAGGTGACAAGCCTGAGCTTCGTGGACTTACGCAGCCCGAAATCAAGGCTATCAATGAAGCCAAGGACATCGATGACGGCGAAAAGCTCTTCTTCAAGCTCAATAAGAAAGAAGAAGAATATAAAGAAAACGACGTTGCCCTCAAGCAAGGATGCCACTTCATCGTCGTTATGAAAACCAAACCGGGCACTTCCAACGATAACGTCCTGCTCGACTACGCATTTGGCGGAGACAAGAAGAAGCCGAACGCTTTTAGCATGAATTCAAACAATGAGCTTGTCGTCAGATCAGCTGAAGGGGCTGATAATAAGGGCTCCAAAGCTCCACTCAAGAAGTCCATGGGGCCACTCTCAATTGAAAATATCAGTCTTGAATACGATTCGGTAAACAAGAGACTTGGTGTCATCTTGGATGCAACGTTCTTGATGGGACCTCTTGGTCTTTCCCTTCTTGGCTTTGGATTTGACTTCCCATTCGATAAGACTACGAATCTCAAAAATCCACCCAAACTCAAGGACTTTCAGCCAAAACTGTCTGGCATGCTAGTGGCCTTCGAGAGAGGTCCGCTAAGTGTTGCTGGAGGCTTCAAGTACTCCAAGGAAGGAAACATGGAGGTCTATTCTGGCGGCTTGGTTGTTAATTATAAGCCTTGGATGTTCCAGGCCGCCGGGTCCTACGCAGTGGTTCCAAAGGGCTGGCCTAAAGCAAATAGCGCTGGGGAGGTCCAAACCTACTCATCCGTATTCGTTTTCTTCAAGCTTCATGGGCCGTTATTCTCAGTCGGTTGGGCGGATATATCCGGACTCACGGGTGGCTTCGGTGTCAATTCAGATATCAACGTGCCAACCGTGACTAATGTCTTGGACTTCCCATTTGTCAAACCAGACGCCACCGGACCTGAAGGCGGTTCTACAATGGACACGTTGAAGAATTTGCTGAACGGAGTCTGGTTTCAGCCGTCTGAAGGTAAGTTCTGGGTTGCAGCTGGCCTCAAAGTCAACGCATTCCAGATGCTCAGTGTACAAGCTGTTTTGGTCCTGCAGTTTAACCCGTCGCTCAAGATGGGCATTTATGGTGTCGCAGTTTGTGATGTCCCATCTGCGAAGTCTCCTGTCAAATTTGCCCACGTCGAACTGGGTATCGTTTGCACCCTGGACATTGACGCTGGTACGTTCAAGGTGGAGGCGCAACTCTCACCCAACTCTTTTGTTCTTCACCCAAGTTGTCATTTGACAGGAGGCTTTGCGCTCTTCTCCTGGTTTAAGGACGGCCCGAATGCCGTAGCAGGCGATTGGGTGATGACAATTGGTGGATATCATCAAGCATTCATCGCTCCAACTCAATATCCAAGACCACCAAGGTTGCGGATTAGTTGGTCATTGGGTAAGCATCTTAAGGTCACTGGAGAGGCATACTTTGCCATCACGCCAAAGGTGTGCATGGGCGGTGGCCGACTGCACGCATCGCTGTCCTTGGGACCTCTTTATGCCTACTTTGATGCCTACGTCGACTTCTTGATTAACTATCAGCCATTCTACTTCCAAGCGGAAGGAGGTGTGGCAGTTGGCGTGAGGTTCACCCTCGATCTCTGGCTTGTTACTATTCGAATCTCAGTAGAGATTGGAGCCAGCTTGATGCTTCGAGGCCCACCAATGGGCGGTGTTGTTCATGTCGATTTCTGGGTTTTCGGTTTCGATATCAAGTTTGGCTCGTCGCCAAGATCTGCCCCAGTTCTGGATTTGAAGAAATTCTGGGAAACGGCGCTGAAAGCCTCCAGCTCAGCCTCAGGCAAAGCCATAACTTCTGGTGACAATGTTAACGTAGAGGCGGAAGCAGAGAAAGCATTCTTAATCAACTGTGAAGCCGGCCTGGAGCCAGAGGATAAGAAGGAAACAAAGGAAGGCGCAGATTGGCTGGTCCATGCCAGCAGCTTTGCGTTTACCTCGACACTCAAATTTGCTGCGAATAAGGCAGCTCTCATTGATAACCGAATTGCCGATGCTGCACCACAGGACATTCCAATCGACGCCCAGTACAAGGGTATATACGCCCGCCCTATGGAGTTATCTAGCTCCTTGAATTCAAATGTCGAGATAAGTGTCTTCCAGAAGGCAGAGGACTTGGAGGCACTACGACATATCAGTGGTGCCGAGCTTCTTGCTTTCGTTGCTGACAAGCGAGAGTGGCGAATCACTCCTATTGTCAAATCAATGCCACAGAATATCTGGGGATCTTGTAAGTGTTGATGTGCTCTCGCCTTGTTGTAATTTTCGCTAACTCTTTTATAGACTCCCGAGGAATGGATCCTTCGAAAAGCGGAAATCATGTTGGAGGATTGTTGAGCGGGAAGGATGTCTCCATCCCATTAGTCATGGGTTTCTCCATCAGGCCACCAGAGCCAAAGATGGCGGATGACAAGATTCGAAAATTCAACATCGTCAAAGATATGATGCAGTCAGTCTCGACAGATACGACGGTTCCAAAGATCCCGCCACCAGGCGACGGAATCGCGGATAAGGCTTGGAATCCCAAGAAATCCAACATGGATGAAATCAAGAAGAAGTGGAATGAAACTGGGAAATTTAAGCCCGAGGATGTTGTGAATCGTTGGGCTGCTAGAATGAAGTTTGGCGCAGAGAAGAAGCCACTCACCGGCGCAAGGCCAACGCAACTACTTGCAAGATATGACAGCATGGTGCCAGCGGCCCCAGCACTTGCTGTTGGTAGCTGAAAGGATTTCATGTAATTGCAACAGTGATGAAGGTTGACTATTAAAAATTTTTGAAATATATCTGTGCCTAGAGGGGTCACTATATTGATATTTTAAGCCTTTTAAAGTTAATTTAGATATTTTAAATCTGTTTATTAATTCTTACATCTAAAAAACTGAATGTCACGCGACGACTTGAGGTTCGCCGTTAGACTACGTGAGCAAAAACGCTGAGCACTATCGAGTGTCTTACTCGATGCCTCAAGCTCTATATAATGGGCAAATGCTTCTTGGACTGTTCGTCGCCTCTCGTGGGCGCTCGTCTCCTTACACTGAATATATTATTATGTTATTGGGTAATAGTTTTTTTTTTTTTGGTCATTATTAGGGAAATTCCAGATAGACTATAATAATTATTTTAATAATTTCAACTTGAAGTTTTTCTTTATAAAAACTTAATAATGTTTTTAAGCTTATAATCCCCTTTATAAGATTCTTCTAAGCTATACCATATACATGCGGGACACAACACATTCCGTTGACAAGCACTGCGTTGCCGTCCTCGGTCGAGACGACTCTTTCCACAATATGGTATGGTAAAGTGTCACACAGTGTGTCAAACAGTGTGTTGTCTGGTTCCACTGGTTCCAACGAGACCAGTAAAGTGTCGGCCGAGACTACCCACAACACATTCGGGTTGACTACAAAAAACAACGAATTATCTAATCATCAGCGAGAGACACATCCTAACAACCCATTCACCATCATAAATCTCGTAATCCAAATTCGAAAGCTCCGGGCGCCATATAGAGATGATACTCTCAATCCAAAAACTCTCCTTCGAAATTGTCCGTGAATCGACGGCCATGATCCTCTCCTATCGCCCTGCCAAGCCTACACAGATCCACTCATGCCTTCATTCACACGGAGGGCGGAGGCAGATTCTGCTCCGTTGGCCGATATAGATGCTAGTCTACCTGCTGAAGATAATAATGGCATGATAATGACGGCTGAGAACTCATCTGTTCGCACTACCGGTACTGCTAATCCAGCCACTGCTGCCAGTACAGACGGCACAGGGGTCTCGAGGGATTTAACACCAAGTCCTGCTTCTCTGTCCTGTTATATCACCCGACAGATATTCTACGTGGATGCGATTACGGTCCAAACCGTGTTTTCTGACAATGATGAAGATGGTAGTTACAATCGCATCTTACTTTGGCTGCTATTGGCGGTTCAGCTAACATCGATATTCTCAAAGACGTCCTCGACGAACTCGTGTTTCGTATTTTCTCAACTATGAGTTTATCGCACTTGCTCAATAAAATTGAAAGATATCGGGGCCTGACGAGGGATAGCTGTGTCTTCTATCACCATGGGCGACAGGTCGCTCGAGGAATTGATTTTCCATTGGGAATGGTATGCATCCCTTTCTATTTCTGGGACACGAGTTAACACGAAAACCTGTTTGATGAAGTTGCTAACAGGGGAGACGAAAAAAGTACTTTCACTGCTGCCGCAACTTCATTATCAAATTGAAGGCTCACGTCAGAGGCGGGGCGTGTACACGTAACTACAAGAGGTTTCTAAAAGCACAGGATTATCGCAAAGGGATGTTCTATTGAGACTGCTGTCTATCATTCTTTGGGGTTTTTCCTGTTTTTTGCCTTTCCCGGCTTTGCATGCTTTCATATTCTTTTATCCCTAATCCACTCACTTTTTTAGCCTCCCCGAGCTGGAAAAATATTAGCAGGTTTCTCGGTCAGCAGTCTTTCCGATGATGCGCTGGCCAATTTTTGCTTACACTTGAAGACTCCTAGTTTGCCATGGCTGTGATAGTAGATTCGAATCTAATTAATGGTAAGCTAAATGGAATGGGCTAAGAGACGACAAAAAAAGTATGGCATCTGGTTTGAGGATGGGATAGAACACATAGGATAATGGCAGTAGTCTCGAATCCAAAGAGGATAATTACAATTGATGAGTTGAGCGCCATAGCAACTATACATGTCCCAAGTAATAACACTATTCATATTAAAAGAAAAAGTTTTTGCAAAAACGGGGGGCCCTTATGTACAGAGGGAAAGGTGTACATCCGATTTTATATATATTATTGTAGCTCTACACGCTGGAAACCTAAGCCAGGGTATTAAGCACTCTGAGGAAATACAATGCTAGAAACAAGTGCGATCATGATAGACTTTACTTTCCACCCTTCTTCTTCTTCTGGTTCTCCTCAACGTTCCCACTTCCAAAGAGTTTATCGATCCTCTTCTCCCGATCCCAGAGTACCTCTCCGGTCTTGCGTTCCTTGAAATAAACAACCCGATGCATCGGGACAAACTCTTCATCGCTCATCTCCGTCTTCCACTTATCCACCCCGATCTCTAGAACCCCTCGAAACCGATCTTCGTAGCCGATTACATACGCCGAAGCATCGTACTTTGCGTCCCATTTCAGCCGGTTGAAGACTTCGTGGGAAGGACGGAGTTTGGGTGTTGGGCCGGATTTCTGGGTGGGCGCTGTAGAGCTGTTCTTCTTTTTGGAGGCTTTACGGAGGGAGCCAAAGAAGTCACCTTCCTCGTCTTCGCCATCGGGTTCGCCGTCGAGTAATGCATCCGCGATCTCTGCATCTTCAGAATCATCGTCGCTATCATCATCGTCTGGGATTCCATCGCCGTCTTCATCGGCTTCTCCGCCGTCCCAGATCATTGTGTGGTCCAACTCTACAATGCTTCCGGGTTCGGTTACCAATTCGGCGGCCTTAACGCAGCAGACAGACACCCAACTCGTTGACGGGTCGTATTTCTCTTTGTGTTTGGTAACAGCCGATTCAAAGTTTCGTAGCACGGCGGCGAAAGCGGCTTCTCCGTTTCTCTTTTCGTCTCTGGTCATCTCTGACGCATGCGGGGATGGGGAGAGACCGACGAGGTAGAAGCCGCGGAGATCTGATTTCTCTTCTTGGTTTTCCGCTTCTTCCTGTTCCTCTCCAGGTTTTACTTCGTGGAATCTACCGGGCCAGATGCGGCCGTCTAGACCTGGCGTCTGGCGTCCTAATTCAACGAGTAGACCGACTAGACGGCTTTCCACCCATCCGACCAGCGCTCGACCACCTTGTCTGTTGAGTCCCCAGAATTGAACGTCGACCTTGATGTATCGATTATAAGCTTTCAAGAATTCGCCAACACCGATAAGAATCTCGCCGCCTCGAGTGCTTTCATCTCCAAAGTCGCCAGCTACGTCGGCGAACTTGGCGTCGAGTTCAAACTTAGCCGCCGCTCTTTCCAGTTCCCGGGTTAAAGTTCTGACGGTATGGATCGTTGCGTTCGCGGCGACGTTGATTGCTGGCGTGTTTATTGTGAGTATCACCATTTTATCTCTGGTCGCGCGTTGGTATCGCATGATTTTCCCGGTGTTCGGCATGCTGATTATTTCTTCGTCCCATTTTGTGGTGCTGTATTCTTTGAAGAATGCGATGACGAGCTGCGATGCTGTCGCTGTCGGTGGGAGGAGCATGCTCACCCTGGCGAGGAGAAGTGTGATGTGGATTCCTCCGAAGAATCCAAATTTCGAGCTATACACTCCTTTCTTCTCGGCCCAGAGTTTCAAGAATCGGTACGCCAGGCGGTATTTTGCGAGATTCGGGATTCTAGATAGCAAAAAGAGGAGGTCGCGCCAGGCTTGAAGCTTCTTCAAGGTGGGGACAGTTAGGTTCCATATTGGCGAGTTTAATGGCTGGTACGGGATTGTGTCAAAGCTATTGAGGACGGATACGGCGGTGGTGTATTGCAGGTCGACCCGGATTTTATCACCGATGAGGAGGATTAGCATCGGAATCTGGGCATCCACGTAGCGGACTATCTTTACGCTGAGGACATCGGTGGGGGAGAGTGTAGAGTCATTGGCGGGTTTTCCGCGGAATTTTTTGATCCGTTGTTTTGCGATCCGCCAGAATAGTGGGGTTGAGATGCTACCTATTGCGAGGATGTCGGTGTCTGATGAAGAGGAGTAGGTACCTAGACCAAAGGAGCCGACGGGGACCAGACGGAGGGAGAAGGTTGTGTCTGTTGTAGTCGTTGAAGCAGCGGTGCTTAGGTCGGGTAAACCTTTGAGGCAAGCGTTTAGAGATGCGATTGCCTGGTGGCGTAGCGCGGTTTCAGTAGGAGTTGGGAAGCAAGAGTTAGATTTAAGCAGGTTGAGAAGCTCTGAATCTTCCAATGAGGTTTCAGGAAGCTGAAGGAGAGTTTCTGGTGGTGGCTGCTTGGACGGGTCAATAAAAGATAGTTTGGAGGTCAACATGTAGTGGTCACTAGATGGCGGGGTCGAAGTGTCAAGTGTAACACGCGCTTCTCGTATCAGGAGGTTCTCACCACCCTGGTTGCGGAGAAAGATTCGGTCATATCGCTGAGGGACAATAGGCATTGAAGACCCGTTTTGCGCATTGTCGAGGGCAATGGTGTTGGTGGTTGGGTCAAAGGTATTACCCTCTATGCCCTCGCCGGCGAGGAGCCAAGCGTCTGTGTACGATGAAGACGGGAAGAGAGCAGCGTATGATGCACCCGACGATTCTGTGATGATTTTGTGGGCGACCGCATAGGAGATCGTGGATTCGTTCGGGATATTTGTGTCGCCAACTATGAGGACAGGATTTGTAGCGTAGGTGTCGTCAAGGAAGGATTTTACCGCTGCGGTATAATCTGAGCGAGTTTTGACTGACTCGTCAGTATGGTATGCTGGCAAATGAACGTTTGTGACAATCAATGGATGCCATGTCTTCACAGTTTCCGAGATTTCCTCTTCCTGCAATTCCTCTGATTGAACGGCGGGCTGGGAGGAATAGTAACCGAACTGGTCGAATTTGGCGACGCAAATACTTCGTCCTTGAATGGCGGTCGATACTTCCTCCCAAGAGAACGGAACTGAGCTGAGGATGACGCAATTACGGAGACGCAGCAGTGGCTTTTCTGGGGAATGAGAAATGTACGGGTACTTTTGTCTGACCTCCCAGGCGTTTCCGATCATTGTCAGGCAGTCATCTGAGACTTCCTGGAGACAGACGATTGTTGAATTAGCGGCAATGAGTTTCTGACAGATTGCCCACCAGCGGGTATCCTGCTTTTGGATATTGTCGGTGTCTACGAAGACGTTGTAGGTGGATAGCGTAAGGCTACGGCCTGGAGTTTTAGTCTCCTCAATGACGTTGACCGGCTCCCATTTTTCAACCATCATTTTCTCCTCCTCTTCTTCTTCCTCATCGTCCTCGCCCTCGCTGCCGGTTTCATTTTGGTAAGCAGTGGTCTTGTAAGTCCAGGTATCCCTCTTGATAATTGACCCAGCGATACATTCTGGTGACAAAGCAAAAGGGTATTCCTTAACGCCCCAGGTCCTGACATATGTCATCTTTCCGTCGATACGCTGCATAGCAGCCAATCCGACATCTACGTCGCCGATAGCCTTACAGAGCATGGCAAACTTTTTCTGAAAATAGAATATCTTGCCTTCATCCCCACCATACACCTGGCCGATGGTCAAATGGGGTTTGAACTCTTGTCTCTTCACCGCACTTCTAACGTCGGAGAATTCTCGGGACAGGATTTCATAGATCTCTTGGATCAACTCTTCTGACTTTGCATCGGGACGAAGGACGAGGAAACTAGGGCGCTTCTTGCCACCACGGAAGACTTCTACGGAGCCGAAGCGGATGGAGATAGGGGTTTTGAAGATATTTTCCGAGAGGTGCTCGCAAGCAGCCTCGAGAGATGATGATTGCACGAAAGGATAGAAAAGATTTAAGTGAGGCGGCCATTTTATAGCAGCGGCATCGTAGAAAGAACGGAAAGGTTGGATTATTTCCATTGTGGATTCGGGGAGGACGAGGGCCAGAGCGGTGTCTGGACGAGAGCTGGCTTGGAAGGTCGTCATGGCTAGTATCTTATCTGCCAGATCGTTAGTAATGTACTTCGGTCGATACCTTCGACGCTGAATAGCCATAGATGGGTCCTACAAATATAACTTGCTAAAATATAATCTGTATTGAGGGAAGACCCTGCGAGACAAGAGAGAGAGAGAGACCTCAGAACGAGACCAGACCTCAGGCTGAAGCTTGTGAATCGACCAGGAAAAGAGAAGTGTTGAGGTGATGTTGAGAGTGCGTTGATTTTGTTGGATATTTATGTCCGATAGGTCTAAATCCGACTCGCTGATTATATAATTCCGGCAAACAACTTCCAGCGGGATGAAGGCAGAGTGAAATTTGAAAAGCAATCACATTAAAATGCAAAATTTTACTATGTCCAAAGAACGATTGGTATCAATTGGGTATCGTATCGTATCGTCGTGGTCTATTCCAGGAAACTTTATGACCTTGAGACTGCGAATCAGCCGCTTTATATTCAATTCAAGATATTGGCTGAGGCTCCGAGAGCAAACTAAGGTTTGGCGGAGGGTATCAGCCTGCGATGCCGCCTGACGAAAAGCTTGGAGAAATTACCGAGGAAGAGTCACCGGTTTCACCAACCTGCCGTCTCTAACATTGGTAATCTCTTGTTCTCGGGGAATAGACGCTACAAGCGCGATGTTTGTTAACATTGTTGAGTCACGAATTGAGTCACGGTGAAAGTTCAGACAGGGGTGTAATTCAATGAAATCATACTTGATCATTGACCGATTGGATGCCAGATCAGATCAGATCTAATCAATATCCGATTCATTTTATAGTATCGTGAAAGACTAGTGCTTACAGATTGATCAGATAAACCGATATTGCAGTCCTCGTCCAATTAATACACCTGGTAGTTGGCGACCAAAACAGTACTAGAGAATGAGATCGATAGAATGCTAAAATGCAACAGGATATAAATGGAATCTGCACTGTTTGACGGGCTCAAGTGACCCCGTTCCAATCGACGCCCTGCCGTCCGCAGCAATTTTCTGTGGGGTATCCAATCAGAGTGTTCTCGGAGAGTGCAGCACCGGACATTTTGTGTTGTTTGTTGTTGTTATCGTTATTACCATCACAGTGCAGGAGAGAGTGCGTGCATGCTCGGTCGAGATCTCGGCTCTGGTTATCATCATCTTCAACTTCAACCTCATCAAACCCCCTTGGCTCAGGCGAAGGGTGCAAAGGAAAGAACAAAAGAACGAAATACCGTCGCCGAAACCTGGCCTCGTGGAATCTCCTCTGTACCATTCTCTCCGGACGACGACGATGAATCGTCACGTCTAAGACTAGCCTTCCATGCGCCTCAGACCGTCTAGCCTCAAGACTTCTTTCGCTCGTTACGTCACACCTGGTCCTCGATCAACCGCCGCCATGCCCACCTGCGGCCCCTGCAAACTGTCCTTCCTTCACTTCCGTCCCTTTCCCGTCACAATATTCACGGTCATCATCTATCTGGCCCTCTTCATCCCGTTACTGATCATCCACTACGTCCCTCCCGTTCCACCTCCAAATGCCTCTTTAAAGGAGTCAATAGGGGTCGATCTCGAAGAAACATGGCATACCCTAGCCACGATAACGAAGAAATATCACCCGTACAATTCCCGGGCTAACGACAAAGTTCGTGCCTTTTTGGTGGAGCGGATAAACCATATCATTGAGAAGAATGGCAACAACAAGACCGAAGTCGTGGAGGACAACAATGTCAACGTCCTATACACCGGCAGGGCGGATGTCAGCATCTACTTTGAGAGTATGAATGTCATCGTAAAGGTCCAGGGCACTGGTGGCTTTGAGGGCGAAGTTGGAGATGTTCTCGTCAATGCTCATTATGACAGCGTCAGCACGGCACCAGGTATGTTATGGTCTGAAGATGCGGAGAAGGTGTGCAGTGCTAATCCGCCACAGGTGCAACCGATGACGGGGTAGCTGTCGTAACTGTCCTGGGCCTCATCGACTACTTTACCCAACCAAATCACACCCCTCGTCGGGACATGTACTTCCTCCTCAACAACGGCGAAGAAGACTACCTGAACGGTGCCATGGCCTTCACGGAACACCCCCTGGCTAAAACTTGCCGTATTTTCTTGAATTTGGAAGGTGCTGGTGCTGGAGGCCGAGCTACTCTCTTTCGTAGCACGGACGCCGAAGTAACTAAGTTTTTCAAGAGAGCGAAGTATCCGTTCGGCAGCAGTCTTAGCGGTGATGCCTTCAAGCGGGGCTTTATCAGGAGTCAAACCGACTACATTATCTTTGATGGGGAATTAGGCATGCGAGGGTTGGACGTTGCATTCTGGCAGCCCAGAGCCAGATACCATACCCAGTGGGACTCGATGGCTTTCAGTATGCTACTTTTCCTCTCTCTCCATCCCTCTCTTGGTACAGCATGGCTAACAGATTCCAGCGAGCATAAACTCCCTCTGGCATATGTTCGAGACCTCCCTGAGCTCGCTCGCTGGCATGGCGAACGACGGTAGCTATACGTTCATTCAAGACTCTGGACGCAAACACACCGGAGTCTGGTTTGACAGTATGTGATCTCTCTACTTTGTCCGTTTTATCTTTTTTCTAATGACCCATAGTGTTCGGCCGCGGATTTGCCGTCTTCCAGATTGGGGACACATACATTTGGTCCATGTGTCTCTTGACAATCACACCTTTCTTCATCTTCGGCCTCGTCTATCTCCTTGCCAAGTTAGACAAGCTCTACCTACTCGCCTCCTCGCCCAAATCAAATGGCCCCCTACCACCCAAGCTGGAACTAGCAGGATGCAAAGGTTTCTGGCGGCCTTTTGTCGCCATCATCTTCTCGACATCAGCAGTGGTCGGAACCGCCCTACTCATCGCCAAAGTTAACCCGATGATAATGTACAGTAGCCAGGAGGCGATTTGGGCCTGTCTGGTCTCGGTGTGGGTCGTCACGAGTTGGTTCATTCTCAAAATCGCAAATTGGTGGAGGCCTTCAGCTACGGCTCGGACTTGGAGCATAGGGTGGATATCACTAATTGCATGGATCCTCCTGGTTGTGAATGCCATAGCGCAAGACAGGCTCGATCTCGGCGGGATGTACTTCACCATCTTGTAAGTTCACCTCATTTTATCGGGGTTATGACTTAACTAACGGCCCCCCTCTAGCTACTACATGGCAGCGACCCTCGCCCTAGTCCTCTCCCTCTTCGATCTCTTCTTCCTTCCTCCAACTTCCCACATCTACGATTCAATCTCTCTTGTCGACCCCCTGAACGAGGACGACGACCACCGTTCACTCATCGCCCCGTCCGTCGACCAAACCAACACGATAATCCCGGATGACGAGGAACCCGAAACCCCCAACGAACACACTTCACTCCTCAGAGACGCTTCGAATCTTGGAAGAGGTCGACATATTGGTCGCCGTCCTAACTCCCACGGCTCCCTCAGTATCGGCGCAGCGAGTAGTCTTCCAACGCTTGAGAATAACGAGGATGATGAACCGTCCTGTTCTTCTGGGACGCCGTGTGCTTCGCGACAGTATCCCGACGAACAATACTGGTCTAGATATCTACCGCGATATACATGGATCCTCCAAGCACTGATACTCATCCCCGTTCCCGTCATAATCACCGCACAGATCGGATTAATCGTCGGCACATCCATCGCCCAAACTGGCGCCGATGGGAATAATCCTATGACCGCATATATTCTTTACTCAGTGTTCACAATCCTGATCTTGCTTCCCCTCCAACCATTCTTACATAGATGGACGCGCCATATTCCGTTTTTCCTATTATTTGTCTTTGCGGGAACGCTGTTGTATCTGTTACTCGCCTTCCCGTTCAGCTGGAATAATCCCCTGAAGGTTTACTTCGCCCAAACGGTGAATTTGGAGACCGGTGAGAACAGGGTACATCTTGTAGGGGTTAGCAAGTACCTCAAGGGTATTGTTGAGGAGAACTTACCCAGCTCGTGGGCCCCCGGTGTCGAAGTGGAATGTAAAGACGATCCATTACGATTGGGATTGCAGAGGTGTTCCTGGCCCGGTAAGATGCCCGATCCGGTTCTCGGACTCCGATGGGAAAATTGGGTCAGCGTCAACGCTACGGCACCAAAGGGCAAGGGCGATGGACCCAAGAGGACGAAGATCACTGTCAACGCGAAAAATTCGAGAGCTTGTAGACTTTTATTTGACCGGGGTGTTAAGAAGGTTGATGTTAGCGATCCTACTGGGAAGGGCGTCACGACGAGGCATAAAGGACAAGCCGTAGCCGGAGCGGTAGATCAAGTCAGGCTCTGGAGCAGAGAGTGGGGCAGAGGGTGGGTTGTTGACGTTGAAGAGGAAGGGTACGTGGAGGGTCCGTTGAAGGGGACTGTTCAGTGTCTCTGGAGCGATGCAAACGAACGGGGGAATATTCCGGCGCTGGAGGAGGTCAAGAGGTTTTTACCACAGTGGAGCGTTGTGAGCAAGTTGGAGGACGGATTGGTTATCGGAGAGGTCGGGTTTCAGGCGTGATGTCTGGAGATAATACCACCATGGGTGTAATATAACAGTATATATTTTGGTTGATCAGTTATTTTGTTTTGAGGAGCAGGGTGCATTGTTTGGCATATGTTCATTTGTTTTTAATTTCAGCATTGTTTCGTTTTGAAAAGCTTTGAAAGCTTGCGGCTGTTTGGTATTTAAAATATATATGGCATACACTTGCAATTGTTCGTTCATGCTATAGTTAGTTTCAGCATTATATGTGAACGGGATGCAGTTAGATATCGATCTATAGCCGCACACACACTGGGTTGCTTCCAAATTACGAAGGCGTGGGGAACAAGGAGTGTCCAAGGGGTATGGCAGACATTTTATTTGGCAATTATTGAGCTATAGAGTGGGTAGCGGTATTTTTCCAAATCCCATAAAACAGATAGGTTGGGAACTAGCATTAGTCATAGAACTGGTGAATTGGATTCGAAGCTAGAAATGTGCACGATAGGCAAAAAGCTACGCTGTATGAATCTTGGTGTCCACCGTCTGATGTGAGCACGAGCACGCAGTAGTTAGTACTTAAAACGGTGAACATCTATAGAGGTCAAACAAACAACGGAATCAGCCAATCCAGCTTTATGTATAGGTTGGTATACTGACTTCTGATTTGAAGATTTTCTGGACTTGGACGAATGAAGTTCACTCGCTAAATCCCTGCAATTCTCATTGCGAATATCCAGTACATTTATGCCGTTCAATAATATGTATATATATACATTTACTAAGATTTAACCTCTACGACGCAGCGATTTGAAGGGGGGGAAAAACATGATACAAAAGTGCAATGCACGCCTCCAGATGTAGCTCTATCTATTTTTCAGATACTCGTGCAGGTATTAGCCGACGCATTTATTATTCTTATTCCATCTCACCCCGCAGGGATCCACATACGCGTACATGAGGAGTCGATAGGACGGACGTAAACGCAGGAACGCCTGATATAAACTCCGAAGCATATCGTTCGCTGGTGCTTACGAGATTTCGATCCGATATCATTCCAAAGCGTAACCTCACGTCTATGCTATATCAAATATTTACAGGCTATATACGTATCTGTTGCAGAACCCCGCGTAATATACTCCCCTCGTAAAACGACATGGCCTCGAATATTAATACGTGCGCTTCGCCCCTACATCTCCCGCTCGAGATCGCATACCAGATTGCCGAAGATTTGGCCGACGAAGACGATTTCCTTGCTCTGCGTATGACCTGCAAAAGCTTCAACTTGGGTTTCCGGGAGAAACATCTCGAATCTATCTACAAATGCCGCCGCATATATCTGGTCCCGTGCAGCATCGAAAATATCGTCAAAATAGCACAGCATCCTTCCGGGGTGGCTGTTCGCGTCCAAAAAATCATACTCGCGGATTTAGATCCATACGAGATCCCCGCAAAATGTGTAGACGAGCTCGCTGACCGCAAGTTGGCGGAGATGCGTGACACCGCGCTCTCCAAGTTGGCGGTAGCAGCGTCCGGGACCGAATCCCAATTGAAAAATAAAGACTCGTGGCAATTGCCAGCATATCTCGCCATCAAGCTTGTCGAGGAAGCCCTCACGAAACTGCCTAACTTCAGACATCTCCACTTTGAAAGTGCTACGAAGAACCGGGCGTTCACCCGTTCAGAGCTTAACTTGCTATATCCAGCTTTAGGTTTACCTCCTGGAAGTCGCATTCCACGGGGTCTAGCATTGATTCGAGGGCAGGATTTCGAGCCCGCGGCTGACTTCCGACCTCATGATTACATCGGTCCATCCGCTCTAGTAATGTCCTTGGCGCCGAGACATGCAGCCGGTTTAAAGAGTCTCGAAAAGATATCCAACAATCACGGCTCATGCTACAATTCCTTCTCCATAGATTGGCTCTTCAGGACTGCAAGCACCGAATTCTCGCCCCGCTTCCATGGACCACTCCCAAGTTTGAGAGCTTTGGATATCTCGTTTTCCAGTGTAGGGTGGTCCGCATTGGATCTCAATGAGGCTTTGCTCTGTGAGGTGGCGCTTGGAAGATTCTGTGAAAATCTTGAAGAGTTGCGGTTGAGGAGTTGCCTATTTTCTGGGGTCTTTATCACCCGGCAATTTCCAGAATTTATGGCCTTCAACAGGCAATCTTTGAACCTTAAGATTTTGCATTTTGAAAATATCGCGGTCAGCCCCAAAGGACTTGGGAGATTCCTAGAGAAATGTAAAGCTACCCTGGAGGAGTTCCAGCTCACCGACTACCCAGCTGTTTGTGTCTTGGAACCGAGTCAAGCTTTTTGGGTTTTGAAATTAATTCGGGAGCATTGCCGCCGTCTGAAAACGTTCAAATTAGAGTACGTCATCTGGGGTTATCTAGAGTATCAACCAGAGTTCAAAGAAACAAATTTCAGAGCTGGGCTGTCGGTTGACGGACTCTGGGACTTGGAGACGACAACGTGCGTGATCGAGACTCAGAAGAATTCCGGCACTCAGCGCAAAATGCTTCCTTTCGACACATACACTGCTTCGAAGAATATAAAGCAAGAGCTAGACCGCCACTCCTTGGATGAGGCATTCGAATTTTGGATTTCAATGGTTGATGGAAGATTAGATTTCATGAAGAGGGATTGAACCTAGTCGATGAAGTTGCACAAACTGTCTATCACGGACGAATTTTCCTTGTCTGAGGCTAAGACTACCTCAAGGTTGAGACGTCAGTTATAAACAAAATATTTGTTTCGAGAATATATCAATAGGGTTGCCACCCCGTAGCAGTATATACTAGGATATGACCGGTATCGGTTGTTAGGGGTATATCTTTCGCAGTATTATATAACATTAACAGTGCTGTAATTTTTAATCAATACTCCAGGAAAGAGACACCTTCTCAAGTTGGCTGACTTCGGGAAGCATCGTGCTCTGATTTCGAACATTCCTCGCTGAAAACAAGCGTGAATATATAACTACGTATCTACAGACTCGTGAATGAAATCATCGATCATTGATATCGTTTATGCATCATCTTCGCATTGAACCAAGTGTCAAAAAGTGGCTGGGAATATTCTTTACCCCAGATATCTTATACATTGCAAAAAATAGAACGCCGTGAGCAATGATCCCTTCCTTTACGTCTTGATACCTCGAAATTAAATTTCCCATTTCCGAATAATGATGTTGATATGTATCGTAAAATTATATGACTGAGCAGTCCTGTACTGCCTTTTCATTCTCACCGGTCATACAAGCTCACACATACCGTCCGTCATATATTGTGAATAACGAACGCCCGGCCCTATCATACCTCCTAATATGAGGGTCATGTGGTGTCATAATCGGTTTTAGAGCCTGAAGTCATCATGTGATTAGCAGTACTCTGTATATAGCTACAATCATATTCCAATGATCGTTGTAAGTTCTTCGTTAATATGTAGCGTTTGTAGCTGTAACCCAGTTTCTGTTTATCTGCCCAGCGTTTACGTATCTAAGGACTCTTTTCACTACCTAAAGTTCGTATATACTCTACAAACTCAGTATCTTATGCATATTGCGAACGAAATTGGTCGTGGTCGGCTTGATAAAGCCACCTGTAGCTGAATCCAAAAACATATGCTCTGAAGCGCGACATTCTCTGATATACCTGGGTATATCAGACGAATAGTATAATGAAATTTTGATATTAATTACTGCTCCATTTGAACATGATCTATAAATTGATTATAAACCGAAGCGGCTATGATACAGGCCGACTTGACGTCCCAGTATTAGATATCTCCGAAGTTACGCAATAACCGAATATTTCCATTGGTACCATGGTATGTTTCTCCAAGGGTTCACTTGGTCAAGCAAGGTGTATACGAATTCCTGTATTCGAAACCCAATTATTCGCGTCTTGTAAATTTCCAATTTGTGGAATACGGCGACCATTGCACCTCTACTTAGCCTATACGTATACACCCCGGGCTTAGCCTACGAGCTCATGACATCTGACATGTCACCTTTACGAGCTCTATTGCCTCCTCTACTAGCTTATTAGCCTCTTATACTATAGTAGCCATAAATAGCCATTTTTAACTGGAAAAGAAACCCATAATCACAAGGCACAAGCTGTAGTAAGCCTAGAATCCGAGATTCTTTAGCTAAGGTTAAGGTTTAGTAGTAGCCCTTATGGCCCCGGTAGTATTTCCGGCGGTCGAGCACCTGATTCACATCCGTTAAGGTCCATTACCCTTTTCTGCAATATTACAAGGTCATATGATCTCTTCTTTGAGCCTTTGGGAAGAACTCCCCCCTTCGCTTCAGCCTCCTTTACGTGAGAACCGATGATCATCGAGACTGAAGTGCGGGGGGGAGGGCAGCCGACCACCCTCGAAAATGAAGAGCTAGATCGGCTTTGTAGCTGACCTCATCTCATCGACACTAAGTTTTGGCGACAAAAGGGAAAGGGAAAGACGGAGAAAAAGTCCCGCAAGAATGACCTGCATAACATCCCACTTGCAGGGGACGTGAAGGGGGGGGCTTCTTTCGTTGCTCAGCAGGGCAGAACGACGATGATGCGAAGTGGTGGATGTAACGGATGGGCAATGCGATGAGCGGGATTGGGTATAAGTGCGGGGAAAGCTTTGCGATGGAAAGTTGGTGGCTTCTTTCGGGACCTTGACGAGGGGGGAGGAAACCATACCCCACGCTCGCAAACCTTTTGCTGATTTGGGATCTTGGTCACGGAACACTTTAGTTTATATAATTTTTTCTTTTCTTTTCTTTTCTTTTTCTTTCCTTCTTGAGCGTGATGGGTGTTCCAAGTTTGTGCGATAATTATTTTATTTTAATTCCTGTAGATTGTAACACTGGCCGTCGATGGGTATCATCGCGGGCGTGTGCATGTCTTTCGGCAATCGGGGGCGAAAACAAGAGCTGATATTCGAAGCGAAGTGATGAGCCCAGCCCTCAGGAATAAGGCGCCACGGAAAGTAATTAAACCAATCCCACGTGCGATGAAGGCAGCCGATCTCCCTTCCGCATTTTCTGAGACTTGTCGTGCCCTCACGAACCTCGCACATTTGTGCACAATCTAGGTTCACTGTCGTGCCACTATCGAGTTATCATCGAGTTCTCGAAGCACTTGCTGACATTTTCCGTTAACCATTTTTCGTAGTTACCTAAGCATTTGCCATTTCAGTGAGGAAAAACCCATGTATCAGTGTATAAAACGGTTGATATTATAGCCATTAAGCACGGATTGAACCGTTTTGTGTTTCGGTGGCTTGTTTGCTTAAATACTGGGGGGCACGGGTTTTATGGCGTTCGTAGGTGGTACTATCGATATCTCTCCGCTTCCGTGTCTTCCAAGGTTCCATGAATATCGGTGTAATAGTTTATGCAGACCTCCAGCCATCCGTTTCAGCGCGTCAATGCTCCCAATGACATGGAAGGTAAGATCCATCACGAAGGTAGCGTAATGGGTGTCACTAACCTCTATTCTCTTGAAGAAAGAGATATTGACCCCACTCTGTTTGGCCGTGACCTCTCAACGCCAGTCGGGAGGGAAGTGTGGAGCTCCAGCCATCCAGCTTTCAAGTTTGCAATCTTGGCGGGAATGGAGGAGCACAGAGGTCTCAATTGGTTCGATTTGTCTGGGGTGAAACGAGCGAAGAGCTGTCAAATCAGACGATGAAATTTGTACAGGCGGGAACCCTGTCAACTGCTCCACCCGATGGCGTCTCGTTGGCTGGAACGGATTTTGTGTGGGAGCGGGAACTGGAATCACGGGTTTGAGGTACCTTCTTGTTTTTCTGCTTTCCTTGCTGGAAGCTCAAAGCGAAAAAATAATGCAAGAGAAAGGGAAAGGAAGGAAGGGTGTTCAGAAGGCGATCAATTAGCCTGCTCCCGCTCCTGTCATTTTGCGGGACAAAAAATTGCGCAAGACCTGGCCTTCGAGATACGAGGCCTGAGGGGGCATAGCAACCAGGAGCTTTCGTATGTGAGGAGGCTTGTCAAGCTCCCTGCAATAGTCCAACGATGGATTTATTAGATCGAGCCAGCGATATTCAAATGTCAAAATTGGAAAGTTCATCTCAATGAAGATTTTTTATGAGGGCAAGTAAAAGCCGACCGCATCGCTCTCTCTCAAATCAGCACACCTCCTGAACTTGCCCAGTAGGCTATCGAAACAAGAAGTCAAAAAAGAATAGGCAACCTCTCAACTACGAATATCGTTTTGCGTTCGCGGTCTACGAAAGCCATTGGCTCTCCTGTCCGCCAGGCTAATGCACGGCTTCATGGGCTATTCCGTTCTCAGAATTTCCCTGTCAATATCGACCCTTCGCATAAGAAAGGATATGAAGGATTAAAACAGCACAAGGGTCACAAACAGCCTCGAGGTCACGATATGCGGAATTGTTCCCAGATATACTGACGATGTCGCTGTAGACACCAGCACCCCAAACGTTGCCAGGGGAAAAGATGCTAGCCTTGAGTAGCAAGTTTCGACAGATCAAACTCGCATGGAATCAGCTTTTTGATCCCTGATGCGTTGTCATAAAGCTTCCACGATCAGAGCTGGCATCAGCCAGCCCATTCCGAGGGAGGGCTGACGACGGAAGATACTAGCCTCTTTGGCAGGGAGCAGCTGGACGGTGAGCAGGTGATCTATGACATTTCGTAGACACCGACGATTTGATGTTCGAGCTGGATCTTGGGAAAGTTAATGCGTCTGCGTGGTTGCCGGTTTATTGAGCTCGCTCACCAGAATAATAACCCAGTCGGGCGAATAACGATCGGACTATGCCAGGAACTCGTTTGGTATAGAATTTAGGCCGTCAGAGTCAGTTGGCTGGATCAGTCAACCGTGACGAGAAGCGCAGCATTGCCCCTTATGCGACCAGAGGCACGGGGTTTTGCGACAGGATAAGATCTCCAGACGCTGATGGTTTTTCCTTCTGGCAGGACTTCCTATTTGTCTTTCGGGTAATATAAAAACCTGGAGTCGAATAAAAATGTAAACTTTGGGTACACTTTCGCTGGGCAAGACTCGTAAGAGGTACATCTTACTGTTCCTACTTATCTCCCGCGGAACCCGTACATGATGCATCTCACGAATTGCTCAGTGGTACCAGCTCATCTGCCTGTGCTTTCGGGAGCCTGGACAATCGATGCAATGTCATGTAGGTACATGTAGCTTTGAGCTGTACGGAATACCAGCCATATGTCCACTCAAGGAAACTGCCATGCCATGCCATGCCATCTTCACCCCTGCCAGCATTCGTATGTCCGCCAGTTCAGGTTGTCTCTTTTGTCCCGGATGGGGACCAGGAAGGGTGTTCGTCGAGTAAAATCGTGACTTTCTGAGACCTTCCATGCAACATGCAGGCGATGTTGCTACCGACAAGAGCAATAAATGGTAAGCCGTGGCACCTCTTGCATCGGATCTCGTGTCTAAGAAACAAAAGAAAGTGCAGCAGAGCAGAAGCACAGCATGCTAGCAGGCACTTGACTTGATCAAATCGAATGAGTAAATGAGACCTTTAGCGTCGATGGGAGGCCACCTGGAAGGACAAATGAAAGAATCGAGTAAAACTACTATCGACGAACCAGAATGAATATGAATGGTCACTGTCTGCCATCGAGAGCTGTGTTTTGTCTCCCTGTTCGTCGACCTTGCAGGACGCTCGCTGCTTGAAGAGAGAGAGCAAGCAGCAAGCTCCGTGACCGGAACAATTACTCGATACTTACAATAGATATAACTCGTCCTTCGTCGGTATTTTTAATTCATCATCTTATTCAATACTCTTCTTCGAAATAGCCATTTTTAGTATATTCTTTTGATGTAATTTCCAGGCGTTATTCCCTTCTTCTTCGTCTTCATTCTGTGATCTGGTTGGAGTTCTTCACGGTGGTAGTTTCTGGCATCCTTTGTATCTGCGACTAAGCCCTGAAGCGGTAATTTGTATGGGCAAAACAGCTTCCGCCTTTTCCCTCCCACAACAGCTCCAACGACCTCCCTCCCCATCAACCTCCCCATCAACATCAACAGCAACAGCTACATCATCAACTACCACTGCGCTAGCCCTCCATCACGATCATATATAGGTTGGATAAGCAAGCGCCGATATTCTTTCTCAACTTTGGACCCAATTTTCAATTGATAGCTTACGACGACAGCTTCAGACCTACTGCTTCGATTCGATTCCAATCCTTTACTGGACGCTGGACTGGACTGGACTTCCAGTAGCCTCTCTCCGCTACGAGTTTACTAGCTGGGTACTTAACACTTAATTTCCTCATTGTCTACCAAATCGCAGAAAGAAGGTCGAGGGACAAGAAGGGCTCCATCGAATACTCAGCCGCTGCTGTTCACAAATATATGCTTCTTGCAAAGGCTTCTAAAAGAACCTCGGGTTTTATCGCGAATGCTTCTTCGCATTGAAAGGAAAGTCGCCAGGGCGGAGAGGTCACAATTCTCCAGGGAAAGTCCGGTCAACCCGAACATTCCTGCACCTGGCGATTGAAGCCTCTCTCCATTGAGCATTTCTCACCCAGACAAACAAAGGCAAGGGAAGTACAGGGAAGCCAAAGGATAGGGTCCCTCGTCCCGCCAGTAACAATTTCTTGGGTGTTCTTCTGCAAACAAACGAAAAGCTGCTGTGACTGTTTGTTGGACCAGCAGCTGAAACAACGCCCCAAATTCTGCCAACAGCAATGCAGACGGCAGATGCTCGTTGGATATCGAAGAAGCTATTGTTGCTTGTCATTGCTATTGTTATGCAACTGAAGACATCTGCAATACCTGTAAAGTTTTGTACTTTGAGGGATTGTTACCCCATCCCTTTGCCGCTTTTTTTCACCCTCTCATTCTTTTCAGTTATCGTTGTCCCGTTCCTTCCCTTCGGGCCAGTGCCATTTCCTCGTGAGGAGTCAAGAGGTCGGGACCCATTTTGGCTCTAAGGAGGGGCTCCATCTCGCCGCCTTTTCTTGAACGCCGCCTCAGAAGCTGAGGAGGAGAGGGCGGGCTGATTGTGGTGTGTGCGTGTATGCGAGGTTCAAACTTCCCAGTTTTCTCCTCATTCTTTGGGCTTAGCACCACCAATCCAGGCGACCTCGCCTTTCTCCACCTTTTTTATCATTATTTTTTTTTTTACGCCATCTTTATAGCGTGAGGCTTCCGCACCTCCCAAGTCCTTGACCCTAGGCTGATGGCCTGAAGATATATCCTGTTTTTTTTATACATTTATTTTATATCAAATCCGATTACAATACATACTCCAAATTACACTTTGGGAAAGAAGCTTGCTAATACATCACTGTCGCCTCTTTCAGTTTAATGCAGATGTGTCGTAATTGTCGACTGCAGGCACCATACATGGAACTTGGGCAATAGATCAGCTAGACGCTGAAACCATTCTCTGTTAACTCCTACAACGTCAATACCGCAAATTATCGTTAACTGCAATTTTATTTTTCGACGCTCGCTCCCAATTTTTTCTCTTTGTTTTCCCAGAGAGACCCCTCGCGCTGCAATAGCTCGTTTACATGTGTGTTGAGCCTTTTCGGACCTTTCATGCATCGGTTCCGAAATATATCTCATACATAAGCCATCCCAGCCAAGCCCCTCGTCACCATTCGAAAATCTCCAACCACAACAACCCCTCAAAAATTCCAAACCTCATCACCACTGCACGGTAGTTGCGGCCCCCTTTCCATTCAACTCGTGCGAAAATGCCTCGATCGAATTTAAATCCCCAAGGTCCACCGGAATACGAGTTCTTGCCGGATTGGTATGGAGTTTTGGAACTGAGTAAGGAAGCCACTGCTTCGGTTATACGTACTGCGTATAAGCGACTTGCCTTCCAATACCACCCGGACAAGACGCTCGACGAAAAGCTCAAACCAGAGATGACGAAGAGGTTTACACAAATTCAGGAGGCTTACGAAGTCTTAAGTGATTCTCGTAGGCGCAGAGAGTATGATGAAGATCTCGCCCTTGAAAGCAAAATTCTGGAGGATTGGAGGCGTACACAGGACGTCAGGGAACGAGCCGCTCGAAGCCGAAAGGCGCAAACCCGACACCAGGAGGAGGAAAGGCTCAGAAGAGCAGAGGATAGACAGGCCGAGAAGGATTATCTCGCAGCCAAGAAACAGGAGGAAGACCAACTTCGCGCCGCTATTCTAGCACAGAGTGCACGGAAGCAACATGCTGCGGATCAAGAAAGAAAAAAGACAACTCCTCAGGACACAGAGCGTCAAAGGAGGAAAGAGGAGGAAAGAAGACAAAAGTTGGAACAAAAAAGAGCCAATCAGGAAGAAATGTATCGGCGAGAAGCTGAGCGAAAGGAGGCAGAGAAGCTTCAACGAGATGAAGACAGAAAGCAATTCGCGAGGGATCACGAAAAGCGGACACGGGACCGACGACACGAGCGTGGTCATAAAGTAGACATGCAACAGTTCCCGATTGACGATATCCTTGACGCGGAACCTTTGCATTTCGCTGGAGGAGACCGTGGCAGGTCGTCGAAAGAGCGTCTTCGCGAGCCAACCCTTCATGTTCCTGGAGAAAAGCCAAGAGAACGTTCCCGACAGCGTGATGGCTCTCGCCACCGCGAAAGAGACAGGGAATCCGAATTCACGACCCGTGAGTTCGAGCGAGACCGCAAGCGATTCTATGAGAACGGTGGGAGGCGTATGTCGACTGAACCGATGCACGAGGACTACATGCGCACCGCATCATCCAGTGTCTACGGTTCTCCAACTCACTCGTATTCCATTCCACGATCCTCTGCCTCGTACTCCCCTCCTCCCTCTCCGAAACTAAGGCATAGCAACCCAACTATGCACACAACGCATAACTTCCAAGGGCCGAACAAGGGACGTGATCGCACACGGGACCGACCTGGTGAGCGGTCACGAAAGCACTCTGAAGCTGGTCTCTATTCTCGAGACTCGTTTCCTTCAGTTATCCCAGAAGATGTTAACGGCTCGCTGCCAAATAACCGTGACTCTGGTTACTCCACTTCATCGGCTGGTACACCGTTGCGCCCTGGAATCGACCCACGATTATCTGCTGAGAAGTATGAAAAATTCATCTACCGTTCGCTCACTATTATAACACTAACATCTCGGTTTTTCTTGGCAAAACAGACTCGATGCTTCGAAGTATGACGTGTCCGGGAAGAAGTACAAGGCGAAGGTCATGTACGTCACCGATTCTGAGGATGATGATGGGACAAGTACCATTGGCAAAACCCGAGCGTCCAAGCGTGCGGCCAGACAGGCATCCCGTGATGAACCCCTTTCATCGTACGCGCCACGACATCAGCCTACTGTTGAATTGGATGATGATCCATTCCTCTATTTGCAAACTGGATCGAAGACGTTTCCATTCACTCACAAGGATGTCAACTATGGTTCCAAACTGTCTCAGGTCCATACTCGTAGTAATAGCGACCATTCAGCTCCTGGCATCCAGATTGACTTCATCAATGAGAGCATGGCCGGGTTGGGTATGGGATCAAGTCATAAATCTCGCCACGTTCCCCCTGTTGGTGGGTCTGGTGGGCTCCCGGCATTCGGCAGACATCAGACATGGGCGGCTTAGGAGCCTACTCGCGATGTCGCGGTATCTGCGTTTGTCAAGCGAAAGTATGCCAAAAGTGGAGGAGAAGAAATATCGATCATTTCTCATAGGATTCAGGAGCCGATGGCGAGGAAGCGTTGCAGGTCTCGCTGTCAGTGCGGGCGAGAACACAGTTCAGATGATTCAGAAACTTCGTTGGGGGTCTCTTCCCATCGCAAACTTGGGAACTTTGTTTCGTTTCACCAATCTCCTCCGCAACAAAAATCACCGCCGGAATCACCACCTTTAATTCCCGTGCTACGGAATACCCAACTGTTCTATGAAGACTCTCCTTCAATCTCCCCAAGACGCCGTGTCTTCCTGTCAGTTGGACACAGCTTCAAGTTCGAAGTACGGGAACCGTAGCTCTACCTACGCCGCTCGCTCACTCGTCACCTTTCTACCATTCATTCAATGTGTTAACAGCAAACCTTTTCAGCCTTGCAACACTGACGGTATCAGCGATACCGTCTTGGTCTAGGCCAAACTACAATAAACATATGCAAATAATTCGATACATACAAACACATTGGGGCAATCCATATCAACCGATTTTTGTGTCTTCAACGGTCTCGGTTTCAGCGGGTTTTCACGTCTTTCCCCCCCGGTTTTCCGTTCCCGATTTTTGTTCTAGGGCCATAGCGACCACATCAGTTTCCTATCTGTCTTTCACGCATCTCTTTTCCCCCAAACAACAAAACAAATTCGTAACCTCTTCATAGTAAGCGGCGTCGGCGACGTTTTTGTTTTCCTCTGGTTGACATTGTGCAATTTTTCGTTGTGTGTCACGCTATGTTTTCTCGCCCTCTGGCTTGGTGGCGTTTTTGCTTTCTATGGCAGGAACGCTCTGGCCATTCCTTTCCTTATTTATCTGGTGATTCTTTTATCGCCATTACGGTGTTTCATAGCCTATCCTACCAGCGTTTGTTTCATTGGATTTCACCCCTGATTTGTATCCGTCTATCTGTTTGTCATTTACCTAAGCTAACGGAGTTGAGAATTCTGGAGGTGGTTTTGGAAATACCTTTTATGTAAACACTGGCAAATAACTATGAATATTCTCCCTTTATCATCAACTGGTAGTTATTCTGCTATTTCCTTTTCTCTTCTTTGTGTGTCTTTTGATTTTTGCCATGTATAATGTGCTTTTGCTCTTCCAAAAGGATGACAAGGGATAAAGAGGGTACTGGGGTCGAAGGGGATAACGGGTATTCTGATATCTGCTCTGCTTGTGCTTTTGTATCCAGCAACTGTAACTTTACCTACGACCTCTTCTTTCTCTTATATATTCTATACAGCTACCCATCCTCAGCATCCGAGAATGAAATTTCGAGAGGTTCTTCACTATCATGAGAGACTATTCACATACATAATTCTCAGAAGATACTTCATGCAATTGAAATTTCATAAATCATTACCGTTCTACATAAACAAAAGTCTGTCCATAGCTCCTCACCTTATACATACGCAAGGTTTAGAACCAAGACCAGATTGTCTAATAAACATAGAATACCATTGTATCCTCGCCTTCGTCCCTCAATTTCTTGTTCCTCCTGATCATAATCGCCTTTGCAACCCAGGCCAATAACGCCGTAGCAATCGAAAATGCTGCCGAACTCGCGAGCGCAATGAGGTATCTCGGGCCATCGCTTTTGGGCCACAAGTACGGTGTCCACACAAAGGATGCGTTCATAACCGTGGTAACGATACTGATCGCAACCGCCTTCTTTTCTTTCGTCTGCCCGCAGACGCTACCGCACCATCCCAGAATCAACGAGTTTACGCCGTAGGTACCGATTGTGAAGATCACCATGCTGATGTAGCGACCTGCGGTGTCGAGAGTAGAAGCGGCAGCGACGAATCCGATCGTTGCAACTGCCTTGGAAATGGTGATGTGCCATGTTCTTTCGTTGAATTTGCCGGAGGACCAGGAAACTAGAATCGTAACTGCACCGGCGAGAAGGTACGGTGGGCAGGTTAGGACGAGAGTGATAGTGGTGGAGAAGCCGAGTGTTTGGACGACAGTTGGGAACTATTTATCCGTTTTTCGAAATTCATGTTAGCAAAATGTTCAAGGTCCACGGAGCTAATGAAGAACGGGCCAATTGACGTACGAAGTTCTTGAAACCATTGGCGGCAAGATGCATATGTGCCATCAATGCGAATACCCAGACCATAGGATCTTTCGCTGCCTGCTTCAGTCCACGCCAGGTACTAGTCTCACCCTCGTTCGCGACGGTATCGAGTTCCATACGATGGAAAGCCAATTGCCGTTCCTCTTCGTTCAACCATCTTGTGGTCAATGGAAAATCGGGAAGGACGAAATATCCGATGGCCGCGATCACAAATGTAACGGCACCTTGGAGAATAAACAGCCATTTCCAACCCGCAAGTCCGCCGACATTGTCGAGACCATGGAAGATACCGGCAGCTATGAGGCCTGCGAATGCCGTGGCAAGGATGTTTCCGGTATACAGAATTGCAATTCTGGTGGCGATTTCTTTACGAGTGTAGAAGATGCTGAGGATGTAAACTGCACCCGGATAGAATGGTGCTTCCGTCAAACCCAAGAAAAAGCGGGTGAGTAGAAGTCCCGTGAAATCTTTCGACATTGCGGTGAGTGCGCTGACGACCGCCCAAAGCATCATCATGATGGACATGTAGGCGGACGGTTTCGTTCGGGTTAAGAACATGTTGGAAGGGATGCCGCCGATGAGATAACCACAGAAGAGAACGGAGACGCATGTTTGGTACTCTAGATATTATCTATTAGCCCAGAATACCAGTAGACGTAAATCTATATATGTATAACATACGGGTGCTTGTTAGATTCAAATCCTTCTCAAGATCGTTCAACCGCGCAAGCGCGATAGCATTTCGATCGAGATAGTTGAGCCAATACATGCTCCATAACATTGGCATGATCCATCTGTCGAGCTTCTTGACCAATGCAATTTCCTTAGGGTCAGTTTTCTCATGAGCGCCCGAGTAGTCGACCTTTTCGACTGCGATAGTGGGCTTTGAAATATCTTCATAGACTGAAGTCCGACCCTTCTCGGTCTCGACACGGGTGACTTGCGCTTCGCTCGACATTTTTGATATCTAATGTGATATCTGAAGAAGACCGCTACTTTGATAGGTACTAGAGATTTATTGATACGATAAGAACCTGGAGAGGGTCGATATGCAGGTAGCTGGTTATCCACGTCACGCGACACTTGCCCGCACCTATCGAGAAAAGAATGGAATCTCTCGAAAGAATATCCATTCTTTATAACTTCTCCCAACCCCTCCTCCACGGTTTCGGTTCCACAGTTCGTCTCCCCTCGTCCTTCGATACACAAAGCCAAGTGACATTTCGGAAACCTCACGCGGTTGCGCACAATGTCCCTAATCCGATTTTCACCATCTGAAACTCTTTGCTCGCCTTCTCCATGGGGAGAAATCGCAGGTTGTCGGGGAGAATCGGGTCATGCTGTTATGGGGAGGTTCACAGGACCTGGAGAAACCCCGTGGGGAAAATCTCGCACTGTGAGACCTTTTGATGTCGCCAAGAATCTTAATAAGCTGAAATAGGGAATCATCTCCAGGCTCTACAAGCGACTGACCCTCGCGACGAGGACGTACCGGAATTTTCCGCACACAATATATAGCTTTCCGAAAGAAAATCGTTGGACTGAGGAAGAATGGTAAAGTTATTAAACTCTAATGTGCTCGGTTGACGAGGATGGGTACCCGCAAGGCCACCCCAGGATTTTCGCATTTATCGCCTATTGTGGAGTTTTCTGACTTGACGAAGAAAAAACCTTATTGTTTCCGTCGCTAGCTCCACGTGCCACGGCGCACGGTGTCGCAGAACCTGCATGTCGAATTGGATGCCTGGTAGTTCCAACCGGGCCTTTACTTGTTTTTGGTTTAGAGTTTTATTGTGTAACGGTAGTATAGGGCTATCGGATTAGATCACGGCTCTGGACTGGCGGATAAACTTCAAGAATTTAAACCCATCACCGCCACGATTACGAAAATCTCTGTCAGACGAAAATGCTCAAAATTTCTTGGAATCGGAATAAACACGAATGCTAAAAGGCCGCATGGTATAATAGCCATCATACGTAATATCGACATCTGCAGGGCGTTCCGATCTGTCACACTATTCACACCGACTTATCTTCCGGTATCACCCATGATGGTACATAGAGTTACGCATCCGAATAGATTTTGTAAATACCCCAAAACTTTGTTATATTACTCTTACACATATATTGCGTATTGCTCTCTGCGGCTGGAACATCCATTTGCGAAATGACCAACGTGAGATACTAGGATACTACTTCAGGAAAGAGCATAACGGATTTCGAGGTGAAGAAAATGTTTCGAAATGTCTGCGCAGCTTATGTGGGGGGCTTCGAGGGATACCATGTTTCTTCATTCTAGGATATATGATTCCGAGGATCGCAAATGCCCATGGGTTCTAGGAAGGCTTCGAATTTGTAGTCATGCCGGCCGTTTTGTCCAAGTCGTGTGGTATTTTGAAATCCGTGTCCATTGGCGACGTTGTTAGTGTTTACAGACAAAATCATAGCTAGCCTCGCAGAGCCAACAATAAGAAAGGTATCGTTAGATTCGGAGGTAAAAATCCCATCACGCTGTCGAGGGATATCAAAAAAAAATCCTTTGTCGGTTGTAACTCATACATTCTGGTGCTAAATAAACATACAAATATTGCTTGAGGGCAAGCTTGTGGTATTTTAGGACACGCAACGCAGATTTGAACAAGAAAACTATTGGCTTGACCAATTTTTGTGCTCTAGGGTTAAATGCCGGTTTTCAAAGCCGCATATGGAGGCGTTTGGCGCCAAGGTGGACAAGACCTGAACTCGTAATCCCCCAGGCTCGTGCTGCAAAGCAATCATATAAATCCGCTCTGAGCAAGCAATTGCACAATCTGTGCATCCCGGTCGGGAGCTGAGGGAGTGTATCCTTGCCAACGGAACCGCTTAAACTTTGGTGTGCCTCTCGCCACCATCTCCTCCTCTCGCATAGTGTTTGTTCTTACAATGTCGAATCTATCACCGCACCACTTATTGTAACCGGGAGAAAGTTTACCGCGCTTTGATCCATCGGGTCCGAATATCATTTTCTGAACCATGTCCCTTGCCTACGTAAAGTTAGATTCTCTTCCGATAGTGGCGATGTGTGGGGTTGAGAGGGAAAAAAAAAAGAAAAAGAAAAACTTGCATTTCTCCCATCAAATTGAACGAAGACGTCTTTATCCAAATTCCTCAAAACATAACTATCGTTCGTCAACAAACTCAAGCCCATATCTCTCCCGATAAATCCCTCTATAAACCGCCTGATCGGAAAGGGCAGGAACAGCTGGCCACGCTGCCATTCATACCACAGACTCTGCATCCTCCTGAGTTCGGGGCCCAGAGTTTGTATTCTATAAGCTTTTACTTGTTCTTCCGTAAGGTCTACAGTTTTATTAGCATCGACGGCGGCGGGGTCGTATTCCCATTTGCTATTCCATGGCAGCCGGTCCGGAAATCTCTCAATCAACTTGAAAGGTGTGTCAATCGATTTTTTAGGGATACCGGTGTATCCTCCTCTTCTCAGAACAGATGCTGTCATGGCACGTTGAGATTTCTTGAGACTCTCGCCGACCGCGGGGTAGTGTACGAAAGTTGATCGGTATTTCATAGTATCATCAATCCAGGCTAATCTTTTACCAGCCCAGGCGCCTAGATGTCGAGGACATATCACACCGGAGAGCCTTCGTCTCGCGAGGTTGTAGAATGTGGTCGAAGTGAGGGCTAGACAGATCGCATCGTAAGTTGAAAGATAATCGTATAGCTCCAAGATAATGTCGACGGGTAGAGTTAACAATGGGGTTTCGGAGGGGTCGAGATAATGGTTCTTCGATTGGATTACGGGGATACTGTTGATGCATTACGGTTAGCACAAAATATGTGTTGAGAGTGTGGTAATTTTCTGCACCTTTGCCATGGAACGGCGCTCTCCCCTCGTCGAAGGAGGAGTTCGATGAATGTTGACATCTCATTGTAGTCTGCGGGGAAGAGATTTTTGTCTGCATATCCTAATCTCTAATCCACGGTGAATACATTAGAATGTGCTATCCTATCTCGAAATTTGTGGACACAATATCACGGTACGAAGCCTCGATCGCAATAGCACGCGGATGACTTACCTCCTTCATGTCGAGACAGACAAGATCTGCTCGGGTTTCTTCGATATATTCATCGGAGCTATACCCTAAATCCTTCTCAATACCCATGTTTCTTTTGTCAACTACTATATTGTGAGATTCTTTGTAAATAATTGCGGTCGGGTTTGCAAAATTATAAGGGGTATCCGAATGGAAGAAAATCCACTAGGATCTAGTAGCGAGTGAGGGCTGGCGCTTGATATAAGATGCGAAGGTGTGGGCAAGGCCTGAGGCAGCTGAGCTGTGAGTTAGCCGAATGCGCCGTGCGGCTCGACTTTCTATGATTGGGAAACATTGCCTTCGGTACGAAAAGTCTGAATGTTTATATTGATCGATAACATCTAACGAAATACATGTGGCTGATTCTTAGGCAAAAACTACGGCTCGGAGTCACCGAAACAGGACTCCTCCTCGGGTATGCAAAACTTCTAATTCACTGGCTGCTTCACCCGTGGGACGCTGAGCCAAAGCAACACCTGAACAACGAACAGGGCGCACAAAATTGGCTGCAACACCTGTACACCCTTTGAACTCGCAACGGCACCCGTCAAGAAGGGGAAGACGGCACCTCCAGCGCTGCCTAACACTGTCATGAACCCGATCGACCCCGCGTGGAGTTCTCGCGGAATTAACTTGGTCGCCAGACTAATACCCACCGGGAAGAATGGTCCAATCAGGAAACCCAATAGACCAATCATAACGCCGCCGACCACGATATTGGGGACAAACCAGAACACCAATTCCACAGCTATTGCGAGACCAGTGTATATGAGCACCATGCGGTGTTCACCCCACCGGTTTGTCGGTTCAGCAAGGACAAACCGACCGAGTGTTAGGCCACCCCAGAAAGCCGATCCAATGTATCTAATCCTTAACGTAAGCCACCAATCCAAGACATGCGATCAATGGAGATTCACAACATACCCAACTTGACTCGGTTTACCGCCTCTCACCTCAATCATAAACTCCACAACCCACCCACCTGCGGTAACCTCCGCACCAACGTATGCAAAAAAGTAGGCCGCGAGAATCCATACCTCTTTCCTTCTAATTATGGCCTTAAAGTCCTTGTGGGCCTCCTTGCTATTCTTTTTGTCCGACCTTTCGAGAACCTCAGCCGATGGCTTTCCAGTAAGTCGGCGTAGCAAAGGTGGGAAGATGACCTCACGGAAGGTAAAGGCGATGAATAACATGTTAACGACTGCGAGTCCGACGGCGGCGAAGTAAAAGTAGTACCAGTATCTAAAGTCTGGGGTGAGATTTGCAATGGTGGCTGCGATGAGAGGCGAAACTAGAGCACCAACACCGTAGAAGCCGTGGCCAAGTCCCAGGAAGAGATGAGCACGGGGCAAGTTGGCATTAAATGTGTTTGTTTGAGCGTCTTGAACTGCGACACCTATCCCGCCAATGAAGAATGCAATCACGAAGACTGGATATGGCGGTTGCTATTCGGTATCACACATTAGCTCATATTCATCATTGTAGTCACATCATATCGAAAAGGTGACCCACCCAACATTGTAGCGCATACTGCGTCAGCTGCAGTATACTCCCGAAAAATAAGACGCCTCCCATCCCTAACCTCGCAATCAAATGCACGTTGATCATGGCTGCTGCAAACCATCCCAGAAACGTCGAAATATAAACCAAGGCTACAAATGCTAGTCCAATGTTGTATCTCACTTTTAGATACGGGATCAACGCGCCTGTGCTGCCGTCTTGAAATCCTGCCATCCATAGAGAGAAGAAAGTGGCAGCTGTTTTCCACCAGATATTCCGTTCCATAGCCGTATTGTGTGCTGTTACTGCTCTCTCTGGTGGGATATCGGAGTCTCTAGTTGGGGACGGTGGTTGAGATTCAATATCCACATCAGCCCCGGACTTGCCCGGCGGAGGGGTCGCAGTAGCGACCGTGATGCCATCATCATGCATAACAAGCCTACGAGACCCTTTTGAAGAGAGACTGGCTGCCGGTGGTGGAGCAACGAAAGAAGATAGTTCGAGGTCCCCGCCAGTCGGCGTCATTGTGAAGGTTGTGGTTGTCGACATCCTCGGAAAACGTGTTGTGTGCACGTGTGTCGTTACAATGATCGACAAGGTGGCACATGCGCACAAGAGCGTCGGATGTTAGATTATGTAATGAAGCCGTAGACGGTGTGCTGAACTACTTGTCTACGTCGTATATAAGGAGATTAATGGCCTGAATTGGCCCGATAGAGATGCGGTTCCTCGTCGAAGCGTAAAAGATGTTGGCTATGATTAGATGGGAAGGATTATAAGTGCGAGAGTTACAGTGACTGTATTAGTATAGGACACAGTGTATAGTGAGTATTCTACTTGAATATCGTGAACGGTTTCGGCGTCTCTACTCGATTTATATCGTCGACCACCTTGAGTACTAAGGTTTCAAAAAAAAAAACCCCCCCCCAAAAAAAGCTTTTGATGAAACCCTCGGTCGCGTTGCTGTGTTGGAAAGTCAAATTAACGTTATCCTCTTTCGGACAAACACCAAGGTCGCACCTCGTGAGAAGTCCGTGGTGCGGTTTGAATTTCTCCGAGATATCAACCGAAATGGATGTTCGACGGGAAGGTTCAGTTGACCAGAGTAGCTATTTAGGAGATAGGATGGACTTATATAATAAAACCGGGTGGCTTTGCAGGATGGGCTCGAGAAAATTGCATCAATTAATAAAATCTTCGGAGCTGTAAATGAGGAAACCTGGAAGAGCACGCCGGCCGCGTATAAACCTTCTGGGGCAATGGGACGAGTTGTGACTATGACATTGAGGTATACGGCAAACGATAGGAGGAGAGCCTCGGAAGATCTCCGTGAATTATTAATCAGAGACGGAGATAATTGTCAAAACGTCTTGATAAGCAAATAATGATTCGAAGAAAATATCTGGGGAAGCATGCAATTGGTATCGCCAAAGGTCAAGGTCCTGGTGAAGATAAGCTACCAGAACCCCAGATTTCTTGCCGCTGTCGCCTGAAACTCGCACGTGGAAACAGTGGATGGCAAATGTCTGAGTCTAACTTTCGCGGTGACTGAAGATGCCAAGACTCCGACTTGCCGGTCGCCTTCCCATGGTTTTGGTAGCCCTATGGTTGCTTAGTGAGAGTGCTGCCATTTTTCATGATGTTGCTTGCCATGGCTCACCTGCGGTTGTATCCGAAGGGTAGTGTTGATGTGACGGCAAGGGCATTCATGGAGTGGGGCTAGCTACGTTTGCAGCGAAGTTTCGGAACCGCGGAATAACTTATTAAACTATGTTCTTTGAATCTCGTAATGGATATTATATGAAGTGATATGGTACCATTACAGGTATGCCGAGATCCTAGAGATAAGGTGGTGGGAGTAACCAATGTCAGAGCTTCGTTGGCATTGACATTCCGGGCATTCGTATCACCACCCTGGTTTCTGGACTCCTGGCACACTGCCAAGGATGTTATAAATTAGCTTTGCTAGCTAGCAGCGAAAGGAAGAAAATTGACGATGATGCAATTTTTTGGTAGGCGGGTGCTTCCTACGGCGGATCCTAAAAGCCCTGTTACAAGGGGAATTCTTGAGGACGATGACGGACCGATCCATTTTAGGAATATTGAATGATAGATACAAGAAAGATTGTATAAGCAGAAGCCCCAATATCCTAGATCGCTTTGCCCCGGAGAATAAGAGTACACAGACGCTTCGTGATAAACCAAAAAAATAGATACCCCAAAACTCCAAAGTATAAGGAGATATTTACTTAAGCTTTGTTTTCCATTTCATCCAGTTTCAGTACCAGCTCTATTGCCGTCTGGAGCACACACCCAAAGACCGTCGAGTCTATCGAAGCAGCAATCAACCTTTTGGCTTCCTCATACTCAAACAACTGCGATCGATATCTCAACTCGTGATAATCCATAAACACTTTGCCAGCGGTCGCGTTGGCTTCCGCCAGATTCATCTGTGCTCTATTCAAAATATCTTTTTCCTGCTTCTCACGTTCCACCTTCTCCAAATCCTCATCCGTGATTTCGCAGATGTACCAGAAGCAAGTGTACATGCCACCATCCTGCCATAGTCTCTTTGAAGGAATGGCCCAGTTATGCATGTAAATCGGCTCAGTGGACAAAATGTTCCCGTCGGCAACCTTCTTCGGCTGCCGTGTAGGTACGGGAACGGGAAGAAGTCTGCAAGGATACCCGCCCTGTGTAACCGGAAAGGTGTGATTAGCGTCAGATATCATATCACATTATATGTTATGCCGAACTTGCGACACAGCGGAATGCGACGCTGAGCATTGTGGTACAATGAGTGCCTGGATTCAAGGCTGGTGGTACGAGCGGGTCTTCGCATGGACATACTTCTTCTTCTCCTTCGCGCACTGCAGTTTGTTCGAAGGTTTCTCCAACATCCCGTCTTCCCTTTGGTAGAAACCAACCAAGTGCTCTTTGCTTCTCACGGTCGTCGATGACTAGGACGACTCTCTTGCTCTTTCGATGGAACATTACAGCCCCCGCACCAGTAATAAAAGCGTTTGCACATATCAACGATGATTCACGGGGGATATTGTAACTGGCGTTTGGCTGAGCCATCTTTTCTTCCAGAGTGTCTTCGAAGAAAGAGAGTTTTGTCGGAGTTGGCGGTGCATCACTCCTGGTGTTTTCCGTCGAAGCCATGTAGAGAACGCGAGTGCCCATATTTGGATCCTGTGTTGGGTGACTAATCCTTGGCAACGGGTTTGCTGTTTCGCGTAGACGGTTTAAGGCTGATACTGCAAGGATTTCGATATTTCGAGTGTTCCAAAATTTGAATATTGGACGCAGAGAAAACTTTTTTGAATTAAATTAGACGCGGGGAGCCGGAACCGAGCGGAATATAATTATCTTGAGTATAAAAAGCTATAGAATATCTTTTAATTGATTTTTTTTGTACTCTTATTTTATAAAATTATCTGGGGTTGAGAGGGTTATCTGCTCAATTATATAAATTTGCGATGTGCAGAAGAACATTCGGAATTCCTGATATAAAAAAAAAAGAAAAAAAGAGAGAAACACATATTGAGCACAAATTTCATCATCTCAGGCCACTACGGTCCGAGGCTAAACGATTGTCAAACTTGCCAAACGGTCGTGCAGCGTGAGTAAACCATTCCGAGCTGAAATTAGGCGATGAAGAGTTGCAGAAAACCCGCCAAACACGTCAAGGAAATATCGGAATTCAAGGAGTGCATGCTATGAAGTTACAATATCCAAAAAACAACATACACATTTCGAATGCGGCGCTCGCACTATGTTAGGCTCAGACCAAGTCATAGCCGAGAAGGAGGTGACATCGTTAGTGGCAGGGCCCTAGTAATCATTCTGGTCCGCATGTCGGAGTTCACGAGTCTGCTGGGGTGTGCGGTTCTTGTACAGGGATTTAGCCAATCACCGTAGTTCGGAGCCCAGCCTGGACTAAATTGAGAGAGTGTGTGACGAGGTTCTGGGATTCATTACATTATCACCAAGCTCGCACATTGACACGCCTGGGAAGCGGAGTGGCCTACCTGTGCTTGTGAGGATTGTAATTCGAAAAATCCCATATGGCTATTTCTAGAAATTCTTTACTTTTTGTCCAATCTGTCGTAAATCATGTCTATATTGAGAAGGGCTTCATGCGCCCATGTCTCCGGGAGTTATTATTCACCTGATCACTCGCGGTAATGCATAAAGCCATCTATCTATTCCGCTATTTCACTATCCAATGAGAGGGCAGAGTTTCCTCCGCCAAAACATGAATATTCGACCTTATTTCGGAGCTGAATGGATCCGGGTTAACCGATACATATGAGGGGCTCACAGGTCTCTTCGATCTCTAGACGTGAAAATTTGAAGCTGGATCTTGGTTTTCTGGCGTGCAGTACGTCGAAGAAAAAGGCAGTTTGGCCGTTATATTATGTGGCTATTATGACCACGGTGCCAATAATGCAGACGATGGGACAGCTACATTGATACATGTTGCAATCCTTTTAGCTAATCATGCATCTCAATTGATCAATATCATGGATTAAAGAGGTCTAGCTCTAGGGTCAAGAGACATTCTCGTAAGAAGAGGTATAATCTCGATATACCTATGCTAGCATTCCGATATGACACGTCCACAGGGGAGGATAACAAGGGTAAAGTCGATCTGGAAACTATGAGTCCGGCATCCATCGGTCACTCGTGTTTGATTACAAGTATTGATTACTCTATCTACACTGTAAACTATAACCCCACAACTAAAACCATTTGCGCTAGGTATCGCTCGTACGAACAAGATTAAAAATATGCGTTTCAAACTGTTAGGCTCCATGGTGCAACATCGGGATCCAATGTCTTCCATATGAATGGCATTCCCTGGCTTAAACCGTTGCTGTCGAATTTCCGGCTTTTGATAATAACACTCCTCGCCATCATTGCATTTTTGAAGTGAATATTGGCAGCCTGGACGGCAGGTTTCATCTTCATTAGCATTACTGGATCATCGAACATGTGAACGATCGTACGGTCTGTTCCAGCAAGCAGTGGCCGCGCAAATAAACCCGTGTTAAGGATGTAGGCGGTACATTTTTCGACTCCTGGAAGATATTGAGCGATGTTGGTTGCTCCTTTCGTGGTTGGAATAGGTTTGAACAAAGCACCTGGGTTGAGGGGGAGGACCGCACCTGCCGTAATGAGGGCGTTTGTGTTGACGACGTGGTGTGCAGTCGATACGAGGTGTGCCATGTGTGTAAGGAGGCCGATAAGCTTGATCCGAGTGTTCATTGTAGCCCTTGTGGGGAAGTCAATCACTTCTGCGGGGCCGTTTGCTTCATCCATCCATTCCAGGAGCTCCTCGTCGGCTACAATAGCTGCATCGCTAGAATAGTAAGTGTGAACAAATGCGTCCATAAATGTATGCATAGCCTCCCAGAGGGGAAAAGCGTCCTCATAGAATGGAAAGTGGGTCAAGGGTGGCCCTCCGACGAAGTCGATAAGACCACGGCGCCGTAAGTTAGTTTTGAAGTAGTTATTTTGAACAGCACCCAAAATTCCACTTTCATACAAATACATCGAATAAATTTCTGCTGCCCTTCCACTGTAACCGAAGTGTCGATCTATGATACCTCCTTCCGAAAAGAGGACCTGGACTGCCAAAGGTCGGATTCCGAAAGCGCCGTACATCACTAAATTCCAACAAGTCAGAACTTTTCCAAGTTTGATCGTTCGGCGGGCCTAATTCGTCTTACATCTCGTAAGTATGGCCAGAACTGGATGTTCTTCACTTAAAGTCCGAATGGCAGCTTGATAGATGGCTTCGCTGACAAAATGCGAACCTGAGAAATGATAGAATTGAGCCATGAATAGGTCGTCGGCGTTGAATAGGATCTTGGCTAACATCCAGTCGTCGTCAGCATCGGCTGGAGTGTAGATGAGGTTGCTGTGATAATTTGTTCTGATAGCTAGCGGCAGGAACTCGTTGTTGCACGGACTGATATAGAAATAGGCGTCACAAGCGGCAGCGTAATTTTCGGAATGTTCATATTCCGCGAGTCCACTATGGTCCGCGTAGAAGAGCCGGCCTTCGGATAGTAAGTCTACCAGGTTTCTGTCTGTAAGACTTTCAACTATAGCGTCGTCGACTAAAAATGGGAGTACATCCTTTCCTGGAACGAGCCTTCGCACCGCGTAGGGATTTGTGGATAGGCGCTGCATGGAAAAGAGTAAGTCTTGAGTGTAATTTGTGAGTAAACCGGTACAGATACCAGTTGGGGCGGAAGTTTTGCCCCAGTTTCCGTCGTAGAGTTTGGTATAATCATCGAGCGTTTGTAGACCGTTTAGCTAATCGAGGCTCATATTTAGGGCGAGTCTAGGTTTTGAACTTCAAATATACACACCTTGATGGTATCAACCTTTGCAGCCGTCATATCAGCACCGTTTATAGCAGTCTGAGCGGCTAGTTCTTTACGAGTGATTAGTACGTCTCTTTCTACATACTTTGATCCTAGATTGCCGGCTGGCGAAGGAGGGCCCCCGCCTATCCCCGGGCCATAATAGAATTCAAGGCGCTTGGCTATTATACCAGCATTCCTGGTCACTTGTGGGGGTGAAGTCGATACGGTGTACAAAGCCAGCTGCTTATCCATCTGTTGAATCGGAGCTGCGGCAACACTAGCTATTGAAGCCGCGAGGAAATATCTCGGCTTCATTATCAATAATTTCGAAGTGACAAATGGGCCTAAGAATCGAGAGCTATTGGCGAACGACATTGTCAGAATCAGCTACACTTTTGGTAAGGATCTTGAACAGAAGATAAAATCTTCGATACATGTTACATTGGGAATGGTGTGAATTCGGATTGTAGGGGTTGATGATGGATGGGATGATGAGGAAGCTTAATGGAAAGGTAGGTTATTGGAAAGATGTATATTTCCTTAGTATCTCTCATACGTCTCAATTAACTCACCGTTTCCGAGTGCTAAAAGCTGTTCATAGTCCATCCAGCGGCTAAATAAACCAAACAGTTTCTTTCTACCGACTATCTAACCACGACCTGTCTCATCCAACTATCCCAAGCTTCCAAAGGCAAAACTAGACTAAAATAAGCGCGATAGTTCACAGTGAAATCCAGACTGCAATTGGGAGGCTATTTCTGTGAGAAACTCACACTGCCAAATAATTCTGGAAAGGAGCCCGGCTATCTTAAATACTCCGCTATCAATGGAATACCTTAGCAACGGTATACATATATATAAGCTCACAAAGTAGCAAGAGGTAATTCTTCAGGTCATACGTGATGATTAGTAGTAGTTGTACGCGTGCAGGGACAAGATCTTCGGGCAGTGGCTGCATGCATGGAATGTTTCAGCCTCCGTCCCACTCGAATTATCTCGAATTCTACTTTACGACCCCATCAGAAACCTTTTCTCCCAGAATGGATGTTAGTGGAGATCGAGATAGCACTAGAGAAGAAATCGAATATCTTAACCAAGTTTGCCTGCTACGTCGCACGTCAATTCGACCATTTCGGACGACCGATCATTGCCCGGTGTCGTGCATATGTTGCTAGTCATTTGTTGGATTTTTTCGGCCAACCCTCCGAGGAACAATAAGCGAATTTTACGGGAACAGCCCCTTGCTTCAGCGATATTATGAAGTCCCCGTTGCCGATCCAGATCTCGATTATATCCTGTGTAACTTTCATAATCTCAGTGGTTCTCGATCAGTTCCCTGCAGGGTTGAAAAGGCGAGCTGCCGGCTTGGCGGTCGATTCTCCGTTAGAGCTGAGGCTAGCTGGATACCCTAAATAGATGTGCCATCTGCCTAGACTATGCCTTGCCTCAAATATAGCTTGCATGGATTGAAAGTGGGACTCTCTTCGTTGAGCTCGGTGCCAAAGTAGATCTGCTGCTCGCCCTAGCTACATCTGGCCACTAGTTTCAAGTAGGACACAATAAGGGAAAACATCACGCCACGCTTGCCCTTGAGCTAAAGCTATTCTCTCGATCAATTTGTATGATTTGAAAACAGGATCCCATTAGATATGACCTAAAGAAATTCTTAATGTCGGTGTAGAAACTTTGCATGGATATTTTACGGTATACATGATACGTTTGTTAACTTTCAGCTTGGTGACAGTTTTGATAACTAGGCTGGATGGGAGACAGTCTGTCTCATTTATAACCCTCTTAAACGTAGAGTTACCCCATTATCGAAATATTTTTCTGTATATGGATTAGAAGGAGCAGCTGACATATCCGTCCGTTTTCCGGTATTGGTACGTAACTTTGTGAAGACCCTATATAGTCTCGACCCTGTATATATCTTTCAAGTTTTTGGTTTGACGGACTCGGCTGTAGGATGCGTTTAGTACTATTTGCCTCTATCTATTATGGAGACTGATATAAAGGCATCAGTATGTCACGGAAAAGTTACCGTCTTTCATACGATCGACTTCTGGTTTTCAAGGAGCGGCTTGGATGGTCGTTACTAAGGGTAATATTCGACTTATTAACTAAGTCACTAGATACGGTGGACCCTATCTAAGAGTTTGAGGGAATTTGCTCTTAGATTTCTTTTCACGCCCGATTGAAGCCTTTTCCCAAATCTCGTTCAGGCCATTCTCTCTGTCTTGGAGGCTTTTTCGAGCTTGATCCGGTAACCACCATGGATTCCACAAAACCAGTGGGCTACCTATCATATCTTCTCTACGTCCACGCCGTCCAATATATAGTCGCTCCAATACTTCAATAATGTGGGGTCTATCTCGAATATCAAGCTCCATACAGTCATCAACTAGTATGTGCCACCATTTAGCGAAAGGCGGTGAATAGTCCAATCTCGTTTCCTTTGAGTAGTTCATGCCGTGAAATCTTAGACACCCAGTCCATTTGCGCACTTCGTCTGGGGTGTAGGCGCGGCCTTTGAAGTGTTTTTTGTCTATATTGGGGCAGCCATTTGGGCAAGGTATGGACTCTCCATTCGCATCATGCTCATAGACCACGTGGAGGCTTCGGTCGAAATCTTCAGTATAGCGAAATGTAAGCTGGGCGACCTCGAACATCGTTGAGCCAAGGGAATAGATATCATGTGCTGGGATACTGGGAATTCCTAGACACCGTGTTACCCGGTTCTAGATGTTTAACGTCAGTGACAAATTCGTGTAAGGTACGAAATTGAACGCGTAAGAATCTACGTACAGGATCTGAATGCCACACATTTCCGACGAAAGCGACTGAACCTGCTCTAGTTGCTGCACCAAGATCCCCAATTTTGAATATAGGGTAAGGGCATTCGTCTCCCGCTGGCCGTGAAACCAAGAAGACTACGAGCCAAGGCGTCAATATAAACCATATAAGCAAAAATTCGCCGAATTCATTGGGAGAATACACATACTATTATCAGGTTTTAAGTCGTTATGCATAATTGAGGTCCAGTTGAGGTCTATAGCACTTTCGAGAGGCCAGTCCCGGATTCCATAGTGCATCCAAGCAAGACCTCGCGCTACACTTGTCATCATCTCGCAAGCAAAACCCTCAGGAACGGCCTCCAAGTATCGAAGCTCTTTGGGGACACTATATCTATGGAAACTAGTTCTCGCCTATGATATCAGCTCTTGTTCCGAGGATCTTGAAAACAAATTAATAAAAGCTTACCCGTGCTGTCGCATTCTATTCACATAGCTTTTCTTGTACTTTGTCATCATGTCCCAAACGTCACCCATATCACAATACTCCATAAAGATATGTCCATAAGGATGATCCATTCTGGGTAGCTGTGTACACATTGCATGAAGAATATTCCTATGCCCTCGCAGAATATTCAAGATCTTCCATTCGTCGAGGTATAGCGTCCGTTCTTTTTTCGGATTTGTCTCAATTTTTTTGGCTACGAAAACCGTTCCCGGTGGTAGTCTAAACCCATGAGCAATACCCCCGTCATCTGCGGAAACGACCTGTAAAAGAGCGGTTTGGCCGAACGTGCCGTGCCCTAAGTCTTTTTGAACCCTGAAGTCTCTGCCGTAGGAATTTGGAAGTGAATAATCTGGAACTTCAACCGCGGCGCCTGGAAATGGCGTTGAAGTTTGAATGAGAAACTCAAGAGACGCCGCCGAAGATGCATTTGTGCCGAAATATAGATGGAGATTTGACGGAGCGGGCGACGAGGACTGGTACGAAGTCTCTGAGTGTTCCAATTGCGCATCAAATCGTCGTGGATTTTTTAGAGGGGTTGGCGGCGGCAGGCTATGATCAGCGGCGGAAGATAGTTTCCATGAAAAAGGTGCAAATCCAATCGGCGCGGCTAAAGCGGAATCTTTCTGAAGCTCTTCTACGTCTGTATTCATAGCTAAGAATATCCACCGATATCAAAGAGTCGCGAGATCGGCCAACTGTTATCATTCATGATACAAAAGATTATCAAAAAGACAATTCTTTGACTTATGCAAACATCGGATTGGACCCATTATTTATTCATAAAAAGTTTCATTCAAAGCAACTACACAATGTAGACTATAGTTGTAAATCGATGGGTCTGGCACAAAATTTAGATTATGTCTTTGCAGGATGGGTGAAACGAGTTCTGAGTTTGCGTATATGTTTCTGTAGCTTTCTGACTCCTTTCTTTCAAGAAAACAACCAATATCACAAATTATGCGTCGCCCTTATGGTAGATTGCTTCACTGCTTCAATAATTCTTAAAATGGAGCCTTTAATGCCTGATTTCTAAACTTAAAAAAGCCAACTATTGTATCATTTGCGTTAACTTTTGTGAAGGTGAAGCCTAAGCGGCTCCCGCTTAGCCTAACACCACTCTTTATTGTCCACCTCAAAACTTTGGCAGCTTCAACCGAAGGTATTTAAGATTGAAATGAACCAGTATGGTCAGATGACCTAGTAGTTGTTTATATTCTCCTCTAGCATTAAGCATCTGGCGAAGGGCGCGATAGTTCAAGTCCATATGAAAATCGTGGGAACGGTGTTTATATAATGTCACTCGTCGTGACTGCAAGCTCATCAATCTATGATCGTGATGGTATTTCCGGGCGGCCTCCACTGGATGGCCATAAAAGCTCGGAATAGACCTTCGGCTCTATCGTCTTACGTGACATCGATGTCGACCTATTCAAGAATAATGTGCAACTAGAGAATTTGCACCTTTCGGGGTTAAAAGTATCCATAATATATTTTTACTGTCGCGTTACCCTACAGAATTTTTAGACTGGGTTCCTGCGTAACACCTATAAAACTGGCCGCAATCTTGTATTGATATGTATTTCGTCTCGAGCAGCCTTAAATTTGGCTTATCGTTGATACTTAATATGTGTCTTAAAAGGCTAAGGCGACAGAGATGACTTCTACCGATTGAAAATTAGATTCAACTATTGGTTGCCACTGTAATGCCACCTAATCTTTCTATATTACATGAAGTATGAAAATAACTGAGGTGAGAACCAAAAATGATCCCATCGAAGACTTTATGCCTAGAAGCATACAAAAGAAATATCACCAAGTCTGCATTGAAATGCATGTAAGAAAAATATATGATGAGGTAACTCACAAAAACACGAGCAACTACATTAATTTTATATTCCTCGAACTCCCCGGCTGATATTAGATTCAAGGGGAGATATAAACTTGTATTCTATTTGCCCCACCACAGAACTCCGTAACATTACCGACACAATTCATACCACAATCGGTGTCAGGCGCTCGAGTTGTCGCCAGATTTGCATTGCTGCAGTGGCACTCCTTGGTGTTTTCTAGACCTGCGAAGATGTATCCCTTACTTTTGCAAGTACTGATGCACTGCGAAGAAGTCATGCCCGTACTATTTGTGTAGACATACCCACGGAGGGCGCGGCCGGTGACTTCCACCCAACAAGAGTCAAACTTCCAATCCTGAACAGTTTGTGTGATAACTGTAGGGATCCACTCGGTGTTACGGTAAATGCTCAGCCTGCTCGAACCGCCACATATTTCTGTGGAATCTCCTGCGCACGTCTGAGTACAACCGGTTTGACCGGGTTGCCGGTCATAGTTGATCTTATCGGCGCAGAAACATTGCTTAGATGCCTCGAGACCGGCATACGGGAAGTTATAGCTTTCCATGCAGAAATCCTGACACCATTCAATAGTCATGGCATTATCAGTCTTGGTCTTGTTTGGTAGAGTTCGAGTGTTAACGGAGTCTAAGTAACATCCTAGGTAATCCCATGGGTCTGTGCTAGCGGATGGCTGCAATAAAGTCGTTGTCGAGGAAGTTGTAGACTTCGTGGTAGTCGTTGTCGTCGTCGTCGTTGTTCTAGAAGTTGTCGACTTCGTTGTTGTAGTCGTACTCGTGGTTGTTGTCGACTTGGTGGTGGCCGTAGTAGTGGTAGGTGTTGAACTGCTTGATTTACTTGTTGTAGTTGTTGTGGTGGGGGTAGTAGTCGTAGCAGTGGTAGTGGTGGTCGATTTAGTTGTTGATGAAGGGGTAGTAGTGGTTGTGGTTGTGGTTGAAGGAGTGGTTGATTTACTTGTAGATGAAGTGGTAGAAGTCGTTATAGAAGTTGTTGAAGACGGGGTAGTGGATCTGGTCGTGGAAGTAGTAAAAAGAGTGGCGGAGGGGGTGGTGGAGAGTCTGGTGGTCGTAGTGGTCGTAGTGGTCGTAGACAACGTAGTACTTGAACTCGAGATTATAGAGGTCGTGGTAGTTGAGCTAGTAGTTGGTCTAGTGGTCGTTGTTGATGTAGTGGTTGTAGTAGTAGTAGTAGTACTGCTGGTGGTGGTCGATGTCAAAACAGTAGATCTTGTGGCACTCGTGGTAGTGCTCGTCGTGGTAGTCAGTGTGCTCGATCGAGTCGTAGAACTCGAAGTCGTGGCTGTAGTGGTGGTAGTTGAGCTACTAGCAATTCCTTTCTTATACAGCGCTAACCTTGCCGGCCCACCGCAAAGCTTACTAGGTGCTCCGCTACACGGGATACCGCATTCTAGATCTCCGACGAGAGCGCCAGAAAGAACAGAATCGCCGCACCAGCATTCCCTTCCATCTTCAACACCAACGTATTGCCTGTTCGGTGCGCAGAATTCGATACATTTCTCAACAGTCATCTCTGGACCGGGGTCGAGACCCCACCCAGCTAGGGCACGGTCATTAGTACGATCAGTCCAGCATCCCTGGTAAGTGAAACTGGCATAGGAAACCACAATCGCTGGAAATGGAGTAGTAGATGTAGTTGTAGTTGTTGTTGTGGTTGCTTTGGTTGTCGAGCTAGTTGTGGGGAGCGTCGTTGAGAGCATCGTTGAAGAATTTGAAGGGAATGAAGTCGTAGTACGAGAACTGGTAGTCGCCGTGGTCGTGGTCGTACTGGTTGTAGTTGTTATAGGGTCATTTGCAACCTTCTTATAGACCGCGAGTCTAGAGGGACCACCACAAATCTGATTTGATGCGCCAGTACATGGGGTTGAGCAGTCTCCAGATTCAGCCGGTTGTCCGCTAAGAAGTGAGTCGCCGCACCTATTTCTTGTCAGTTTATACATTTCGAGAAATTATTTCGTCCGCAGGGAACGGGTTTACTTACCAACATTCCCTTCCGTCTTCGACACCAACATATTGCTTTGTGGGAGCGCAGAAATCGATACACTTTTCAACTGTCATAGCTTCACCAGGGTCAAGCCCCCATCCTGCAAGAGCTCTGTCGTTTGTTCTATCAGTCCAGCATGAGTGAAACTGGAAATTACCTCGAGCTTGGACGATTGTTGGGCCTGCCGGTGCGGATGTTGTGGTTGAAGAAGTTATTGAAGTGGATGTAGTGGTGCTCGTCGAAGTGGTAATGGAAGAGAGTGTAGTTGATAGAGTAGGGGTAGAACTAGAACCCGTGCTAGTGGTCGTGGCAGCCGGCTTCGCAGAGTAGACGTTTAACCTATTGTCACCACCACATGTCTCGCTGGATCCAGTACAAGTCTTGTAACAATCTGCTTCTGGAGCGGAAGCTCCACCGAGTGCACTCCCACAATAACATTCCGAGCCATATTCAACACCGAAGTATTTGAAGCCGGTGCAAAACTGGGAACAATTGGCTAGACTATTGTCATCCCTGGCGTAATTAGTGTCTTTTAGAGCGCGGTTTGCAACATCGTCAGTCCAACAGCCGACATAGTTCCACCCAGAGACTCCGGGGGTCGGGGAGGTTGTTGTAGATGATGTGCTAGATCCGACAGTTGTTGAAGACTGGGTGATGGTAGAGCTCGATGAAATGGACGTTCCATTCCGAAGGTAGAGCGAAAGCCTGGAACCGGCACCACAGAAAGAGTACTGGTCGGCTGCGCATAACATGCTACAATCCGATAGCGGCTTGGTGACACCACCAAGGTCGTTTCCGCAATAGCATTCGTTCGCATAGGATGTTCCCATCCAGGTGTATCCTTGGCAGAATTCTGCACAGTAGGTAATTTTTACATTGCTGTTAGAGATAGTCTTGCCCTTCAATGAACGATTGCCGGTAGAATCGCTCCAACAACCGTAGAAGCTAAAGCCGCTTGCCGTCTGCATGAAGCTTGGAGGCCTCGCTACTACGCCGTCAAGAATATTCGTAGCAGGGTCGTATCTCTGGCTATCGTACCATGCTGTGGCGTAACCTCCATCACCGCCACAGGTTTGGTTGGTATCTCCGGGGCATGGAGTAAAACAGAAAGAATCAGCACCCCGAAGAGTGGTATCGGGAACGGTGTTGCCGCACCAGCACTCATATGCGTATTCCGAAAGAGCGAATGCATAACCTGCACTCGCGCACTGACTCTGGCATTTACCATTTTCGTTGGTACCTTGGAAAGAATATTTGGCGGGAGCAATTCGACCCTTGGTTCCGTCTAGATAGCAACCGAGATACTTGTATCTGGCAGATCCATTGTTAAACAGAGGTCCAACCTGCTTCGTGATCACAGTGCCAGTGAATGCAACTTCGTACGGGCCATCAAAACCTTCGCCGTCGGTGTTGAGAACCCAGTATTCAGTGTATTGAGCAGGGTCTTGGTTGACGAGTGATCGCTTAAACGGAGCAAATGCGACATGTCCCTTTGCAGTGGTACCCGGAGCAATGAATTGATTCTCTGTAAATTCATCCCCAGGATTTGTGGCATACAGTTCTGGATTAGCTGGAGGCTTGGATTTGGTGACTTGAAGCGGGGAACCGCCAGTATTTGAGATGAGGATAACGGCGGTGTTTACAGAGCCCCCAGAGACGCTGCCAAAGTCATAGAACTTGTTATCAGATACACCGCCTTCTGAAGTTTGCACCTGAAGCAATCCGATTGGAGCAGTGGATGAAGCTCCGGACATAGCAAATATGGCGTATCCAGCAGTGGTATTGACTGCGACCCAGTTAGAGAAATCTCCAGTATGTGTGGGCTGGAATTTGAGCTCAACAGCCACAATGGTCCCAGCGGATATTGTACTCCCTTCAGCGGGGAAATCGGCTTCAAAGCCATCGTTGAGATACCACATGGATCCAGGTGTCGTTGGCGGTGGGATACGAATCCATTCAGTTGTCTCGTTGATATCGTCAACTTTATCTTTCGTGTAGACGTAGCCAAGAATAGTCATTGGTTGTGTTCCGATATTTTTGATATACATAGAACTCAAAATACCATCCGTCTGTTCCTGAGAACCCCAGACGACACCTCCAAAGGAGATTTCGAGTGGTTGCAGCTGAAGGAAGGCACCAAAAGAAACAATATTCGCAGACAAGCCGATAGGTTGCTGGCTTGTATAGCCAGCTACTCCATTATTCGTCATAAGCTGAAGGGAGGAGGTAATACTACCAGGCGTAAATTTTTGACCTGGAGTTGTAAGGTCCAATGTGACTGGGATGGTAATGTTCTGTCCCTTGTTCAGTGTGATCCCATTCAGAGAGTCATTGCTCGCCTTGAAGTAGAGACCTGGGGATATATTCAAGCCCTTGAAGTTATTGATAAGGATATTGGCCTGACATTTGACATTTAGTGTCTTTGTACTTCCAATAACCAAGTCGCCGAAGTCAACATCGGTGCAGGTAAGGGGTAAGTTGATAGGGGCACCCAGGCAAGTGATCTTGCCATTGCTTCCGGGGACGTAAAGTTTTCCATCACCAAAAGATGGTCGCTGCCACTTTCCGACAAATGTCACTGGTGGAAGGCTCAGTCTCGTCATTGTACCATCAGCATTAGGAATTGCTTTCCATGCTCTCAGGCCATTGTCGACATCCGTCAGCCACAGAATGCCGGTCCCAGGTCGCCCGTTCATGGTAGTGATAGTAGGGATACCTGTTCCGACACGCTGAGCGTTGACTTCCGCCGTCATACCGACTTGTGTGAAAACGGGCTTCCCATTGACGTCCTTGCCGAAGCTATAGACAACGGTATTATAGTTCGGAGACGCGGCGTAGATGTATCCACCTTCTTTGGGGTACGATCCAATGCCCCCAAAGATAGACCCTCCAGGGGGTGTAATAGTCTGGAGGACAGCGTCGCCGCCGCCAGAACCCATCTTATAACCGCCAAGTTTATCCGCATCAACAAGGTAAATTTTGCCGTTCTTTCCACCAGTGACACCCATTCTTGATACGCCCTGAGCGGTAAATGTAGCTGGGTCGAGTAGCGTAAATCCCGAACTTCCAAAATCTTTATCCGCATTGTCGAGATTTAGATACTCATAAGGTTGGAAAAAGTCTTGAGGCTTGAGTTTTTTGGTATCTGCGTCGATCTTCATGGAAACGATACACTCTTCAAGCGTCCCAGGTGGGTTTCTACCATCTCGTGCCTGTGCTTGATTTTCGTGTGCATGTCCGTTGGAGGTAACAATAAAGAATCGATCACTTCGGTCAGATGCAAAGCCCATTCCGGATTGCCAGATTCCAGCACCGCCACCACCATCCATTCGCCCATAGCCACCGTTTGTTGACTGCGAAATGCTGTAGGGCCCAGAGATAGTGGAAAACAGAGATACGATCCGTGGGGTCGATGGATCGATTCCGAATATCCAACCTGTATAGTTATCTTAAGGTAATTAACCATCATTAGCAATCATGTTTTAAATTTTCGCTCGCACAAAATGGCCAGAAATATTCAGCTTATACTCACATTGATCACAGTGACTAGCTAGACCAGCCCATACAATACCATTAATCATAGCTAAACTTGGACGTTGCATGTGTGTTCCGCCCATGAAGTACTTCTGTGGATCATTGTCCGCCTGGGCGCCTTCAACCATCAAAGGGTACCCGAACTTGTCCTCCAGTGTTAAAGCACTGAGAGCATATACTCTATAGCGACCATTTAAAACACCAGTGGCGCCGTTCGCAGAGGGATCCAGATAAGATTTTGAAAACAAATAGATAGTATCTGTGGCAGGATCAATAATGGGTGTGCCCATAATTCCAATATAAGGCTGAACGTCGCCACATCCAACATCCTTTTGTGCGAACGGCTTTCCTAATTGACGTCTAGTAATTATTGTGCCATTTTTTGCGTCGAGAATGTAGACCCAGTTCATTGCCGATGCAGCAATCACCACTTGTACGCCAGTTGACGGCGGCGTATATATCAAAAGCTTTGCGAAGAACTATTTTCAATTATTGATGTTAATATTCCGAATGGGGCAAAGAGCAAGACAGAAGAAAACCTACAAGTTCATTTGCTCCTGCACCGGTCGATGTTTGCCATAAAGTACCAAACCCAGGGTCGTTAACGATATCAGGGCTGAGGTTGTGATTGTCGAGATACCCTGATTGTGGGGCGTCACAATCCTGGATTTGATCTGTAGGCGCCAGGGCACTCGAGAACCTCGACGAAAATGCTAGAGAAAGTGCTGCAGCTTTCAGGAATTGTGTAAGCCGCATGTTGAAAATTTGCTATAACCGTCGCCCGAGACTTTAATCAAAGCTTGCGCCCCAAATTCTAGAGTTGCTTGAAATTCAAATGTATCACAACAGCGTTAGAAACTACAGCATATAGACATTGGGTTGTCACTATCGTATATAACCAGAGTAAAAGAATCGACAGAGGGAAATTGAAAAGGCGAAATAGTACACCGCCAGCGAAATGCGCGGTAGTATTGTAGTTGAAGGCCTCAGAGGAGCAGAAGGAATAAAAGAGAGGAATTAAAAGAGTGTAGAGCGCAAATGATGATACCAGCTAAAGGAGTGTAGACGCTTAAACAAGCATAAGACAGACGCAACCAAGTCGCTTTCAACTATAAACTTCAGCTGAATAGCAGATCTAGTAAGCTAGGATATGTCGAATCAAGAATCAAAGGTTAGGTCGAAGGATACTAAAAGTTGTAACATAGACGATCTCAAAATCGCCACAGAACCTTTGCTATTTTTGCATGTCCTTTAGCGATTGAATCCCCTATCTCAATGCGATTGAGAACGCCTGGATAATCGGCAAGATACATAAGGTTAGCATCAACCCACGCTCAGTCGACCAAGAGAAGCGGCTGATTGCATGTCCACGCATCATGCTATCAAAGGGCTCTTTATTGCGGATCCACACGGCGATAAAAATTGCGTCGACTAAGAGAAATGAAGTCCGAAGGATTGTGATATTTGCACCTAAGCTTGGGTTGAATCCGGACTAGTGCAGGGGTTATCCCCGGATGGCCCCGGCTGGCTTGGGAAGGGCCCCGGGCGCACAAAATTTGCCGGGTCCAAAATATTAAATGTGGCGCTGGAATCCGGCATGGGCTCAGACACCGAAACAAGCAATTACAGGGGGGCCGCCAGGGTGTTCGAGCTCGCTCCGAGGCATTATTACGAACAAGTTTTAGAAGACCAGAATCCTGGAAAATAGATGGTTTCGCAGTTAGAAAAATTTTTAAAAATTTAGAAATTTAGTCTGCGACCTTAGCCATACGTGGAGAAATTTCAGAGCGCAACTGATCCACTATTGAAAAAAACCTGACTCGTCCTTTGAAGCTGTTCCTTGCAGCTGACTATTCTCATACCGTATTGGCATTTGACGCGCACAATGTATGTAAAAATGTTTTGTCGGAATTTGCATCTAAAAGAGTCTGCTATAGTGCCGTTTTACGGTGGCCGAAGAACTGTGTCGAGAATGGGCAATGCTGGCGCTCCGTTTTCGAGCGCACATCGCCCCTATCACTTGCTGCCTCAAATACCGACTTAAAATTGCCCGTAATGGCTGGAACACTGCTGGCTTTGTCAATTTAGTCTTGGTCTTGGCCGGGAAGGCATTGGCGTCGACAGTGTATGTACACAAATGATTGATGAACCTGATACCGGTATACCTTCTATTGATCTATCAGTTCCTAAGTGAAGAAACCAACAGCGATTGAACACATACATGCATATAGTGTAGAATTCAAAACATCATCCCAAGCCCAAATACTAGACAGACGTCTATCCACTCCGTCGGTTCATGGGTACCACCCAAAGGCGTTTCTAGCTTTACGGACCGCGCTTCGATTATTTCCTAGATATATATCCTAAAGGCCATATCGCTTTTATATAGAATACATCTTCGACAATCTTTAAGGTTATGGCTTCTCCCTCTTCTTTTTCCTCTTCTTCCTTGAGCGAAGCTAGCTCCAGTTCAGCATCGAGTTCGAGTCGACATCACAATCCAAGTGACAGATTCTCCACCTATTCCATAATCTCAGATTATGCGACGTCGCACATTCAACGACAGACACGACCGTTTGTTACATATAGGTTGAAGGAGAAATATGAGCAACCATGGCTGACGGACCCAAGAGTATGTTAATCTAATGCGAGGTGGTCTTTTGGATCGAATTCTAACATATCTCCCGGCTTTATAGCTAAAATCAAAGAAAAGATCGAGCAACTTCATTGTGTACTCGCTGTCAACTCTCGGCCTGATGGCCGCGGCAGTCTATTGCTGGACGGGAATGAGAGAGTTTCCATCGCGCGACGTATGTTATTCGTAAATATCCTCTAATCATAAATACCATTGACTAATGAGCAGACAACAGTACTGTCTTGTACTTGATGAAGATTTTAGATCCGGAATTGATCCGACCGTATGGAATTATGAAGTTCAGCTAGACGGTTACGGTAATGGCCACTTTGATTGGACGACCTCCGACTCTACAAATGCCTTTACAGATAGTGATGGACTTCACATCGTTCCGACTTTAACAAATGAAACCACTACCATCACAAGCGACCAGCTGCTTAATGGATACACATTAAATCTCACGACAGCAAAGACATGTACTTCAAAAAAAGCCCCTGCTTGTGCTATACGCTCAAACTCTACGACAGGGAAGATGATCAATCCGATCCGCTCGGCAAGGTTAACAACAAAGGGTAAAAAAGGAATTGCTTTCGGCAAGATGGAAGTAGTCGCAAAACTACCGAAAGGAGATTGGATCTGGCCAGCAATATGGATGATGCCCACGCACTCAGTTTACGGAGCGTGGCCTGCATCAGGCGAAATCGATATTGTGGAGTCTCGTGGAAATGACTATGATTTTCCACAAGGAGGGAGGGACCATTTTGGGAGCGCGCTACATTGGGGTCCATATGCTGGAGCTAATGCGTATTGGAGAACTATGGGACAGATGACTTTGAAGCGTTCCGATTTCTCCAAAGAGTTTTATACTTTCGGATTAGAGTGGACTGAAGATTACATCGTAACTTATGTCAACAGCCGGATCCACCAGGTCATGTACATCCCTTTCAATAAAGAGGGATTTTGGCAGCGTGGAGAATTCATCAAATTCAATGCGACAGAGGAAAGTAATCCATGGAAGCCGGTGGAAAAGGGCGGCAAGACTAGACATACCCAAGCCGCCCCTTTTGATCAAGAGTTTTATCTACTTCTCAATGTGGCTGTAGGAGGTACGAACGGCTACTTCAAGTAAGTGATGCATTTGTGTTACGTTTAGAAACATTCGATCATCTAGTAGAATAAGACTCAATTAACGGATCTTAGGGACTCGACAGCGAAACCGTGGGTTGATGGAAGTGGCCGAGAGATGAGAGATTTCTGGGATGCAGTCAACCAGTGGTACCCCACCTGGGGCTCAGCTGAAGAGCGCGGAATGACCGTCAAAAGCGTGAGAATGTGGCAACAAGGAAAATGTTAACGCATATTGAATGTGTAACGTTGATCCAATCCGCGTGTCGACGACCATAAGACGACCTTTATCTTTGTTTTTCCGGGGTTTAAATTTTACTTGCTTTATTTTTCAATGTAGAATACTTCTATATACCTAGAAGTCTACGAGTCCAAGCACATACAAAAGTACGGAGATACCTTCTTTGCTTTGTCCAAAGAGCTTTGGGCCAGGCGATATATTTGCAGGAGTTTGGAACGGGATTGCAAACAAGTTTTTTGAATTTTGATATTTCACGATACATGTATAGTAGGGGTCTTAATCGATAATTTTATTTTTATGGTACAAGACTATTTATCTCAGTGGAATTTATAAGATGCGACGGCCAAATCGTAGAGGTGATACAAGTTTATAAAATCATATCGACCCTGTCGTAAGCTGATCCATCTTCCGCAGGCCTTCGCTCTATCGATATATACCGATATATATAACTAACTATAACTGCTACCGAAAACACCAATACACATCGCAGAGCATGGTACACCCAATCCAGGCGACTTCAAGACTAGTAGGTTCAAGAATCGATCTTATATTCTAAAGAACCCTTAATGACTATAGACAGTTTCCTGGGATCAATTATCACTTGTTTGAGGGGATGAAATACTGTTTGCATGCGCATGCTGAAATCTGAATTTGGGAAGGACCTAGATTACGCAAGCTGGGCGCGTGGGGCTTGAAGATACAATTTCTCGCTGAAGACATCAGAAATTGTTTCCTCGAGCTACTCGGTATATCATTTCTCACGATTGCCTTCAAGATGCCTGGCGCTATGACAATGGATTTATAAAGTGGAGTTTGCCGGGTTCCGGACTCGCTCCCAACATGTGTAGTGCCAACCCGTTCTGCGGGTTGCAAACTCTAGGAAAAGGGCAGGACTTTGGCTGGGGTGGCCCGGCAGAGACCAAGTTTCTTGGCTCGTCATGCATCTAACCGATGTTGGCAAAGTCCTCAGATACCCCTGCAGTATGCGGGGCGCCGGTTAGGAGAATTTCCACACGACGACGGATGCTTTTTCCCGGTGCATCCCGGGGGGGAAGAAAAAATGAAACACCCCATTGCTAGATTTAAGTCGTGGGTGGACCTGGGCTTGAGGGCTGCGACACGTTATGCGACCGAAGTAAAGTGAGGCATCTAATTGGCTTTAGGACGAAATTCAAAGCCCAAGGAGGGATATGCGCATATATGCTAGCGTTCTAGCAAGGAGAGTTTCTAAGTAAGGATATTCAGAGGAGCGGGGAGAAGGGTTTCTTTTGCATCCAGAGATATCGATAATTGATTATCTACATCCGGGCGCATATGGTTCTCTCCGTGTGATCGCGTAGGGGTTTTATTACATTTCGCGAATCAAACGGGATGTCGCCTTTCGAAGGACCTTCACTCCCTCTTTCCAAGTCGATAAGTCTTCCCGGCTATATCGAAAAGCTAGCGACTTCACTTCATACACTATCGCACAGCATCACTCTTTGGCCACTCATTCAAGTTTGTGTCACTCATTTTTTTTGGACGGAGCAATGAGATCCTGGTAGCCTTTTTGCAAAACTGTCTAGTCACTCGTTCACGATCTTCGTTCTATTCCTGTCCCTCCCTTAGTATTATCCGCACCTCTTGTTTTCGGGTTGATATATGAGTAGTGCCAGTATTGTTTAATTCTTAATATTTTTATCTGAGCTTTTGAAGATGTCTAGTTCCTCAAAAGGCTCAAAGCCGGCGGACCTTCGAGTCGACATGCCCAATCGATCTCATATCGATCTTGAACGGTCATTATCTAGATCCCCAGCTAGAGCTTCACCTAACAGTGGTCTGCCGTCGCCATCGTGGCCTTCAAGGCCGCCAAGTCGATCTTCATTTAAAAAAACTTCGGCCGGGAACCTATACATCCATAGAAAATCTAATATTTCTTCGCAGACAATTGGCTCTAGGTTGTCGATTCAATCGCGAAATTCAACTCTTTCGATTAGAGAACAGATAGCATGGGACACGATATCGATGCACGAAGGGGTGGCAGATCGGGATATATCGACCCCTCTACCTTCACTGATGGCTGGGGACCGCGGTGCTCCATCGCCGATTCCGCGAGACTTAAACGATACGGCTTCAATCAGCGATTTTTCTTCAAGCTCGCAAACTGGAAAAGCTATGAGCGCTTTCTTGGTATGTTAAACGTTGCGCATAGATTGGAAGTTTGGAACGTTAACAGTTATTTGATATTATAGATGTCACAATATCTCTTCCAACGCTTCCAACGCAAAGGTCTAATCCCGAATCACCGGCAAATGGAATCCTACTCGGATTGTGGTCTTCTCGTACGACGGACCGCAGGCAGCTACATCTCGCAGCCTATGTCTATATCTCCCTCCCTTCTAAACGCCGTGGCAAATCTCGACGTGTACGTTGCTTTCACGATGAAATCGTACATAACTGAGCCTATATTCAAAGCTCTCCCCGAAGATTTGACAGAATTGGAACTGAAGAAGGGCGGTGATAAATACCAAGTTGTGGATAGCCTTGAAGTGATTGCTCAAGCATCCTCAAAAGATATTAGCCGATATCAATATATTTGTTTCGTTCGGGAGGAGCGAGTGGTTTTGTTGTGGCACGACTCGATCAAGGAGATTGTCGAACATGCCACGAGAGTGGAAGAAATATTCCTGAGCCAGATTTTGAACATCAACATCTCATCACCCATGTCAGAATCTATTCCTCCAACACCTCGAAAGGAGAAAATATTCAGTACTCTGTATGAAGCGCCAGAGTCAACTATTGAAAAGATGGCATATCATAAGGAGTTACAAGGTGAAATAAATGAACGGAAACCGGCGGCGAAAGCCGAGGTTAGAGACGTTTCGCCATATGATATCGAGAGGGGTACTCTTTGTGGCGAGTCCCTTGCGAGAGTCTCATATCCATATACGTCGATATATATCGGAATAGCAATGGCAGCCGTGACGGTATTAGTCCTTGGTCACCTGATCAGAGTTCTGCTAGTTGAAACTCTTGCAGATAAATACTATACTCGCTTTGCGCTTACTGCAGCGATTCCTATTCTATTGCCGTTAACTTGGGTAAGTCAACGCATTGTATTCTTCTTAAATTTAGATGCACGGATACTAATAGCTACTCGACGGACACTAGTTCTTCGCCGGAACCTTCGTAATTTTTATCGCGGAGATCTTTGGTCCGGTTGGCGGTCTCAGCGAAAACAGCAGATTCTACTCAGCTCGTCCACCAAATGTAAAACAGGCTGCACAAGTCGGGTTCAAGCCGCCACACATCACTATACAGATGCCCGTGTACAAGGAATCCCTGAATGTTGTTATCCAGCCAACAGTCGATTCCTTGAAACAAGCCATTTCGCAGTACGAGCTGCAGGGAGGTTCTGCCAGCATTTTTATCAATGACGATGGTATACAGGCAATCCCGGTCGAAGAGGCAAAGAGACGGATTGAGTTCTACAGAAATAACAATATCGGATGGGTTGCCCGTCCGCGAAATGGCCATAATGGTTTCGTAAGAGGTGGGAAATTTAAGAAGGCTTCCAACATGAACTTCGCACTAGGATTATCTCTTGCCACAGAAGAGAAGCTGGTCGATCTTGTGAAAGCCAAGCATGGTTTTGATCCAGTCCTCACTGGTCGGGAGGAACAAGAGCTTTACTCCCAAGCTATGTCTTTAGCAGTAAAAGAAAACGGGTGGGCTTGGGCAGGGGGTAATATTCGCATTGGAGACCTATTGCTCATTGTTGATTCAGACACTCGGGTACCTAAGAACTGCCTCATGTACGGTGCAGCGGAGATGTACCTGAATCCAGAGGTTGCAATCCTCCAACACTCTTCAGCAGTCATGAATGTTACGAAGTCGTTTTTCGAAAATGGTATGGCATTTTTCACGAATCTGGTTTACTACGCGATCCGGTTCTGCTGCGGGAGCGGAGAACCGGCTCCTTTCGTTGGCCACAACGCTTTCATCAGATGGCAGGCGCTCCAGAGTGTGGTATTTCGAGATCGAGATGGTAAAGACAAATGGTGGAGCGAAAGCCACGTCTCCGAGGACTTTGATCTATCCTTTAGGTTACAGGCTACTGGAAATATCACGAGGCTAGCAGCATACCACACCGGTGACGACGCCTTTCAGGAAGGTGTTTCCCTCACTGTTTACGACGAACTATCACGATGGAAGAAGTATGCATACGGATCAACTGAGATCATGTTTAATCCATTCATCTATTGGTTCACGCGAGGTCCTATTGCGAAAGGATTTCGGCAATACCTTGGAAACAATTACATTTCACTGGCCTCAAAATTTCATATTACGGCATATCTGTTCTCATATCACGCCATGGCCTCTTCGCTACCGCTTACAATTCTCAATTACGTTCTTGTCGGCTGGCTCAAAGGTGAATTCGACCAATTCTTCATTCAATCATGGCAAACTTTCATGGCTACAGTGTTTGTCTTTAACATAGTTGTAGGTTTTCCTGTCAATACTTGCAGTTAAGGCTCCCGGACTTACTTTATTCTTTAGGGCAACGTAGCGCTTGCAGTTCTTCGATATCGTCTTAGTGAACGACCATTCTTCTCGTCTCTTCTCGAGAATATCAAGTGGGCGCCATTCCTCGTCATCTTCTTTGGAGGTCTTTCTTTCCACCTCAACACTATTATCCTCAGCTACCTGTTCTCTATCCCAGTTCAGGACTGGACAGGAACGAAAAAGGAAGTCGAGGAGAGTAACTTTTTCCGAGAGGCTGGAAAGATCATCAGAAGTTTTAAACGGATGTACCTAACGATGTTTATTCTGGCCGGTGGGATGATCTATTTGGGCACGGCGGCACCGAGGGAATGGTCCATCGGAGATTATACAGCCATTACACCGTTAGCTTTCAATATCGTTTGTCATTGCTTGTTGCCGGTAAGTAAAAGTCTTTCTAGTGTCAACACCGAGAACAATATTCTAACCCTTAGTTTTTCTACAGTTGGTCCTCAATCCGGAACTCACAAAGGTTCAATTTTAACACTCGTTTTTACTACTTCGGTATTCTTTTGCGCATCTTCCTACAATGTTACGGTGATATTTGCCGATAAGATCTACGCGATCTTGTAATCTTTTAATATTTTATTCATTAGCGGGCTTCAATTTGATTATAAAATGGGCGGTTTTCATCGAAGAATCGTCATGTATCAAGCTTTACGGGTGAAGTTGGTTTAAAGATACCATCGCTTTCTTGGTTAAAATACATATCATCCATTAATGCTGTAAATAACATGCAAGCTTACAAACATCAAATAGAGTTTTATTCAGTACTTGTAATCTAGTTTTCGTACCAATATCAGTTCTTGATTCAAATCTCAGTATCTTAACTTAGCTGAAGAAGATTCAAGGCATATTTTTCAACTCCGATATGCGCCGTCTCACAAAAACCACAGAATCGTACAAATTTCAATATTGCCTGAACTTAGCCTTTAAATTCCATTCGAGGTGCGAATACCTGTATATATCTAGCGCTAAAAATGCTAGGTCCACCTCCGGAAGGATGCTTACTTGGGCGTTATGCTGACGGCTTTGACACACGACTTTGTCCGTACAGACTAACATAATAATATATAAGAGTATGAGTTTATCTAGATTTTCTATAATAATGCTAAATTATTACAGGCGGATATCTCCATTATTATTGGTTGTAGTAAGCATCAAATTTGGCACATACCACAGATTGGCACCAAAATTCGTTCCAGATCCGGACGACCACGTGTTATGAGGCCTTGGACGAAATTGTGACAAAAAGAGACCAGTTATGCTTCCTAATTAGGAGTCATAACGCGGGGTCTCCCGAATCTAGAACAGATTTTGATATCAATCTGTGGTATATACCCAAATTTAATACTGGGCCGCCCTCGATATCTGCCTCGATATAGTGTCGACGAGCTGTGGTCTGGTTGTCGATCACATGACATCTTCTACCGTAGGATCTTGGCTTCTTTTGGGGTATAAAAGGACCTCCATTACTTCTGTAGAACAGACGTCTAATCAACCACTCTTTCTTCTACGAAACCGCCTGCCTACTTTACATCTCATCTTACCCCTAATATTACCTCTGAATAGAGCTGTCTTCAAGAGGCAGAACCCACTATTAACTTACACTTAAACCTACTATAGTGTAAGTTAATAGTGGGTTTCTGCCTCTTGAAGACAGCTCTATTCAGAGGTAATATTAAGGTAAAATAAGGGTAGAAAGTAGGCAGGCGGTTTCGTAGAAGAAAGAGTGGTTGATTAGACGTATGTTCTACAGGAGTAATGGAAGTTTCGTCCTTTTATACCCCAAAAGAAGCCAAGAAACCACGGTAGAAAGAGTCATGTGATCGACGGCCAACCCATAGTTCGTCGACAATAGGAGTTGTGGATCCATTTTGCTTGTATGTGTTGAGACAAAATGGGGTGTTTGTGTTGAACGAAATAACTGCGCGCGACTATGATCCCGAGACTACCATCACTAATATATAGTATGCCCGCCATTGGCATCGATGACCGCCTGGCACCTCTGGGGCATAGTTGCCACCAAGTCCGAAAGGCTTCTCTCCTCCACCGCCTCCCATGCCTCCATCACCCATACTCGGAGATTGTTATACGATGGGTTTGGTTCGGGGTGATGTCTGGCAATATGATCCTCCATCCAATTCCAGACGGTCTCGATCGGATTGAGGTCGGGACTAAATGCAGGCCACTCACTGCATCGTAGCAATCCCACGCTCCATAATGTCAGCCTGAGTGGCAGCGACGCTATGAGCAGGCGCATTGTCCTGCATCAGTACCAAGTTTGTGCCCTTCAAACGATTCAAATGTGACCCAGCCGCCAATCAATGGCACTACGCGCTCACTGTACGTGTCGCTATTGATATTGCCCCAGTCCTTCTCCCAGAAGAGACCTGGTCCTTTGGTGCCGCCGGCAAAACCCCCCCCAGAACATCCAACCACGCTTACGCTGGTGCCGCTCAATCAGGCACGTTGGATCCAGCTCCTCTCCAGGGCGTCTGGTAACCCACACACGCGTGTGGTGGCCTCCAGTCACCCAGGTTTCGTCAGTCCAGAGGATTTGATTCCATTGACCAATAGTCCAGTTTTGATGTTCGATGGCCCACGCCAGGCGCCGTTGTTTGTTGGTTTCGCTGAGTGGTGGTTTAAGACGTGCTACGCACCTGCGAAAACCGAGGCGTCGAAGAGCGTGTTTGATGACGTATACGCCGAAGACGCCAGCGAAGAGAACCATTGACAATCAGTTCTTCTTCTTCTTGTTCATGGGTCATAACACGTGGGCGTCCGGATCTGGGAGCAATTGTGGTGCCAACTTTTAATGTATGTCGAATTTGGTGCTCGCTGTAGCCGGTAACAGTGGCTATGTCTGCTTGTGATAATCCAGCGTCGTTATGAAGGGTGTAGACGGCGTTCACGGTCTTGCTGTGTCAATTGGTGTCTGGCAGACGGTCTGGTTGGTGGTTACAATGGTAAGAGCTGTGGTTACGGTCGTTATGGTTGTCAAGCGCCAAGCCTTTTAACTTAGTGGTTGAAAATAATAAATTAGTGGTACCTCGACCGAATCGAAGAGGTATTACTTACGCACGGACGGCCCCACCGTCAAAACTTTTGCCTCACACAATAGTAAAAGGTCGCACTAGAAGGATACCGCACCAGAAGTTTCAAGTGTATGTGGCAGAGCTACATAGGGCATCACGTTTTTAAACCCTGAGTTGTTAGCGTGGCTGCTTGACTGCGTCCTTTTTTCGTGGCAATTCGGGGTTTGAGAAAACACCATTCTGGAAAGTGCTAATCTTTTTTTTCCATTCATATCTTCGGCGAGTCGGAGTGCAGCCCCGCCCACCATTTGCGACCGTTGCAGTCTCTCAGCTCGTCGGTTTGTCATGCCTGTCCCACGCACGCACAGCAAGCACAGGCTTGGTTTCGGCTTTCGTGAAAGAGTTCTGATCTAAGTGAAGTGGATGGGTGGCGATCGGTTCCGATTTGCGATAGGCATCCTTACGGGTACTGCTCCGGACTCCGGGGCGCTAGCTAGACCTCCGTGGGCCAACCTAATATAGCTTGCACCCTGGACCCTCGTCCTGGATTCAAAGCTAACCTTGCCTAACAATGAAGGAGTTGTTCTGTAAAAAAAATCAACTTGATCCAATTCCACGTGGATATTATTTCTCCTAATTTAAAAAAAACTTTCTCGCCTGGTTGTTAACCTCTTTTCGGGTCCCGGATTCATGGTATTCTGACAAATATGTAATTTCTATCAATACGTCGACGTCACCAAATATGCCGTGTTTGAGGATCGCGAGTTTACGGTTGGCGTTTCTCCACTCTCCACTTTTCTCCACTCTGATGGTAGTTTTGCCTTTCACTGGTGTCGAGGCTTTTGGAGTCGGGTCGTCGGCAAGCCTGACGAACGCCTTTCGTGGAGGCGTTCAGCCTCTGACGTTTAGCTTTGTAGAGCCTTCGTACGCGTAGGTACTACCCAGGGATCGCCATCTTTTAGTCGTGAACTCAATGCACGCCATTTAGTCCGTAACAACTTAAGACTAGCGCGATTCTCCATGACTGTATTTGGTGTACATTTGTTTGTGGCCTTTGTGCTTGGAAACATCTTTGCACGACTATCAAAAGCGACTGTCATCTATAGATCTCCGGTTTTTCTTGGGTATCTCCGAAGCTGGATTTAAGATTCTCTGGCTCGTAGATAAAATTTTTATTCGAGGAAGAATGATAACAATGGCTTATCAGCCTAGACAAGGTTAATTTTTCCAATCTTCAGAAGCTTTATCGTCGACAGAGTGCCGAGACTGCGTCGACGGAAGCTATAGTCGATAGGACTAATTTACAACAAATTCAACGCACTGCAAGTAGCCGGCTTTTTGCCCAATCTCTTGCCATAGAATGTGTGTGGTAGATTTATGCATCAAAATATCCTAAATTTTGCGGCCTCCATCTACCCCACCGTCATGCCCATATAACTCTCCGCCTCTTCCACCTCGTCATCACCCCCATCTTCATCATCAACCTGCGATCGTCCCATCTCCGCTACGACCTTCAAAACCGCTCCTACGCCGCCTCTGACCTCCCTCCCAAACATCCTGTTAATCATCCCCTGTACACCACTCAACGCCGCCGTATCCTGACCTTCCGCAACTTTCGCCCTTTTTCTAGCTCTTTTTTTGGCGTTCTTACTCATCCCCCTTCGGTCCGGTGAGATTGCGTAGATGGTTATGAAGCGTGCGGTGTTGATTGCTTTCAACAACGACGGGGAGGTTTGAAGGTCCGTAAAGACTTTTTCGTCCGTCGTTTCTAACGCTGTGGTGTTTGGTAAGGTGGCTACGGTTTGTAGAAGGTAGATACTCCAGATTCCCGCTGTTAATTGCGATAACAGGTGGGCGCGCGGCCAGGTCCAGTGTGTCGCTGTTATCAGTGGTAGTGATGTTTCAGTCGAAGGCGATGTAATTGCGGCTAGTAGAGCTATTACGTCTGTATCCGTGAGCGGCATAGTCTTCTCTTGATAGCCCCTCGCAATTTCTAGTACGATCCCGACGAGAAGGTCGTTTATTCCCTCTACTGCGGTATCTTTAGTTTCAAATTTGTCATCGCTGGGTTCGTTCAGGTGTATAAGAGTCTTGTTGACAGCTTCTCCTTTCCTGTGAACTTCTATCACCGATGCATCGCGTCCGAATAACATCCGATACGCTAGTTTCCTAATCTCCCTCCCGACGCTCCACACTGAGGACTTTGTGATATCTTCCAACAACGCTGGGAGGTATATCTCCGCTGGTGCGATCGCCTCTGTAACCGGTGGATGACATAGATTTTTAAACTTCGGAGAAGCGTATACCACTTCTGCAGCTCTTGAATCTAATATCTCGCTCAAAGCTGCCGCTGCGTCTTCGATACCACCGAGGTCGGGGAGTAAATACTGCTCTTTAAATTCCTTTCCTACCTTAACGTCCGTTAGGACATCATATTTCCCGCTTCCAACGATCTTTACCGCTTTCAAAATCTCAGTTGATATACACCACGCGAATTTTAGTATCCTGTGGTTATCCCCTTCGCTATTGCCCCCGAGTTTTTGTTCAATATCCCAGGGCGACCACAGGACGACTTTTACTTTCCTTTTGTTGTTTTTTTCATCTCTGTTGTTTTTAACGTTGGTATCTCCCTTTACGGCTGGGGGATCTTCAAAGACGACTTGATCGAGCGTTGCAATTCTTGTATGCGCCGCACAGGGGTAAACCAGTAGATCAGAATCTCCGGTGAATATAACACACACATCGCCCCCTCCTTGTGTATTATAAGCCCTCGCAGCAGCGGCGCAAAAAGAGTCAGCTTCTCCCGGTACGGTCTTTGTGAGATCTTTAAACTTCCCGTGTCCCCTTATGGCGGCTGAGAAGGCGGCTATCAGGAACGGAGGCGACGGGGTCCAGTTTACTTTTGAAAGGTCGATCGTTGACGGGGACAGCGTGCGCAGGCGGGAGAGGTTTGTGGTTGTGGATTGGATGCGGGAGATTCTTGTCGGGGTCTTGTAGGATGGAAGGTGGCCGTCTGTGAAAATATGGATTCTTTTTTTTACGTTTTCGGATTTTTATCAAAAATTAGCTTATGCTATATATTATGTATTTTTTTTTTCGAATTTGGGGGGTTCGAAAGGTGACGATATGGATTACATTTCAAACCCGACTTCTAACCGTTCCAACCAGTTGATAACGCAACTCTGGTATATTGAATAATCGACCCCGAGAGCCCCCGGGATTCGTTCGTCTTTACCAAGCGTTTTTATGTACCGGTTGAAAATGTAATAAGCGAGCGCTGAACCGTCTATGACCGCCGCGGGACGGATTGGGGTTGCATCGCTTCCGGGATTGGGGGTCTCCGGGTATAGCTTTGTTTTCGGCTTTTGGATCTTCTCGAGTTGGCTTAGAAGCTGTGGGATGCCCATCCCATTCCTTCTTGTTCTCGTCGAGTTTTCAACGTCGACGAGAGAAAAAAAAAATACTTAAAAAATTGAAAATGCAGAGTGAAAAGAATGCAACAGTTATACAACGCAGAAAAGGGTAATGTCTTTTTTTTATTAGTGAACCCGGAAAATGAAGGTAACCGCAGAGCTAGAAAGGTCTATCAAATGAACGAAACAGCATGACAAGAACGACGTCTATTCGCCTTTAATCCCCATCCCAGACTTCCAATTCAATGTCCACAACCACCACCTTGTTAACTCCCTTGTATGGATAAGCACCTCTCACGATGGCCGCATTAACCATCAGCGTCTCCCCGTCCCGTAACCCGATCCCTCCGAACATCCTCGTTCGAGAAGTAACATCGACCACGCTCATCTTCCCGGCGATTCTATCGTCTACCGCGCCAGGATCAATCCACTCCATCTGCGCATGATCATGCGTGAACCCCTTTACTTTCTCCGCCATCTCTTTGGTCCCGATACTAACTCGCCTCTGATCATCCTTATCCGCGATTTTATCATCTCCGGGTGTGAGTATCCGCAATTTATCCCCTTCTACCTCCGCTTCGAGGTACGAGCAAGCACATCCTTCTTCCATGCCCACCACGTGTTTCCCATCCCTCCACATAACCCGCTGAACCCCTCTCCCCTCATGTATGTGTCCGAAAACGTGAAGTCTGGGCCTGACCTTCCAGCACGCCCTCCGTAGCCCTTCGCAGCCCTTATGTGTTTCCACCACCCCGCGGCCGACTTCTACGGGCCAGCCGTCCAGATGCGAAAACGGCGGGCCGTGGGTGATGAGCACGTCGGTATCTGACGGGATGTCATCCCATATCTCTTCGGACCTTGCAGACGGGAACGGAGGGTACTGAAACGCCCATCGGCTGCCTTCGCATAATTCGTTAACTTTGGTGATGTGGACGGGCGTGTACGGTGATCCGAAGACTTTGAAGTGTGTACCCGGACCTCTTGGGGATTTGAGGATTATATGGGCTGATGAGTGGGTTAGGAAGGTTATTGAAGGATGGATATTCTGCGGGGTGAATAGGGAGAGACATTCAGAAGGGTCTTGGGGGTCTTGGGAGTGCCAGTTGTGACCGTAGGAAGCGTAGAATGGCGGGTCGAGGGTTAGTTCATGGTTTCCTAGGTTGTATATATATATATATATATCATATCAGTCACCTATAATTTTTACACCTAGAAGCACACTTATATCATGCGGAGAATAGTATCAATACCGGCGATGATAATTGCCCTCTCAAAAACACCCTCCGTTACCAGTCTCTCGATCCATTCAATTGTCCTTTTCAACTCCCCGTACGTCCCCTGCTTTGTCATATCCCCCGCATGAATGAGCACATCGCCCTTTGGAACCTTGAATCCGCCTTTATAAGGTGATAAATTGTGCGTATCGCCCATGCATACGAACCTCGTCTTCTTTGTCCTCTTCGCCGACACAGACGGCTGGTCCGGTAGAGGAGGCGACATTAGTGAAGACCGGATGTGTTGTGGGGGTAAGCCCCTCCTTTTTGGCTTGGAGTGTGAGAAACGGAAACGGAAACGGGATCGGGGTCTTTGGTGTTTCTTTTGGCGAGAACGTGGGGAAGATGTGGAGGGGGGTGTATATGTAGAGGACGAGAAGGACCAGGGGAGCCACGTGGGAGGCCTTGACGGCATGTATGTATGGTACACATGAGCGGTAGACTGTAGACTGTTAGGGGCTGTTCGACTGATGCCTCTCGGCGCTAATGCTGGCTTGCGGGTTGCATATGCAAGCTTTGAGCGAGTGGATGCATGGTAGTTATTGTCAATATTCATCTCCGAGATGCTGACTTCCAGCTGGCGTGGAAACGGCCAAAGATGCATCTGCTTACCGTTTGGAGGCTGCCCCACCCGCAGAAGTACCTGCCCGGCTATGAGAGGTAGTTGTTACCTGGCCATTTAACGCTAGCGGATATATTGAATACAACAGTTTAAACACAACTGACCCCGTTTGACGTGTGAGTTCATTCTCTATTGACTAATATCTCCATAATTGACAGGAATTTCCACTTTAGATAGCGTGGTGAGCCAAATCAAACAACAATGTTACATGTTTTAAAGAATGTTGAGCTGTACTTTCGATCGAATACGTGCGGATAAACGGAAGTGCTAACTAGTCAAAAAACCAAAATTTTTTTTTTTTTTTTGAAATGATATAAGTCAGAGCCGCATATTTCCTAAAACAGTGATAACTAAGGGATGTGAGAGTCAGAATTGAAAGTGTTTGACGGAGCAAAGCTAAAAGCAGAGATTGGGTAGTTACCAGATCTTCAGGGTAGCCGAAATATGCTAGATGGAATTTGCCGCCTCGAGAGCTTTCGTAGCCCGTTCAAGACGCGATTGTAGCTCCTTCCTAGTATTGGCGATTTGTATGTCCTCTCTGGTAAGACTACTGAGCTCCTCATCTTTCAGCATTGACACAAACTCCGCATTGAACAATCGAAGCGGTCCGCCCTCGCCCAGCAATTTGCGCTCGATGACCTGAAGGTTGACTGTGGCAATAAATCTCCTCAGTGCTATTGGATAATATGCTTTCAAGATATCATGAATATCTTCCACGATAGAATTTTCCCCCGTGAAAGCTTCTGTAGCTTCTTTATGCCACTGAGAAAAAACCGAATCCACGCTTTTATCTTCGTCTGCTGGCGGTAGGAAGTTCTCCTCCTCTGGTGCGTATTTCTCTAACGCCAAACTTATGAAACTTTTCATCGTGTCGCCCATTAGTCGGTTCCCAAGGCGTGCAGCTTTGAGTTTGTCTAATTCCTTCAAATAATCATCGTCAACTGTTTGAAGAATTCCTTTGAGCTCATCTTCAATCAGCTCCTCGAACAGCTGGTAGGCAACCGCAATACTATTGGTAGTCTGCTTTGAGATTTTCATTATAATCCTTCTCCTTACGGTTTCTTCGCGGACGATTCGAGCAAATAGCTCATAATTGAAGCTTTTGACCACTTCAACTACCGCGTTAATGTGATTCAGTGCCCCCGCTCGCCAATTTTTTGCTTGGTTTCGAAACAGAAGTACCACGAGATCCACGTTAATCAAAGGTCGGAGCTCGGGCCCGCGAGAGTGCTTGTACGTTTTATGAATGAATTCGAGGATATCTTGCGGCTGATTTTTGGCGGCCTCCAGGTCGGTACCGTCAAAACCTTCAAGGTTGTAACCGCTGCCGTCATCATTGTTATCCATCGTCTTGAACGGACGGCTATGGCCCCGGCTCTTCATGGAGGCAGCGAATTCGTCGTTCTTGTTTTGAACATGGGTACGGATCTTCAACGGATTAGTCATTTCTAAGAGCTCACCGATTTGTCCATCAAGATACCGAGTAACTTGGTGTTCATAGTCTTTGGCTAAGACTGTCAGATAGTGCCTTTGCTGGGCCGCATCAACACGCGCCTCTCCTAGGACACTCAGCTTCTCCTTTGAATCTATGATGATTTTATTGATTTCTTCTGCCAGTCTTGGAAGCTCGCCTTGTATATGTTGATATAGGAGGCGGCCAAGGAAATGTTTTAGGTTGTCGACACCAACGCGTCGGCGATCAAGTGTGCTCCAGGGTTCCGTCTTGAAAAACTTTTCTTCAAGTTTCTTCCGCTGTTCCAACGTAACCCCGTCGCTGGTCTCTTTGGACGATAAATTTTTAACGACGAACCACCCGTGTCGAAGATGCTCCACCCGATTGGCAGCAATCTGAAGGGGCTATTCGAAATAACATGTTATAAGTGAATTGGTTCGTAATTCAAGTTGAATATAGATACCCAAGGGATAGACTTACGCCTTCTTCTTCACCCTGCGCCACAGCATCACATCTTGTGATCACACCGACGGTTCGCTTGCCTTCCGGGTCGGCGGCTCTGGCAATTGCAAAGACTTCCTGGGCAGCTAGGTTATTCCGTCCATCCATGACGGCCCTTTTAAGGGTATTTTCACTTATCAGCCTTTGAATTATTTGGTAAAGTGGACCTAACTGCGCAGAGTGAAGAGTCTAGAGGCACAAAAACAGAATCTAGAGTTCGTATTCTCACATGATGATGGTCCTTTTATCAGTGACGTAGCTTTTGATCAAGTTACGAATAAGAACTGCGTCTTCAGCTGTTTGGTATCTAGTTGGATCTAAACACCACGGCTCTTTGATTAATATGTCCATCACGTATAACTCTGTAACTATCCAGGAATACATACTATGGAAAAGCCCGGGCACGTCCACAATTGTGAGGTGGGGGTGATGGCAGGCCGATAGCTCAATCTTGAGCAAATCATCAGAAAACCGTTTCCTGGAAGCTTCGTCCGGAGCCTCCGGGTCAATCCCCATGGCTTTCCCGGCCTAATATACTCAAATAGTTAGTAACTGGTTTTCTGGTTGTTCGAACTAAGATATTAGTTAAAGTGATCCCTTGGGTGGGACACACCTTCATCATTAGTTCCTGGATTTGCCGGGGACCGAATTCAGACTCTTTGCAAGAGTATAGGAAGCTTTCGCGCCTTCCACGATTAAGGTCATTTTGAATAGAATTTGGCCCTGGGACAATGGTTCCTTGTACCATAGCGGCGGCGCTCGGGGTGTCGGTACGACGGAGCACAATTTGAGTCGCGAAACGAGTGCAAAGATCAACCCCTACGGGGAATGAAATTCCAGTGATACTTTGCAGGAGAGAGGATTTACCGCAAGATTGATCTCCAACCGCAACCAACTACAAATATTGCAGACAATTGATATATAAATGTTTAGTACTATATATTTACAATTAATATGAGCGAACAATATACCGCTACTCACCTGAGGTAGCGAAACTTCCCCAATTTGCAACTCGCGAATTTTGTCCACGGCATCGAAGGCCTTGCTTCGATCTACTTCACCAAATATCTCGACGTTCAAGAACGCTTGATCGTCTGTGGCAGATTGCATATTTCTGAATAGCGTGAAAGAATTGGAAGTTGACATATTGTTTTAAAATTATCCCAAACTTCAATATATAGAGATTATGGCAAGGTTTAAGAACGTTAACGTAATGACAAGATTTTTTTTTAATTGGGAGGATATAGAACTGATTGAAGTTTATAGTGGTTTTGGAAGCATATTCTATTAATCTTGCTAATTCTCGGAGGCGAAATCTAGCCATTAAATACAATTTCTGAGCCAAAAAAAAAAGGGCCGTGGTGAGAAAACTGAATGCTTGATGTGAGGCAGAAATAGTAGAGTATTGCTCTGGCATCACCATTATTCCCGATTCACGCACTCCAATATTCTTAAAACCGTTCCTTACCGATTGTATAGATACTTTGAAGATGGAAAGCATTTCGATGGTTGTTGTATCTCTGAGAGTCTCGCCTCATAAGCCAACTCCTGTTTGTTTCGGTCTCGATATGCATTGTTCGGGTGCTAGCCCTGAAAGCAGTACAAACAATACTTCATGCTGAACCAACACTACATTGAGACGGGAACTGCAGTGTTTTCCTATTGGCTCAATATCAGTTAGCGTATTTGTAAAATGTAAATGACCAATCTTAGTTGCAGATTATATCAGAGCCCCAAGCTTGTACCTCAACCTCTTGTCCCATATTCGGATATCCACCTGGGGGATCTTTCGATTCATTGGGTCAGTTGTGCATCTCGGGGCTCCCAGCCTTCGTTAATAATTTCTAGCTGGTGAAAGCGGCACTATAGGAACCTTTTGTCATGTAGCAAACAGTAAGATTGACCGACGTACCCAGATGCATACATATGACGTGTCACTGAAATGCAACATAGCTTTGAAATGAAGGATTCCAAGTAAAGCCTAATATCACCATAAAGCCCCTCACCCAAACAAAGTAGCCGGATTTCTTGCACTTATGAGTTTACAAACTTCTACGCTATTCGAAAACTGTTATCCACGAACTACTTGGGGATTTGAAGGGAAGTTGATTATAGTACACGGAACTCAGCTTCGCAAGTAACAGGTTTAGTGTTATGGGCCGGTCATCTACTAGTCTCTCAGAGGAAGAGTGGGGACGATATAGATCTATAATCGAGGATCTACTGTTGGTTCAAGGTTTGACCAATAAAGCTTGTTGCACGTATCTTAAAAAATATTATAACCTTAATGTTGAGTATGTTAAATGATTTTCGCTCTAATCTTGCTACGTTCCGCATCTAACAGCTATTTAGCACCAGACAACTACAATATCGCGTGAAAGATAAATGGGGCCATCAAAGAAATCTCAAGGCTTCGGTTGGCGTACAAGCCTTTCAAACAGGATTCTTGGAAAAGCCGCCGTCCAACTGGACTCAACACGAACAGAAAGTCCGGGAGAGGATGAAGCGTGCAGTTAAAAGGACGAGAGCTGATCTTCCTTCCGCGCTTCCGCCGTCGAAGGTGTGGGGATACTGAGATCCTTAAGACAATCTGACCTCGGGTAGCTAATCACAACCGCGGCGTCTAGATATATGGGAACTTTGTTGGCGAGGCCGTTGAAGATCTAGGGCTCCTAACACGGTTAATCGAACCCCGACGGTCGCTGCAAAATACTCAAAGCTCCGAGAATGTCGCCACTCAGCGCAAACGGCCGGATATTATATCGACTGAAGATATTTGTAGAGATTTGACTCTACAGCTCAGACAAGGCGCTGGTAGGTCGTGACGCCGTCCTATAACTAGGCCCCTTTCATAAGCCTAGATAAGGGTTAAAGTAACACTTAAAACTAATGAGGCGAAAATTTTTTTAGCCATACCTCCGGCTCATGACAGAAATATCGAGGACTTTACGATGGATGGCTTTGCTCTTGACGACAGACGAGATTCCGATCTCAAATATATAACTCAAATGATCCATCAAAAGGATGCCTGCAAAGGTTTCCAGCTCGTTTTAAGCAGAGCTCAATCCATGTCGCTAATCCACGGCCGCCGCGATAGTCAAAATACCAATAACAAAGAAGAGTGGAATTTTCAGTTCGTGGGAGCGTTTATCAACTATGCCATATACCTGTCAAACAATAATCTACTGCGAAGCCACCGTATTAAGTATTTGATACGCCATCTACAAGACCTGCCGGAGTTCCGATCTTTACTGGAATGGATGCTCGAGAAGTATCCCACCGCTACAAAAGGCTTAGTCGGCTTAGCTCTGAAACACACAATGCACGCAAGACAGAAACCCGTCACTCTCAACCTTCCGACACTTATATCCTTCGGCTTAAGCTGCACAACTGGAGCCGATAACGTAAACGCTCACCCCCCTAAATTCAGAATGGTGTACCAAGAGAATGATACAGAGCGAGAGAAGACTTTGATCGACGGCGTACTAAGGAACGGGAGACCTTGGTGCCTCGAAACTTTATATGAAGGGAATCTTCTCTCTGAGTCTGAACTTGAGAGAGCGTTGAAAACTATCATTACCGGCCCTAAAACCTTTACGTTTGATCCAATTCCCAAGATTTACTGGTTGGTGCAGAAAGGTCTCCCTATTTCAACGTTGGATCGATACTCAGATGCGAGTTTGGAATACCAAGGATGGGACTTGGGAACAAAACTATTTCTATTAGTTTCCTCTGTGCAGAGTCGTCCCAAGGTCAGCGACGACAGCGTCTACCGAATTTTCTGCGACGATGTTGCTCGATATCTCGTCGACAACTGCATTAGCGATTACTCGAAGGCTCTGATCAATACGATAATGCCAATTTCATACTCGAAGAAAACGGGGAAATTTCGAAACCCTGTCACTCGCGTCAAAGAGAAAATCGCAGATTGGACTATTAGAACGCGTGGCCCAAGTCTTGGAGACTTCTGTGCCTACAAAGGAATACACTACTTGCTACGAAGGAATGTTGATATAAATTCTGTCTGGAGCGATAATAAGGGTAAACCGTATCATGTTTTGACGCTTGCTTTGAAAAACAAGCGGCGATGCGAAGTTATTCAATACTTACTGGAAAGGGGAGCGGATGTCAACCTCGTTTGCGGCAACTTCAGGGTGGAATCACCAGATGGATTGTCGACTATCGTGTCGTCAACGCCGCTCTATGAAGCAATACGTTCGAATGTCTCGGCAAATCTAGGCCTAGTTCTAGCTCGAAAGCCGGAAATTCTGGATCTCGCCTTGTGTCTGTATCTTACCTGTCGGTCAAGACCCGTTCAAGCATCTAAGGTCCAAAAGTGGAAGGATGGTATCGTTGGGGCATTGCGACAAGCATTTCAGACTAGACGGCAAGAGTTAAATCCCGAAACTATATCACAGTGGGATGAGCTCCACTCATGTTGTAAAGAAGAGATGTAGGCTACCAAGAGCCAGGCAGTAGAACAACTACCTCATTAGCTATACAGAGAGGGTAAGAAAATGAATTAGTTAGGCTAGTCATATATAATATAGTTAATAAAAAAGAATACTCTTAACAATATAACCAAAATATCTATCATAAAATTTATAAGATATATAATCTTAACTATATAAAAAAAAAATCTTTATATTATAAATCTAAGAAAAGAAAATAATAATAAAGAAAAGTTCATACTTATTTATAAGAAATAAAATAAAATAATCACTTATATAATTAAAATATTAAGATATATTAAGAAATTAAAATATAATAAATCACATATAACCCAGGCTTAATAAACTAAATTAAATTAATATTTTAAAAGCTACCTACATACCAACCTACCTTATTACATAATTTTTTAAATCCTTTAGCAATTATCCCTTAATTACAACCAATAAAATATCTTTTCTCCCAATTACCCTTTTTATTATTTTTTAATATAATACTATTTTTTAATTATTAGTCAAATCTTTTATATTTAATATAATCTTCTCTAGTTATTTTTTTTTAACAATATTAATTTTACTAATTAAATTATTTAATAATAATATATATATAAGGTCTTTATTAATATTCTTTAGTAGAATATTATCTTTTAGTAATAAAATATAATAAGACTAATAAAAAAATTTAAAATTATATATTTATTTATCTACTTCTTATTATAAATAAAATAACTTTTAAATTTACTAAATAAGAATAACTCTATAAAAAATAATTAAATTATAAAAAATATTATAATTATTTTTAAAAAAAATATAAAAATCTTTTATAATCTTATTATTATTGTATAAATAATATTTATATAAGGTATTCTTAATAAATATAATTTTTATTAACTAATAAATAAATTTAAACTTAATATTAAAGTATTTATATTTATAGTTATTTTTTACTATAATATTTAAAGAGTTAATTTATTTTATATATAATATAGCTAGTTTTATTTAAGTTTTAGATCTCTTATTTTTTAATATATTATAAGTCTTATTAATAGTAATATACTATAAAAAGATTATATAATAATTAATAATAGTATAAAAAGTAAAGTTATAAAATAAATATAATATAAATATTTATATTTCTCTTTTTATAATAAAAGTAAATTTTTATTTATTATATTTCTTTTTATAAATTAAAATAAATATACTCTCTTTTATATAAATAACTATTATAGTAGTTTATATTTTAGTTTTATTAATATTTACTATATATTCTTTATATTATTATTTTAATATACTAAATTTATAAAACTTTTTTATTAATTTAATATAATTATTATTATTTTTATCTATTAAAGAAATAATTTTTTAAATAAATTTAACTTACTTATAAATATCTAGTAAAATTTTAAAATAAATATTTAAATAATAAAATTTTATTTAATTATTTATTTTTTAATTTTTAATATAATAAAAATAAACTAGTAATTAATAATTTCAATCTAGTTATAATATATAATAAAAAGTATAATAAATTAAATTTTATTATACTAATTATTAAAATATATTAAAAAACTAATTTTATTATTAGCCTATATTATCTTTATTAATAAATTACTAGTAATACTTATAAAATAGGAATTCTTTATTTATATAATTTTTAATTATTTATAACTAAGTATAGTTTAGATAATTATTATTTAATAACTTTTCTTTTTAGAAATAAATAAATATATTAAGAATAATAATAATATTTTTTTTTAATTATTTATATATAACTTTATTTATATTATAATTAAATAACTTTATAATATTATAAAAAACTTTATTAAAGTTAGAAAAGAATAATTAAATTTTTATTTTATAAAATTTAAATTATTTTAAAGTTTTATTTAAATAGATAAAGTAATAAGTTTTTTAGAATTATTTATATTAAATTAAATATATCTTTAACTAGTCTAATTTAAATTTATATTTTTAAATAAAATTAAAGTATTTATTTAGTTCTTAATAATTTAAATTTTTCTAGTATAAATCTATAATATTAGCTAATTTTTTTATATATATTTAATAAATATTATATAATTATTTTTTCTTTATTTTATTAAGTTTAATATATTTATAAAATATTTACTAATATTTTTCTAATAATCTAAATTATTATTTAATATTAACTATAATTATTTATTACTTAAGCTTTTATATAAATAACTTAACTTTCTAACTACTATATATATAAAATATTTTACTAAGTATATTTTTATTATTTAAATATTATACTTTAATAACTTTATTATAATATAAATTTATTAATATATAAAAGAATAGATCTTAGATAGTTATATTCTTAGTAGTAATAGTAGTAGTAATAATAATAATAATAGTATTACTAAAAACTAGTACTATATTAATTTTTAACTAAATATATATATTCTCCTTTTTCTCATCCTTTTTTATTACTAGCCTTTTTCTTTTTTTTCCATAACCTTCTATAGCAGTAGTAGCTTTATTATTATCAATATTAGCCTTATTTCCCATATCTTCTAATATTACTACTAATAATATAAATAATAGCTCCATACTTCCAATTTTCTTAATTTTAACTACTAGACTAGTAACTAAAATTAATATAAAAGTTAATATTCTATTAATACTAATTATAATATATAATTATTTAGACTAACTATTTATTACCTATAAAAAACTATTTTTATCTATAAAATATTTTATATAAGTTAATTTATTATTTATAATTAGTTATAATTTATCTTCCAATTTTTTTTATAACTTTAATAATAACTTAATAATCTTACTAATATTTATTCTTTTTAACTTACATATTTAAATTACTTTTATAAAATCTTTAATATATAATTTTATTATTAGAGAAAAATATTATTTATTTATTTAACTAGTAATATAAGTATATTAAAACCTTATTATTAATTATATTATAGTCTTATAATTAATTATATTAAATAATATCAATACTTATTTTTAGAAATTATTAATACTTTATAAATATATTTAATATAGGGTATTATATATACTTTCTTCTTAATTCTTTCATACATTACTTAATACTTTAGCTTAATTATTTTTCTTTTTTCTTTCTTTTTTAACAATACTTATCTATTCTTTTTAATTAATTATAAATATCTTATAAATTTTATAGACTAATTTCTAACCTTTATTTTTAATATTACTAACTAATACCTTAATACTAGTATATATTCTATCTATTAGTAATATTAATAATTTATATAAAAAACTAATATATACTATATATTTTATTATATCCTAAATCATACTAACATATTTAATAACTACTTTATATATTATAAAAATAATACTATTATATATAATAATTATAAAAAAAAAAGAGATAAACTTATAACTATTTATTTTTATAATTTATATATAAGAAAAAAAATATAAAGAGTTAATATATATATTTAATATAATAAGATTTCCTAATAAATAATAATAAAGATAGTAAACTAAATTAAAAAAATTAATTATTTTTTATATATATATTAATAAACTTCTTTTTATAACTATTATCTTTATAGTAAATATTTTATAAAAAAAATATATATAATTTACCTATTCCTACTATCTTTAACCTTTTAGTTATACTATTTTATTTTTAACTAGCTAGCTATCTTTACTATCTTATTATTTTTATTATTTTATTTTCTTAATAATAGTAATTTTATTTCTATTATTTTAAATATTCTTTATTAAACTCTACTAAATTAATTCTTTTTATTTATAAATAACTTTAGTACTAAGTCTATATATTAATAGTTATATTACTATCTAAGCTTAATATAAAATTACTTATATTATAAGATTTTTTTATAATCTACTTCTTAATCTCTTTTAAATAAACTCTTTATTTAATATTATTATTTTATTTTTAGATAATTATTTTCTTAAGTATTTAATAATTAGGATTACTATTAATTATATATTTTTTATTATTACTTAAATAACCTCTTTACTAATAAATACTTATAATCTTAGTTTTAATTATATTAGTATTATTAGTATAATTTTATTATTATTATCTTTATTATTAAGCTATATTTTTTTATTTATTTTAATATTATAGTTAAAACTTCTATTATTTTCTAGTATTTAGGCCTTTAAAATTTAATTATTAATAAAATTTTATATTTTAAGTAGTATTTAGTCTTTATTATATAGTTTTTAATTTTTAATCTTAATAATATACTTATAAAATAGCTTTAGGTAATTATTAATTATAATCTTAATCTTTTTTATTCTATTTAATTTATAGATAATATAATATCTTTTTTTAGAATATATTTTTACTATTTTATATAGCCTTATCTACCTTATTACTAATTTAGTAAAATAAGAGAACTTAAGCTAAATATTATATAATAAAATTATATCTCTTACTAAAAAAATTTTATCTATTATTTAAGATAAAAAATTCTATTTATTAATAATTATTTCTTTATACTATTATAGTCTTAAAAATATTTTTTATAAATCTTCATCCTATTTCTTTAGATATTATATATATATAGTAATAAGTTTTTCGTTTATTTATATAATTTTTTATAATAAAGTATACTAGATAAGAGTACTTATATTTATTAATAATAATAATTTTATCTTATATATTAAATAATAAAGAATATATTTTATAATTATCTTAATAATAATTTTATTTACTTATAAAATTATAAGTAAATAATGTATCTAATTACTCATTCTTTTTTTATATAATTTAAAGAGATTATTAGTAATTTCTTTATATTCTCTTTTAATTATATTATTAAATTATATATAATAAGTTAATATTTTTTTCCTTTTAATATTATAGTTATTTAATAGATCTATAATTTATCTAAAATTTTTAAAACTTTTATTAAATATTATTTTTTTTATATAGTTATATTAGTAAAGAATATTTTTTATTAAAAAGTAAAATATTATTTTTAAATTTATTTAAATTATATTTCTTACTTTAGACTACTCTATTAAATAATAATAAGTATAGATTAAATAATATTTATTAAAAAATAAAAATATATAAACTATATTTAATCTTATTTTCTACTAAAACTATAATTTTATAGTTAAAGTAAGTATAATCTTATACATATTTCTAATATAATACTAATATTTAATATATAATTTAATATATAACTAAATATTTTAGTATAAACTTTACTAGTAGTATTAATCTATTATTTTTTAATATATTATTTTTATATTTTAGTAATTATAATTTTTATATAATTTAGTAAAAATTTTCTTTTTAGTAACTACTTTATTAATAACTTTATAATAGAAATTATATCCCCCTTTTTTTTTTTTTAAAGTATATTATCTAAAATAATATATTTATAAACTTCTCTTTTTAGTATAGTTATAGTATTAATATGATAATATATTTTTTAGTTTATATATTATTTTAAAAAAAAATATTTTTATTTACTCTTTTTAATATTTATCTAAAATATTTAAATTAATTATATTACATTTAAAAAATATAATATTTAACTATTTATTTATAAAATTATTTATATCTTTTTTTACCTTAATATAAACTAATTCTTTTATAATAGCTAGATAATAAAATAATCTATTAATAATAATATATTTCTTCTTAAATATATACTTAACTTTAAAATTAAATAAATAAATCTATATTAACTAATAAATTACTAGTATACTAAGTAAATTTAAAAATAATATATTTAACTAAACTATTAAAATATTAATATTTATTTCTACTATAAATAATATATTATATAACTAAAAATATAGTTTTTTTAATACTTTTAGTAAATTATAATATTCTCTTTTAACTATATTATATTTTTATTTAATATTATTCTAAATATTATTCTTATAGTAAATAAAATATTTCTTATTATTAAATATTTAGAATAAAATAATATCTTATTCTTATAATAATATATCTATACTTAATATAATTCTTCTTATATTTTTTTTAATATCTATAATCTTTAAAATAAATAATAAAGTTAAGTATATTTATAATTTTAATATAACTTTTTACTCTTTAAATTTTTATATAAATAGCTATTCCTTTTTAATAAGTAGATATAAAGATATTATAATAATAATAAATTTTTTAATCTAAATATAATAATATATATATAATCTAAAGAAAACTTATATTTTTATAATATTTTTATATAATTTTTATTTAAAAATTTTCTTAACTTTATTTATATTAAGACTTTATTCTTTAGAAGTATATATATAACTAATTATTATAATATTATTAATAAGATACTTAGATTTATTTACTAAAATAGTAAGATTTATATATTCTAATTTAATAAATACTTTATTTAAGTTTATAAAAGTTTTTAAAATAAATTTATAAATTTTAAATATAACTTTTTTATTATTATATTAACTATATAATCTAAATATTTCTAAATTATCTATAAAAAGTATACTATACTTTAGTACTTTAGTAAATATAATTATTATAATATATTAAAAAATAATTACTAAATTAATTGCTTTTTATATTAATATTATTTATTAAAAAAGATTTAATATTATTATAATAATTATAATATTTCTTAAGTATTCTATTAATAAAATTTAGTTATAATTAAAGAATAGGTCTAATAAATAAATATAAAATATTTTAATAAAGATTTTAAAAAACTAATTATTATTTAGGGGTATATTAATATTATAAATTATTATTATATTTATATATATAGCTATATCAGGAAAAATGTGTTATATCATCCCGGTCGTTCAATGGTAGGATGTCCAGGACAATATCTAGTTATCCCACATTATCTAAATGATAACTTTAGTATAGTAATCTTAAATAATAGTATAAGATATTTTATCTTAGATATTAAACATTTATTAGATATTTTAAATAAATTTTAGATTTTTTTAATCTTAGATAACTATTATAAATTATTATTTAAAATATTTTTTAAATTTTAATATCTTGGATATTTTTAAAAGTAATTAATTAAATTAAATTAATATAATCTATTATTAAATATTATATATTTTATAAATACTAGTATAGTTTATAAAATACTTTATTTAAAAAAATATTATTAATCTAAATAAAATAGAATTAATAATATAAATTATTTATTTATATTTAAATATATTATATTTACTAGTATTAGAGTATATTTAATAATTTTTTTAAAGCTTGTCTTTTATAATTATTATTTACTATAGTTAAAAATAAGGATAAAAAAGTATTGAGAAGAGTAGTTATTAATTTTTTAAAAATAGATTAAATAAACTTTTAAAAAAGTTCTAAAATTATCTTATAAATATAAGATGACTAGTTTTTATTAAAAAATATATTTATAAATTAATTAAAAATTTTTATAAGTATGTTAGAAAATTTAAGAAATTATAATATTATAAGAAATTTATTATAGACTTTTTTTATTTATAAAAAAATTAATTTATTATAAATTTTAAATTTCTATTATTTTAAACTAATAAATACTTATATACTAATAAAGGTTAGAGTATTATTACTAAATTTAGTAATTAAATTATAATTTATATAACCCCATTTTTATATAAAATTATAATATTAGAAAATAATTATAATTAAGAATATGAAAGATATAAAAAAAAAGGGATTAGATTTTTAATATTTAATAAAAATTAATATATAATTTTTTTAATATTTTTTTTTTATTTACTTTATTATAATATATTTTATTTATTAGAAATTAATAATTTTCTAGAAGATATTTTACTTAATTTAAAATAACTATATAATATATTTTTATATAGATAATATATATTTGATAAATAATTTTAAATAATAGTAAATAAATATAAATAATAGGAAGTAAATTTAATATTAAACTATTAATTAATTAGTTTTAATTTATATATATCTTAAAGAAATTTATATATTTAACTAAATCTAAATTTATATCTAGATAATTAGTATATAAAATTAGATATTAAATATACTTATAAATCTTTTTTATATTTATAAATAAATTTTTAGATATTTAAAAAAAATTTATATTAATTTCTAGTTTTTTATATATAATTTAATTATAATATAGTAAATTAATTAGCTTAGAATAATAATATTGTTTTTTTATAAAAGTAAGTTAATAAAAATCTATAAAAATAAGATTTAGATTTTTAAAATTTACTAAAAAATTTAATATTAATAGTAAGAATATTAATAATAATATAATATTATTTTTATTAAGTAATATAAATAAAGTAGAAAAATAATAATTTATATTAAATATAAAATATTTATTATTTAAAGTATAATATTTATAAGTTATTAAAAATTTAATATTTTAAGTTTATTAAAGACCTCTTTAAAAAAATTTAATACTATTTTACTTTTATATATTATAGTTAGTATTAATAAATATAAGAAAGTTATAAATATATCTTAGTTTATTATTATACTCTACTATATTACTTATAACTATTTATTATATAGCTATATTAATATTTATTTAAAGTAAATTATTTAATAAAAGTTATAATTAAGAAGGGGTAATTACCAAATTTTTATTTTATTTAATAATAGATTTAGAAAGTCTATTAAATAATAAAATAGATACTAATAAATTTAATTAAAGATTATTAGTTAATACTAGATTTATAATATTATTTAAGTCTTTATTTTTAATATTAATATTTTTATATTCTTTATTATTAAATTATAACTATTTTAGAAAGATTATAATTAAATATTATATATTTTTTAAATTAATAGAATTTATTAATTTACTAGTTATTATACTTATTATATAGGATATAGATAATTATTCAACTTTTAGTTCTAATTTAGTTTTTAATTATTTTTAAATTAATAATAAAAGTTTAAATTACTTTAATATAAATATTAAATAACTATTAATAAGTTTAGAAAGACTTGGGTTTTAAAATCAAATTTATATTTAGTTAATATTATTAATATAAATCTTTAATAAATAAATTACTAACTTTAGACTTTATAGCTCTAAATATAGCTTTTATATATTTAATAATAACCACCTTTTTTACAGCATCCTTTCTATTTGATTTTTTTTTTTTTAAAGATATGACAAAGACTTTATAAGTTTGTGAATAGTTAGATTAAAGATTAAGAAGCTAATATTATAAAGAAAAGAAAGAAAAAGAAAAGGAAAAAAAAAAGATTATAATTATTAAATATAAGAATAGAAAAACTTAAAATAAATATAACTTATTTATACTTAGGCTTTTAATTTAATAGAAAGTATTATAATACTTTAAATTAATATAACTATTTATTAAATATTCCTCCAAATTTTTCTAGTATAAATACATTAAAGAAATAATATCTTTTTTTAAAATAATACATCGATCTAATTAAGTAAAAATTAAATTTAAATCTAAAAATAAATATATAACAACTTTAATTAAATTATAAAACTCTTATAAAACACTTCTAGATACTAACTATAATTTAGTTATTAATAAAATTTTATAATCTTAATTTAGAATAAGATTAAACACTAAAAATATACAATTAATATAGAATAGAATATATCTAAACAAAAATCTATATTAGCTTTATCTACTTTAATCAATAAAAATAAAATTATTTCTAAATTTATCTTTTTATTATAGATATTTTCTAATATATTTAATTAAATATAGAATATTTATATTTAAATCTATAAAGTCTAATACTAATATTAATAATTAATTAAAAGGCTAATAAATAAACATATTAATCAATAATTTTGATTTATTTAATAGTAGATATAATAAATCATATGTTAAATCTTTTTAAATTACTTTCAATTAAATTAATTTAAAAAAAATATATAAATATTCTATAAAATCTAGTTTTCTATAATACTTAACTAAATATAAAATTATCTAATTTTAATTTTTTTTTTAAATTTAAAGACTTTTAAGTACTTATTTACTATTAGATAAATATATCTTATCTACTATTAAACTTTCAAATTCTTTATTTTTATTAATAATAAAATTATTCTTATTTATAATAATAAGATTATTTTTATTTATAATAATAAGATTATTTCTCTTTAATATTATTTATAAAAGAACTATAATTAAATATTTTATATCTAGTAATAATATACTTTACTATAATATATTTATATTTATAAGATATAAATAAAAAGATCTATATTAACTTTAATATCCTACTATTTATAATAAAAAAACTTTTTTATTAAAAACTTAATATCCTTTTTTTAAAAATTAATAAATAAATTTAAGAACTTTAATTAATTAACTTTATAAATACCCAAATAAATAAATAAAGTTTATAAAATAAAAGAGCTAATAAATTTTAATTATATTAAATAAATTTAATTATTAAAAATCTTATTCATATTCCTAAATAATTTAAACTAATTTTATAATAAGATTATTTTTTCTATAAACTATAGATAAATCTATAATATTTTTAAAAATCTTCTATATATTTATTTTTACTTATAAGAATTATTATTTTAATTTTCTTTTTTATAAAATATTTTTATATTTAATAAATATTTTCTTAGTTTTATAAAATAAATACTAATAATTTTTAAGATAACTTAAAATTATTAATATATAACTTTTATATTAAACTATTAAATAAAAATCAAGAAAATAATAAATATATTAAAGAATTTTATTAAAAGATAAATATTATGAAACTATTAAAGTATTTAAAATAACTATTAAAATATAAAGTAAAATTTAACTAGTTAAATAAAATTCTTTCCCTTACTATTAAATAATCTATAAAAATATAATTATAAATTTAAAAAAATAAAAATATATAGGAAAATTAAATTAAACTATATTAAAACTATATAAATAATCATTTTTTTTTATAAACTTAATTATCTAAATTAAAATATACTTAAAAATTTTTAGATAAAAACTATAAAGTAAATCTAACTTAAAAAATAATATTAAAAAAATATTTAAAAACTAATAAAAAACTATTAAAGTCTTATTACTATAAATAATCTTAAAACTATTTTTTAATTAAGAATAATATAATTATAAAAGAATTTAAAATTATAATTAATTTTTAATATTTTAATATAAATAATAATTTTATATAGAAGTATCTAATATATATATTCTTAAATATTTAAAATCTACTTTATAAATAAAGTATAATTATATATTAATATTTAAAAATTCTATATATTTAATATAGTCTATAATCTAATTAACTAATTAAATATAGTATTTCTAAATAATATTATTATTATATATTAAATCTAACCTTTTTTATATTAACTTAAACTCTAAACTTTATAAGTTTACTAGTAAAAATAAGATTTTTTATACTAATTCTTAAATATCTTTAATAATTTAAAATCATTATTATTAGATAAGATATATTTTTTTAAATAATAATAATAAAAATGCTAATAATAGTTAAATACTTTTTAATAATTAATTATAAATATTTAATAATAAATTCCTAATTATTAAATATATTAACTAAATTTTTTTATTTTTTAAAAAATTTATTAAATAAGAAGAATCTAATATATATATAAGTAAAATAATTATCCCACTATCTAATATTTATTTTTAAATAAATTAAATTTATTAGTAATTAAATATTAAAAGTTAAATATAATATATATACTTATTTCTTTTACTATTAATCTACTATATATATTTCTATATATATATATTTATTTTCTTTATTCCATTTATAAACTAAGATATAGATTAAACTTTCTATATATATAAACTACCACAAAAAATACACTACACAATTAATTAAATTTTTAAATAAATATTTAATAAATAATTAATTTAAAATATTAAAATTATAAATTATTATTTAAAATTTAAATTTAATTTTTTCCTTTATTTAGCTAATTTATTTTTAAAGTATATATCTAAATATATAAAAGCTACTTATAGCTTTATTATACTAACTATTTAATTAAAAAAATTAATTAATATTTCTTTTAATAAATTTAAAAATAATTAGCCATATGACTAGTTTAAAATTATTAAAATTTTAAAATAAATAATATTTATTATTAAAAATAAAAATTTATTCTAGTAAATCTAATACTAAATATCCTACATTTAAGAAAGTCTTTATATATATAAAATTAAAAATTTTATTAAATTTAGAACTAATATCTATAATAATTTTTACTATTATTTATATATTTAATATTAATTAAAAGACATCTATAAATATTTTAATATCTTTAGTATATAATTAAGAATAAGTATTTTTTTTATAAGTAGATTTATAACCTAAAAATATAAAATACTTATTATAATATTAATATAAATATTAATAAATATTAATAACTATATTAATACTACTGTGTTGCAAGTTATGATAATTTGTGTTTTGTGATAAAACAACCCAACTTCCTACCCCTTCATACTTTAGTTAAAAATCAGCGCAGCACTAGTTTTTAACAACTTAAAAAAATATACTACTATTTATTACCTAAAGAACTATCATATAATATCTTTACAAACTATATATTCTAAATTAAAAACTAGTAACTTCTATATTTTTTTACCTATCTTAATCATTATACTACTAAATAAAAATCTTTATATCTTCATTATTAACAATAATAAAATAAATAATAATATAATAATAAAAAAGTATTTTAAATATTTTTACTCATACTACTATTAAAAATTATAATATTTTAAAAATAGCGCAAAAATATAGTATTAATTATTAATATCTTTAATATCATCTAAAGAACATTAATACTAGATCTTATTATTTAGTAAAATAATTTCTAAATATTATATAAAAATAAAAACTAGTAGACTAGATATTATATTATTTTAATTATAATTTTCTACTTTAACTAATTATTATTTTAAATAAGATATCTAAAATTTATTATTTTATATATCCTAAGGTATTTAACTTTTATAAATTATAGATATTTTAATTTATAAAATAGTTTAGTACTTAATTAAAGAATTAAATCTTAAATTATATAAATATAAAATATATAACAACAGTTTTAATATTATTATTAAGATTATATTTTAATTATATAAGTAAATATTTATAAACAATATTATTTTAATTATTATATTAATATTATATAGTTTTAAGCTATTATATAAGATAAAGTAATAAAATAAAAAAATATATAAAATTTTAATAAGAAAAATATTATAATAAAAAAAGAATAATATTACTAGAATATTATTTATTATAATATAATTATTTAACTAATATAAGATAGTAATAAAAAAAATATTACTATTATTAATTATATTAATACTACTAATACTAAAGTAATACTATTAACTATTATTTTCAAAAACATTTATCATATAAAAGACTAGTATACTATATTAAACATAAAAAAGGCCTCTTTTAGTATTACTTAAAAGAAATAAACAAATAATATTTTTAATATTAAATAAATATACTAATTTAAAATCTTTTTATAATTAAATAAAATATCTAATAATCCTAAAACTTAATTATTAATCTTTAATAATTATAAATTATACATTTCTATTAGATTTTTAAATTTATACTATATTAATAATATTAAATTACTATATATATTATTATATAATATTTATCTTCTTTAACCTCTTAATATAAAACTATTTAAACTACTATAATAGTATTATATAGCTAATATTACTAAAATTTTATTTAATATAAACTATTAAGTATCTTTATTAAAGATATAATTCTATTAAATATTTTAAAAAGTATATAATTAAATATTTACTAAAAAGAATATAATATTAATATAATATTAATCTAAATATTTTTTATTTAATCCTAATTTTATTATTAAATAATATAAAAAATTATCACTTTTAATAATTAATCTAGTTATTATTAATATTCTAAAAATACCTTAAATATTAAAAGATATTATTAATATTAAAAAATAAATTATTATTTATAATATTTTATTATTATAAAATTATTTAATTAATATATTTATTAAATTAGTAAAAGCTAATATTATATGTTATAACTTATTAAAAATATAGCTTAAGACTTTATAAGTAATTAATAAAAAAATTAAATAACATAATAATTAATATTATTTAATATTAAAATAAAATAATAATTATCTAGTTATAAGTATAAATATATGATATATAAAAGTAGAATTAAAAATAAAATAATAAATAGAAGTAATAAAAATATAATAATCTAAATATTATAAATATTCTTTTAAGTAGTTTATATATTTTGTTTTTATTGCTATTATTATTAATAATATTATTAGATTTACTAGATAATTAATACAAATTAATAATTAAACTAATATTGATGATAATATCAATCTTTTTATAGATAGTAATGAAAATTCTAAAGTATTGTTTGAAAGTTCTTTGAATAATGATTAGACTAATATTTTTTTAAATTGTTAAAAATCAACGCCACACTGTTTTTTGGCAAAAGTATGGGGGGGGTAGGGAGTTGAGTTGTTTTATCATAAAACACAAATTATCATAACTTGCAATATACGAGTAATAAACATAAAAAATTTAATTATAAATTTAAGAAAACCATTAAAAAGAATAATATAGATTTTAATAATAAAATTATAAATATATTAAAATATACTAGATTATAAAAGTAAATTCTTATTATTCTATATAGTAAAAATACTTTAATTATATCTAATAAATCTAATACTTAATATCTTATATCTATAACGTATTCTACCGGGAAGCGAGACACACCAGAAAGCGAGATATAAAATTTCGAACTTTAAAAAATTCTTAAAAATTTAATTCTAATTAGAAATTTTTAAAAATTGGTTTCTAATTAGAAACTACTAGCTAGATTATCATACTAAAATTTATTTACTTTTTATAAATTATTTAAATTAATATTAATTTTTATATACTAAAATTTGGTAATTTTATAATTATATATTAGGCACTAAAATCAAAATTCAATATTATGCTAAATATTAGTTTATTATTAATATTATATCTACCATTACTTTTATATATTCATTTATTTTCTAATAATTAAAACTATTATTAGTATTAATACTATAATTATAGTCTAATAATTTTAAATTAGTTACTAGCCTACTTATCTTTTTTATTACTTGTAAGTTAATAAGGAGAGTTATGAAAGAGATATTGTTAATATAATATGTGTATATAATTAGAGATAGTTTCTATCTATATATGTGGTAGTAATAATATATAATATATTAAATACTTTATTAATAATAAGATTAAATAATTAAAAAAATAGTTGAATAATTGTATATATTAATTAACTAGTTATATTACTAGAAAGTAAAAAGATATTAGTAAAATAGATAATTTAGTTATATAATTAAAAATTTCCTTTATATATGGATATGGTATATTAAATAATTATTAAATTAGTAGGGTAAGATTTAAACTTTAATTAAGTATATTAGTTTTTAAATTAATATTTAAAGTTATGTATAGTATATGCTTATATACTAAATAATATTTAAGTTAGAACTAATAATTTAATTATTATTAATTAATTTTATTAGTTATACTTAGATATTAAGTTTAAGAATAATATTATTAAAATTATATTATATAATATAAATAAAAAAGAATTTATAATGGGTAGTATAATATCTTTAATATTTAAAATTATTAAACTAGCTTATATTAAAAATTAGTTTACTATAAAGTATAATAATTAAAAATTAGTTACTATTATTAAATATATTAATACTTATAGTATAGCTCTCCCATTATTTATTATTTTTAAAGATGTTTATTATTAGTTTAATTAATATATTAATAGTATTAATAAGATTTTAATAAAGGACTAGTTATTTATAATATTATCTAATAAATAGTTTAATAGTGAGCTAAATGTTTAGTGGTTAGAGAAATTATTTAAACTAGTAATTAGAATTTTTGATAACTAAATATGTATATTATTATTAAATAGGTATAATAATTATATTAATATAAAATTTATTAATTTTTATATTTAAAAAAATATCATTATATTATGTTTATTAACACATAGTATATATTATTTATAGTTATTAAATATTAGTTTTAATGTAATATATAATAAATAATATTATAATACTATAAGTAATACTTTATATAATAGTTTTATTAAAATTAATAAATAACTATTTATTAAATTATTAATAAAAACTAAAAAGAATATAATAAGTTAGAACTTAATTAAGTCAGCCTAACAAAGTATAGGGTTAATATTGTATAATCTAGAAAAGATTTTATTTAAATTATAGTATATTAAGGTTATATAATTTAATATTCTCTTAACTATTAATGCTTTTATTAATATTATTATTAATATTGTTATTAATACTGTTACTAATATTATTATTAATATTATTATTAATATTAAAATACTGAAATAACTATAGTCTATTTATAAAGTTATTAGTAAAATTTTTATATAAGCTAATTATTTATTTAACTTATTAATTATTAATTATATTTAGAAACTAGATAAAGTAATAAAGAAAGTTATAAGTAAAACTATTATATTATAAAAAACTAATACTTAATTTTAAATTATAAATAAAAAAGTTTTGTAAAATAAATATAATAGGTTTAAGCTAATTACTACTTATATATTAAATAAGTAAGAGCTTAGTAGGCTATGGTAAAATAAGGATATTAAATTAAAAACTTAAAAAATAACTAGTAAAGTACTAAAAAAAAACTATAGTTATTCTTATAATAATGGTAGTAAAAAAAATTATAATAAAATTAAATACCTTTAAGATTAGCTTCAAAAGAATACTAATAGTAATATCTCTATTATTATATATAGTTTAACAGCTAGTTTAATAGCTAATTTAAAAGCTAATTTAAAGGTTAAACTGAAGACTGATTTAGAAACTAGTTTAGAGAATAGTTTAGAAAGTAATTTGGAGAGTAATTTAGAAGATGGTAGCTATATAGATCACTAGATATATAATATTTAGAAAAAAGTAGGAGGTAGGGCAAATATTAGTATAATACTAAATTTTAGTTTTAGTATATAATACATAATCAAAAAACCACTAAATTTTGGTATATAAAAGTTAATATTAATTTAAATAGTTTATAGAAAATATTTAAAATTTAGTATAGTAATCTAATTAATAGTTTCTAATTAAAAACCAATTTTTAAAAATTTCTAATTAGAATTAAATTTTTAAGAATTTTTCAAAGTTCAAAATTTTGTATCTCACTTCCTGGTGTATCTCGCTTCCCAGTAGAATACGTTATATATTTACAACCATAAAATATTTTATATTAAATTTTTATAAAAAAAATTTATAATAAAGAAAACTTCTAGATATATTATAATAATATAATAATTAAAAATAATACTTTATTAAATAAGATAAGTCTATTAATAATTATATTTTATAGAATTTTTAGATATATTTTCTATTATAGTTATATCTATTTTCTAAAATATATAATAATAATCTTTTTCACTATTTCTTTCATATTATTATTTAATTTTATAAATAAATAAGAATCTAATATTATAATATTATTTTTATTCTTCTCCATAATTATACAATTTTTTAATATTTTCTTTTTTATACCTAAATATAATCCCAAAATATTTATAGTTATAAAAAGTCTACTAAGAGTTTATAAAAATATTTTAAATATTATCTTAAATTTATAAATATAAAATATTTTATTTTTTTAAAATTAATTAGAAACTTATTTATTTAATAAGTAAAATCTAGTTTAATTAGATAAAAATATTATAAAAATATAAAACAACTTTCTATATAATTAAAGATTAACTAAAACCTATAATTAATAAAATTTATTAATCTAATTTACCTATAAAATCTATTTAATATATTACTACTATATTTTAACTTATAAAAGATTTATAATATTTAAAATTAACTAATATATCTAACTTACCTTCCTACTCTTAAAGATATTATCTTCCTAACATCTAATATATACTTAAATATTTATTAGTATATATTAAATATATAAAGACTATTATTTATTAATATTAAATATAATATAAGAGAAAAAACTTATAAAATCTATATCTATAAAAAATAAAATAGTTAGAAAATATAATAAGTAAATATATAATTTATAAGTAAATAGAATAAGTCTAAAATCTAACTTATTATATTTATTAATTATCTATTAATTAACTCTAAAGATATCTTCAAAAAGTAATAATTTTAATATTAAGTTTAAAAATTAAAAAAATAGTATTAAATTAAATTTAATTAATTTAAATAATACTTATTATATATAGGCTATAAAATATCTATTAAAAGTATTTTATAATTAATAATTATTTAGTATATAAAATTTATAAAGTTGCTAATAGTAAGGTTTTAGTTAAATTAAATAGTAAGTAATATAATCTATATTTTTAAATAAATATTTTATATTTAATTTTTATCTTATTTAAGCTATTTTATTATTAGTAGTAAAAATATTATTATCTTAAAATAAATAGCTAAAAATTTAAAAAATAAATATTTAAATACTTAACTAAAGACTAATAAAGTTTACTAATAATCTTATAGCTAATACTACTACTACTAGAAAAGATAGTACTAGAAATAATATTAGAAATAATACTAGAGATAGAAATAATAATAATAGTAAAACTAATAATAAGGATAAAATTAATAATAATATTTTAAGTTACTATATAGATATAAGTAGATTACTAATAGTTATTAAGTATAGATAGTGTAAAGAAGAGATATAGGCTACTAAGAGCCAGGCAGTAGAACGACTACCTCGTCAGTTATACAGAGAGGGTAAGAGAATGAATTAGCCAGGTTGGCCGTATATAGCATAGCTAGTAAAGAAAAACGCTCTTAATAGTATAAACAGAATATCTATCATAATACTTAAAAAATGCATAATCTTAACTATATAAAAAGAAGATCTCTATATTATAAACCTAAGAAGGAAAAACAAAAATAAAAAAAGTCTATACCTATTTATAAGAAATAAAATAAAATAATCGCTTATATAGTCAGAATACTAAAATATATTAAAAAATTAAAATATAATAAATTATATATAATTTAAATTTAATAGATTAAACTAAATTAATATTATAAAAACTACTTATATACTAATTTATCTTACTACATAGTTTCCCAAATTCTTTAATAACTATTTCTTAGTTATAATTAATAAAATATCTTCTCTTTTAATTATCCTTTCTATCATTTTTTAGTATAATACTATTTTTTAATTACTAGCTAAGTTCTCTATATTTAGTATTATCTTCTCTAGCTATTTCTCTTTAATAATATTAATTTTACTAGCTAAATTATTTAATAATAGTAAATATATAAAATCTTTATTAACATTCTCTAATAAAATATTATCTTTTAGTAGTAAGATATAATAAAACTAATAAAAAGATTTAAAATCATATACTTATTTATCTACTTCTTATTATAAATAAAATAACTTTTAAGCTTATTAAGTAAAAATAACTTTATAAATAATAACCAAATTATAGAAGATATTATAGTTATTTTTAAAAAAAATATAAAGATTTTTTATAATTTTATTATTATTATATAAATAATACTTATATAAGATATTTCTAATAAGTATAACCTCTATTAATTAATAAATAGATTTAAACTTAATATTAGAATATTTATATCTATAACTATTTTTTATTATAGTATCTAAAGAATTAATTTATTTTATATATAATATAACTAATTCTATTTAAATTTTAGATTTTTTATTTTTTAAAACATTATAAACCTTATTAATAGTAATATACTATAAGAAAATTATATAGTAATTAATAATAGTATAAAAGATAAAGCTATAAAATAAATATAATATAAATATTTATACCCCTTCTTTTATAATAAAAATAAATTTCTATTTACTATACTTCTTTTTATAAACTAAGATAAATATATTTTCTTTTATATAAATAACTATTATAATAGTTTATACTTTAATCTTATTAATATATACTATATACTTCTTATATTACTACTTTAGTATACCAAGCTTATAAAATTTTTTTACTAATTTAATATAATTATTATTATCTTTATTAGTTAAAAAAATAATTTCTTAAATAAACCCAGCTTACTTATAAGTATTTAATAAAATTTTAAAATAAGTATCTAAATAATAAAATCTTATTTAATTATTTATTTTCTAATTTTTAATATAATAGAGATAGATTAGTAACTAATAATTTTAATTTAGCTATAATATATAGTAGAAAGTATAGTAGATTAAATTCTACTATATTAATTACTAAGATATACTAAAAAACTAATTTTATTACTAGCTTATATTATCTTTATTAGTAGATTACTAGTAATATTTATAGAATAGGAATTCTTTATTTATATAGTTTTTAATTATTTATAACTAAGTATAATCTAAATAACTATTATTTAATAGCTTTTTTTTTTAGAAGTAAATAAATATATTAAAAATAATAATAATATTCTTCTTTAATTATTTATATATAACTTTATTTATATTATAACTAAGTAACTTTATAATATTGTAGAAGATTTTATTAAAGTTGGGAAAAAATAGCTAGATTTCTATCTTATAAAATTTAAATTACCTCAAAGTCTTATTTAGGCAAATAAAATAATAAATCTTCTAAAACTATTTATAATAGATTAGATATATCTTTAGTTAGTTTAATTTAAACTTATATTTTTAGATAAAATTAAAATATTTATCTAGTTCTTAATAATTTAAGTCTTTTTAATATAAATTTATAATATTAGCTAATCTTTTTATATATATCTAGTAGATATTATATAGTTACTTTTTCTTTATTTTACTAAATTTAATATACTTATAAGATATCTACTAATATTTTTCTAATAATCTAAATTATTATTTAATATTAATTATAACTATTTATTACTTAAACTTTTATATAAACAACTTAGCTTTTTAACTTCTATATATATAAAGTACCTTATTAAGTATATCTTTATTATTTAAATATTATACTTTAATAATTTTATTATAATATAAGTTTATTAACGCATAAAAGAACAGATCTTAAATAGCTATATTTTTAATAGTAGTAGTAGTAATAATAGTAGTAATAATAATATTATTAAAAACTAGTACTATACTAATTTTTAATTAAACATATAAATCTTCTTCTTCCTTATTTTTTTTTATTACTAACCTCTTCCTTTTTTTTTATAACTTTCTATAGTAATAGTAGTTTTATTATTATCAATATTAGTCTTATTTTCTATATCTTTTAATACTATTATTAATAGTATAAATAATAACTTTATATTTTTAACTTTTTTTATCTTAATTATTAGATTAATAATTAAAACTAGTATAAAAGTTAATATTTTATTAATATTAGTTATAATATATAATTATTTAGACTAATTATTTATTATCTATAGAAAATTATTTTTATTTATAAAGTATTTTATATAAGCTAATTCATTATTTATAACTAACTATAATTTATTCTTCAATTTTTTTTATAATTTTAATAATAGTCTACCAGTCTTACTAATACTTATTCTTTTTAGTTTACATATCTAAACTACTTCTATAAAGTCTTTAATATATAATTCTATTATTAAATAAAAATATTATTTACTTATTTAATTAATAATATAGATATACTAGAATTTTATTATTATTTATATCATAATTTTATAATTAGTTATATTAAATAATATTAATACTTATTTTTAAAAGTTACTAGTACTTTATAGATATACTTAATATAAAATATTATATATATTTTTTTTTTAATTCTTCTATATATTACTTAATATTTTAACTTAGTTATTCCTTTTCTTTTTTTCTTTTTTAGTAATATTTATTTATTTTTTTTAATTAGTTATAAATATCTTATAAGTTTTATAAATTAATTTCTAATTTTTATTTTTAATATTACTAACTAATATTTTTATACTAGTGTATATTTTATCTACTAGTAGTACTAGTAATCTATATAAAAAACTAATATATATTATATACTCTACTATATTCTAAATCATATTAATATACTTAATAACTACTTTATATATTATAAAGATAGTACTATTATATATAATAATTATAGAAAAAGAAAAGATAAACTTATAACTATTTATTTTTATAATTTATATATAGGGAAAAAAAGTATAAAAAGCTAATATATATATTTAATATAATAAAGTTTCTTAATAAATAATAATAAAGATAATAAATTAAATTAAAAAAACTAACTATTTCTTTATATATACATTAATAAGCTTTTTTTTATAACTATTATCTTTATAATAAATATTTTATAAAAGATATATATAGTTTACCTATTTTTATTATTTTTAATTTTTTAATTATATTATTTTAGTTTTAATTAGCTAGTTATTTTTACTATCTTATTATTTTTATTATTTTATTTTCTTAATAATAGTAATTTTATTTTTATTATTTTAAATATTTTTTATTAAATTCTACTAAATTAATTCTTTTTATTTATAGATAATTCTAGTATTAGGCCTATATATTAGTAATTATTTTATTATTTAAGCTTAATATAAAGTTATTTATATTATAGGATTTTTTTATAATTTATTTTTTAATTTCTTTTAAATAAGCTTTTTATTTAATATTATTATTTTATTTTTAAATAGTTGTTCTTTTAAGTGCTTAGTAATTAAAATTATTATTAATTAGATATTTTTTATTATTACTTAAATAACCTCTTTACTAATAAATACTTATAATTTTAGTTTTAATCATATTAGTATTATTAATATAACTTTATTATTATTATCTTTATTATTAAGCTACATTTTTTCATTTATTTTAATATTATAATCAAAGCTTTTACTATCTTCCAACACTTAAACCTTTAACACTTAATCATTAACAAAATTTTATATTTCAAATAACATTTAGTTTTTATTATATAATTCTTAATTTTTAACCTCAGCAATACACTTATAGAATAGCTTTAGACAATTATTAACTATAATCCCAATCCTTTTTATTTCATTTAATTTATAAATAATATAATATCCTTTTTTAAAATATATCTTTATTATTTTATATAGCCCTACTTATCTCATTACTAATTTAATAAAATAAGAGAATTTAAACTAAATATTATATAGTAAGATTATATCTCCTACTAAGAAGATTCTATCTATTATTTAAGATAAGAAATCTTATTTATTAATAATTATTTTTTTATATTATTATAATCTTAAAAATACTTTTTATAAATTTTTATCCTATCTCTCTAAATATCATATATATATAGTAATAAACTCCTCTTTTATTTATACAATCTTTTATAACAAAGTATACTAAATAAAGATACTTATATCTATTAGTAATAATAATTTTATTCTATATATTAAATAATAAAGAGTATATTCTATAATTATCTTAATAATAATCTTATTTATTTATAAGATTATAGATAAATAATATATTTAATTATTTATTCTTCTTTTATATAATTTAAAAAAGTTATTAATAATCTCTTTATATTTTTTTTTAATTATATTATTAAATTATATATAATAAATTAATATTTTTTTTTTTTTAATATTATAATTATTTAGCAAGTTTATAACTTACTTAAAATTTTTAAAATCTTTATTAAATACTATTTTTTCTATACAACTATATTAGTAAAGAATATTTTTTATTAAAAAGTAAGATATTATTTTTAAATTTATTTAAATTATACTTTTTATTTTAAACTATCTAGTTAAATAGTAATAAGTATAGATTAAATAATATTTACTAAAAAATAAAAATATATAAACTATATCTAATCCTATTTTCTACCAAGACTATAATTCTACAATTAAGATAAATATAGTCTTTTATATATTTTTAATATAATACTAATATTTAACATATAATTTAATATACAACTAGATATTTTAGTATAAGCTTTATTAATAATACTAATTTACTATTTTTTAATATATTACTTTTATACCTCAATAATTATAATTTTTATATAATTTAATAAAAATTTTCTCTTTAATAGTTACTTTACTAATAATTTTATAATAAAAACTATATCTTTTTTTTTTCTTCTTCTAAAATATATTATTTAAAATAATATATTTATAAGTTTTTTTTTTTAATATATAATATTAATATTATAGTATATCTTTTAGTTTATATATTATTTTAAAAAAAAAAATACTTTTGTTTATTCTTCTTAATATTTATCTAGAACACCTAAGCTAGTAGTATTATATTTAAAAGATATAGTATTTAACTATCCATTTATAAAATTATCTATATCTTCTTTTACTTTAATATAAACTAGTTCTTTTATAATAATTAAATAACAAAATAATCTATTAATAATAATATACTTCCTTCTAAATACATACTTAACTTTAAAATTAAAGAGGCAAATCTATACTAACTAATAAATTACTAATATACTTAGCAAATCTAAAAACAGTATATTTAACTAAATCACTAAAATATTAATATTTATTTCTACTATAAATAATATACTATATAATTAGAAATATAGTTTCTTTAATATTTTTAATAAATTATAACATTTTTTTTTAATTATATTATATTTTTATTTAATATTATTTTAAATATTACTCTTATAGTAAATAAAATATTTCTTATTATTAAATATTTAGAATAAAATAATATTTTATCTTTATAATAATATATCCATACTTAATATAATTTATTTTATATTTTTTCTAATATTTATAATCTTTAGAATAAATAATAAAATTAAATATATTTATAATTCCAACATAACTTCTTACTTTTTAAATCCTTATATAAATAATTATTCTTTCTTAATAAATAGATATAAAAGTATTATAATAATAATAAATTCTTTAATCTAAATATAATAATATATATATAATTTAAGGAAAACTTATACTTTTATAATATTTTTATATAATTTTTATTTAAAAATCTTCTTAACCTTACTTATATCAAAATTTTACTCTTTAAAAATATATATATAGCTAGTTATTATAATACTATTAATAAAATACTTAAATTTACCTACCAAAATAATAAGATTTACATATTCTAATTTAATAAATATTTTATCTAAGTTTATAAAAATTTCTAAAATAAATCTATAAATTCTAAGTATAACCTCCTTATTATTATATTAACTATATAGTCCAAATACTCTTAAATTATTTATAAAAAATATATTATATTTTAGTATTTTAATAAATATAATTATTATAATATATTAAAAAATAACTATTAAATTAATTACTCTTTATATTAATATTATTTATCAAAAAAAACCTAGTATTATCATAATAACTATAATATCTCTTAAATATTTTATTAATAAGATTTAGTTATAATTAAAGAATAAGTCTAACAAACAAATATAAAATATCTTAGTAAAGATCTTAAAAAACTAGTTATTATTTAAAAGTATATTAGTATTATAAATTATTACTATATTTATATATATAACTACTAATATTATTCAATAATTATTATCTTTCTGTTTAACTAGAAATTAAGAATTATAATAAAAACTAGAATATAATTCTAATATTTCTTTATAAATATATTTTTAGATTATAGCCTACTTATATTTAGTTATAAAGTTTATATAGTATTTAGATTATAAACACTTACCAAACTAAATAAAATATAATACAGATAATAACTAGAAAATATATTAAAAAATTAAGATATTTTATTTTATTAAATTCCTAAATAAGAACTACTTCTTAATTAAAAAATATAATCTTAAATAATTTTTTTTTAACTAAAATAATATTTATTCCTATATATAATACTACTAATTATTCTAGTATTAATCTACTACTAAGAGTAATATTACTAAACTTAAAAGTAATTTAGTTATAAGAATATAAATATAGTTAGTAAATTTTAATAATTATTTTTTTATTTTTTTACTAAAAATCCTTATAAATAACATTTTTTATAAGTAAAAAAATTAGTAAATTTATAAAATTTACTTTGTTAACCTTATATTTATATATTATATTTAATTAAAAAAAAATTTATTATATTTATATTATAGTATAAATAAATAATAAAGAAAAAAAATATACTATATAACTTTATTTATTAAATAATAAATATAGGTTTAAATTTATATTTATATATTTTAAAACTATAAACTTATAAATAATAAAAGAAATAGTATAAATAAAATAAGTTTTTAATAAGATAAAAATATTTCTATAATATTTAAAATAATTAGCTAAATTTTAATATAATATTAAAATTTATTTTTAAGTAGTAAGTTTATTTATTTTATTTATTTTTACTATAATTTAAAGTATTAATTTTTATTTTATTTATATTCTTAAAATTTTTATTTATTTAAAGATTTAGTCTTCCTCTACTAATATATTTTTATAGATTTTCATTAGGTTGGTAGAGTATTTATCTTTTCTTAATTATATTAGTTATATATTAATAAAAGTAGTAGGTAAAAGGTATAATTAAACTTATTTCTCTTATAAATTAAAGATTATTATATTTATACTAATATTAATATTTACCTTTATAATTATATAAGACTATAACTAAAATAATTATTTTAGTATAATATTATACTTTATATTCTTTAAGATAAATATTAGTATATAGTATTAGATACTTTTAATTTTTAAAAAAATATAAAAAATATAATTAATAATTTAATCCTTTCTTAGTTTATTTATTATAAAGAATATAAGATTATTATATTATTATATAAATATACTCTACTATATTATTTATAAAATAAAGTATAAATAGTATTAAATTAAGTTTTAATATTAATTATTATAATAATTATTATATTAGCTACTTTAATCTTAAATTATAATAAAAAGGTATTAAAATAATTAATAATCTAAGTTTTACTAATAATAACTATTATTTTTATAATTATATTTACCATCTCTATAATAAGATTATTTTTAGAAGTTAGCCCTAATTTACTAAAAATATAGGAAATATACAAGACCTTTAAAACAACAAAATTAAAAACTATAACCTATCCTATAGTTAAACCTTATACTAACTAAGATAACAATATATTTAAATAATTAATAATACTAAGAACATACAATTTAATAAATTTTATCTTCTTTTTAATTACTGACTTTCTTTCTTTAATAATTATTAAATAAGTACTACTTATATTATACACACTAGTAATAAAATTATTTATAAAGATTATTAACTAACCTTTTATTTAAGTAAATTTCTTTAAAATAGATATATTAAATATCTTAATTTTAAGAATATTACTAATAATTATAAATAGATTACTAATATTATATTCTTATAAACTATTAATAAAGCTATTAAAATATACCCTCTAATTAACTATTTAATTAAATATTATAGAATAATTTAGAAAGGTCTTTTACTACCTATAAAGTTTAAATATCTTATATTTTTAAATAATCAAATTAACTTATAAAAGATTATTAATAGTAAAAGTAAAGATTTTTTACTATATTTTTTATAAAGTAAAAGCTATAGTATTATATATATTCATATTTAAGATTTAGAAATTAATATTTTAAAAACTAATATCTTAAAAGTCTATATTTTAAAAAATAATAGTTTAAAGACTAATATTATATATATTAAAATAACTTTCCTTTCTCTAAAGCATTTATTTAATACTTTTAATTAAGATTAATAATTTTTTTTTCTAAAAGTTTATAAATAAGCTACTATTATTAATAGTTTCCCAAAAGATAATTCTTTTTTTATTAAAATAAATATTTTTATTATTAATTAATATTTATAACTTAAAATAATCTTTTTACTATATATAATCTATTCTTTAATATAATAAGTAAACTTTTTAATTATTAATATTAATATTACTTATAAAAATAATTTAAAAATAGCTAAAATATATAAGAACTTTTATATCTAACTTCTTTTTTAATTCCATATTCTATAAATATATATCCTCTATTTACTATATAAATATACTTATTTCTTAATTTCCTTTAATATATACTATAATAATAAAATATATTTATAATTTAAAAAATAATATAATACTAAGTTTTAGTAGCTTTTTAAATCTTACATATTAAGGTAGATAATAGTCAATTAAGCTTTAATATTATACTAAAAAGTAAAAATTAATATTAATAATATTAGTAAATATTTATATAAAGGAAAAATTTAATTAAAAATCCAGTATATTCTCTTTTATTTATAAGATTCTTAATAATACTTTATAAATAGATTTAAAAAATATAGTTTTAATATTATTAATATTTAACTATTTTTTATTAACTATTTTAATTTATAAATAAATTAATAATATTTATATTAATTTAATAAAATAGTTATATTTATCTAACTATTTATTTTAAATCATTATTATAGTAATAATCTTATATTTTTTAATTTTATCTTTTAAAATATAATCATCTTTTTAAAGTTAACTAATAAACACTTTAAAATTCTATCTACTATAGAATAATTATTTAAAATCTTAATTATATTATTTTTTTAAAAAAACTTTTTAAAATCTTCTTTAATATTTATTTAAAAATTTATTTAATTATAAATAATATTTATCTATACTTTTTACTATATACTAATAAAAATTATTATAATATTAAATTAAATATTTAGACTAATTATTTATAAATATATTTTAATTTAAATATAGTTTTTTTATCTAATAAATAAATAAACTAATTTTATCTTTAAAAAAGTATAAAAAACTATTTAAGCTTAGTACTAATTATAGTTATATTATTATAATATAGAACATAATTATTAATATTTTATTTTAAGTATTAATTTTTTTATTAATTAAATCTTCATCACTTTTAAAGATTTTTTTATTTATATTTAATCTAATAAATTATTAATTAAAAGACTATAAAGATATTTATTATCTATATATTTATTTTAATATATCCTATATAAAGAATAGATTAGAGTAGTAATAAAATATAATAATTATTAACTTCCTTAATTTATATTTATATAAATTATTATTATTATTATTTTTTTTAGTTTTTCTTTTATCATTAATTAACTTATTATTAATATTTTTATTTATCTCTTTTTTTAAAGAATATAATTTATTATTAATAATAAATATTTCTTTAATAATACTTTTTATATTTTCTTTTATAAAAATGATTAATATATTACCTAAAGAACTAATTAATAATATAATATTAGCTAGATTAATAAATACTAATATTACTATTAAAATAAGTTAGTAAAAAACTTATAAATAAATTAATAAACTATATTTAGTATTATTATAAAATATAAAAAGATAAGTATTTTTAGTAGTAAATTTTTTATACTTTTTATAATTACTACTTAAATAAAATATTATTCTTCTTTATAGTTTTTTTTATTATAAGATTATAGCCTTCCTAGTTAGAAAATAATAGAAATATTAGTACATAAATCCACTATTAGTATAAATATACTTTATTATTATTACTTATATTAAAGATAATATAAATATATTTATAATTCTACTAAGTACTCCTTTTTTAAAGAATAATATTATTCTTTTTATAATTTTTAATATAATTTTATACTTTTTCTATTATAATTATTAATATTATTCTATATTTTTTTATTATAATTTAGTATACTTCTATATATTCTTTATAATAAAATATTATTTTTTCTTATAAAGATAATAATAATAGTAAATATGAATATTCTTATAATTATAACTTCGTGTGATCTGAGCTGTTCCTCTATATAGTAGGAACCATTATAACAACTAAAAATGGGGCTACTTATCTGGTATGTCATTTTTCAGTGCGGCGCTCCTCCTGGTAATTCAACCAGCTCCACATAGTCACCCACACACATATCCTACTAAATAATTCATTTTGCCAGTATAGTGACAGTTCCACACTCATCCTCAATAAAATCATCAAATTTATAAAGAAGAGATGTAAACTACTAAAAGCTAGATAATAGAACAACTATTTCATCAACTGTACAAAGAGGATAAAAGAATAAATTAGCCAAGCTAACTATATATAGCATAGCTAATAAAGAGGAACATTTTTAATAATATAAACAAAACATCTATTATAATACTTAAAAGACATATAATCTTAACTATATAAAAAAAAAATTTCTATATTATAAACTTAAAAGGGAAAAATAAAAATAAAGAAAGTTTATACCTATTTATAAAAAACAAAATAAAATAACCACTTATATAATCAAAACACCAAGATATATTAAAAAACCAAAATACAATAAATCACGTATAACCCAGGCTTGATAGACTAAACTAAATCAACACCGCAAAAGCTGCCTGCATACCAACCTACCTTACCACAATAGTATAAAGAATAATAAAAAAAAGAAGATAATTAAAAAGACTACTATTAAAAAAAAACCTCATAAAAAAGTAACTAAAATATTTAATAAAGATTAAATTAAATTAATATAAAAATATAAGATATTTATTAATAATTTCTAATTAAAAAATAAAAATTAAATAATAATAATAATAATAAAAGTAATAGTAATAAAGATAATAATAAAAATAAAGGTAATAATTATCACGGTTCGCCTAAGGACGGATTTCCTAAATAGGAAATCCTACCATATCAAACATAAATCCCATTTCAGACCTCTTTTTACCTACACAATTATTCTTTATATAAAAATCTATTTTATTCTTATTAAATTAATTTACAAATTAATACACCCTAAATTAGACCTACAATCCAATTAAACAGATTTCCACCTAACAAACATCACAACACATTTAGTAATTAAAGTTTTTAGCACATATATACCAATCACTTAGATACTTATTATATATAGATAATTAGAACTTAATCACTAATTATAACCAAATACTCCATAATCACCAATCACTTTTATCTTATATAAAGCAGTATATATTAACTTTATATATTTAACTAACCTCAATTAATAATAATATTCATACTCTTTTAAACCTCATTAGTTAACTTATTTATTTATTAAATTAATATATCTTATATTTAAAATTACACTTTATTTATTTTATTTATTTTACTTACATATTTTCTTCCTAAAAACTTAAATAACTAAATTAAAAAACAATTAACTTAAAGTATTTAGTTGTTTTAGGTAATTTCTAATAAGGAATTTTAAAATAAATATAATATTTTAACCAATCTAACTTTTTAGTATAAAAAGGTAATATATATATATTTAATAATAATTTTATTTTTAATAAATACTTTAAAAAAATAATTAAATATTTTAATATTAATATTTTTAAAATCTTTATAAAAATCCCTTTAGTACTTAGTATATATAACTTTATAAGATCTTTAGATGAAGAAGAATTAGAAATAAAAAATATAAATCTTATAAATCCAAGTATATTAACTATAGAACAAGAATTAAAAAACTTAATTAATAGAAATATACAAAATCTAAATATAATTATAGACTTATTTACAAAAATAACTATTTAAGAAAATTAATTTATATAAAACTTAGCTAGCTCTAGTAAAAGTAGTCTAAATAATTTCCTTTTAAAAGAATTCTTTTTAACTAAAAATTAAGACATTAACTAAATTTTCTAAAGTAAAGTAATAAACTTAGAAGAAAAAGTTAAAAAAATTATTAAATTTATCTTTATTATTCTTAAAAAAAAAGAACTTTTAAAAAAAGAAGTATATAAAAAATAACTTAATAGCAAGATATTATAAATTAGTAATTTAACTAAATTTAATAGAAAACTAGGGGAATTTAATCATTTCCTCCATCAATTCAATACATACTTTTAACTCTAGAAGAATTAATTCCCTAGTAATAAAATTAAAGTTTTTTTTGTAAATATATACTTTAAAAGATTAATTCTCTAAACTTATATTAATTATAAAGAATATTACTAGTAAACTCTTAAAGAAAAATAAAATATCTATATTATTTTTATCTTTATTAACTATAAAGTATTTATTAAATTTCTTAAATAATAGTATAAAAAAAATAATAAAAAAACTTAAACTAAAAAAGATTTAGAAAAACTTTAATAAATTAAATTTATTTAAAATTATTTTTATAAATTTAATTAACTTACTTTTTTTATTAACTAAAATAAATCTAATCTCTATTATTAAGTTTAAAAAAACCTTAAGATTCACCTTAAATAAGATATTTTTCTTAAAGAATAAAATAAGAAAAAAGATATTTTATTTAAAATAAATATATAATAAATTACTATTAAGGTAGATAATATCTATTATTAAATTAGATTTTTTAATAAAAAGAACTAAAATAATTACTTTTACTTTATTAATCTAAAGTAATATAATAATAAAAAATCTAATAAATTTAATTGGATTAAAAATAGTAATAGATTTTATAAATTAAGAAAGATTTTTAGCCTAACTTTTATAAATTTTAATATTATCTAATATTATACTAGGCTAAGTTAAGGGCCTAATAAAATTTTAAAATTCAATAAATTATTATATTATAACTACAATAAGGAAGGATATTTTAATTAAGACTATTATATTTTTTAAAAAAATAATATATAATAATATAATTTCTAAACTATATAAAATACTAATTTAAATCTTAAGACTACTTTAATTTAAATAATATAGTTATTTAATATATAGAATTTTAAAAGAATCTAGTAATAAATTTTAAAATAAATCCTTTTTAAACCTGTAGAGATTAATATATTAAATACTTTTATAGCTATACTAAAAATTATTATAATAAATAATAAAGAAAAAAAAATAGTTTTTAAAAAAAAAATAAAATTTAACTTATAATTTTTTTTTTATTTCCCAACTATTAAAGAATATTATTAATTTTAGAAGAATTTTATTAATAGTATCTATATTATCTATAAATAATAATTTAACTAAAAATTATATTAAATTTATTAAATTAGAAGAAGACTTTTTAAATAATTAGTTTATTTTAACTTATAATTTTAAAATTCTATTATATATCTATATAATATATAGTATTAGAAACTTTTTATTATATAAAAAGATTTTTAAAAAAATAATTATAGTTTTTAGAATCTTAGTTTTAAATAATTTTATATTTTTATCTTAATTTTAAATAAATGATTTTACCCTAATTATCAATAAGTCTTTATTACTTAGATTATTATCTTATAGTATAATAAAGAAGACTTTTAATATTTTTAATATTATATTATTAATATTACTAGAAATATTAGCTATAAATATATAAAAATTATAGAATAATTTAAAAATAACTAAAATTATTAGTTTATTTTATACTATATAATAATTAAACTCTATAAAAAATAACTTACAGATAATTTCTATATATATAATATTGTAATAAAAAATCTAGAAATTATTAAATTTTTTTAATTATTTTACTAAATTATTAGATATTTTTTAATTAATATTAAATATATATACTACTTTTATAAAACCTAATTTATTGACTATCTTATATATAAAGTATAATTATATATTTATAAATATTATTATTTATACTAAATAACTATAATTAGGTATAAAATTATTATAGATATTTACTAATTATTTATTTTATTTCTCTATTATTATAACCTTTATTTATATAAGAAATTTAAGATCTATATTTAAAAAATAATATATTAAGATTATTATTAAAGTTTTTAAATTATTACTATATAAGAAAAAGAAATTTTAAAAGTAATCTTTAAATACTATTATAATTAAGATTTATTTTTTTATATAATTTATAAGTATTTAATTTTAAGTTATATTTTAAAATAAAATAAAGTTTTAAAAAGATATTAATTTTTTTATCTTAAATATTTCTTTATATTTTATACTAAAAATATTATAAATTTTTTTTTTTAAAAATTAAAATAATACTTTTCTTTTATTATTTAAGAAACTTTTTTCTTTATATATTTTTACTCTTAAAGAGAACTTTTTATTTAATATTTTCTTAATTATTATATTAATAAAAATAATAACTAAATATTTTATCTAGAAATTATTTTTATTAGAATAATAAAGAATAATATAATTATTTTTTATAATTTATATTTAAAAAAAATAATAATATTTTATACCTTTTCTATAAAATTATTTTAATCTTTTATAAATACTACTCTAAAAAATAAATAAATTATATTTATTATTAGATAATAATATAAAGAATTATAGAAAAATATAATAATGTCAACGAACTATAGATTGATTATCAATTATATAATACTTGCTACAATAGTTTCTTAACTTCTTTTAGTTATAAAAAAATCCCCATTACTTTTATAAAATAAACATATAATTTAATTACTCTTTCTTCTATAAAATTACCTACTAATTTTACATCTTATCTTACTCTCATTTTATTTTTAAATAAAGCTATCTTTTACAGATAGAAAATTATTATTAATTTATATTAATAATTTTAACAAAGAAATTTATTATAAATACTTTAAGAATAGGTAAATAGTTAATTTAGAAATAATTAAAAAAAGAAAAAAATAAAAATATAATAAAAAAAAAAAGAAATTAAGAAATAAAATAAATTTTCTTTTAAATATTCTAAATATCTTTCTATATTTTATAGTTTTTACTATAAAAAAAAGAGGTCCTTTTTATTCTATTTTATAAGTAGTCTTTTAGTTCTATATAGTTTTAATTCTTAAAGTAGTTTTTTTTTACTATAATTTTAATTATTAAAGTAGTCCTTTTTTATTATAGTTTTATTTATTAAAGTAATCTTTTACTCTAATTTCTACTTTACTATTATCCTTTAATTATTATTTTAAATATTAAAATATTTTTCCTACTTTCTATTTCTATAATACTAAGTCTTTAAAAAAAGAATTATAAAAAGCTTCTTTTCTTAATCTATTCTAGAATTCTATATAAAGAAAAAGAAAAAAAATAAAATAAATAATATAATATTTTAAAATTAATAAAAATTTACTGAAGAAGTAAATCTAAAGTAGAATATAAAGAATAAAATAAAATTACTTAATTAAGTAAAGTATTTAATTAAAAGTTACTTTAAAAAGAAGTTAGAATTTATTTTAAATAAGAAATTAAATTATCTCTCTAATTAAATTTATAACTAAAAAAATAATAAAATAATTACTATTAAAGTTATAATTATTTAAAAATCTTAAGTTTTAAATTAAAACTATAGCTAAAAAAAAAAAAAAAACTAAAGAAAAGTTACCCAAATAATATAAGAGAGGGTTATCAGTAAATAATAATAATAAACTTAAAAAAAAAGAACTTACCTTAATAATAAAAACTATTTAATATAAAAGAATTAATTTTTAAGTTCTAAAAAATCTTATAAAATTATTTTTTAAAATACTAAAAACTTTAAATTCTAATATAAGACTTTTTAACTTTAATATAAGAGTAAATAAGGCTAAAAGTCTTATATATCTTAAAAATATAAATATTAAGCCTAATATTTTTAAAAAGCAAAATATAATAAAATAGTTAAAAGATTTTAAAAAAATGGTTTTATAGTATAAATTAAAGAATTAAGATTTTATAAATACTTTATTATTATATTTTATTAGTAAAGATTAATAAAAAAAAATAAGGTTTAAATCTAAATTTAAGTAAAATAATTAAAAAGGGTTAAAAATAATTTTAAAAAAGGACTTTAAGTAATAAAATAAAAAAATAATAAAAAAAAAGTTGGAATTTATAAAGAAGTTAATTAAAAAAACAAATAAAACTATATAAAGTGAATTATATTTTCTAACCTAATTTAAAAAATATTCTAATTCTTTAATAAAAAAGAGGAAGATAACATATAATAAAAGATAATAATTACTTATAATTAATTTAAGAGTAAATTTAAAAGATTAATTTTAAAATAAATATAAGATAAAGCTAGACTTTACTAACTAAATAAAAAATTTTAATACTATTATAAAATATTTAAAAAAAATGTTAAAAATTAAGGAATAAAGAAAGAAGATAATAGAAAAAAATATAAAAAAAAATTTAGTAATTAATATTACTAAAAATTTTTTTTAAAATCTAACTTAAAAATATAAAAAAAAGAGAATAAGATAAAAACAATTAATAAGAAATAAAAAGGCTTTTAAAAAGTAAATTAAGTTTTAAGCTTTCATCATTCCAAAAAAATTAAAAAAAGTTAAAATAATCTTTATAGTACTTATTTCCCTAACTATGAATATAAAAATAAAAAAAATGACTAAAATATTTAAATAATAAAAATTAAGTTTTATATAATAACTATAAAAAAAAATAAAAAAATTTAAATAAGAATTAAATTAAAAAATAATTCTTATTATATAATAAATAAAAGATTATAAAAATAGAATAAAATCTTCTAATTAATTCTTTATAATTTATAAAAAAGAAAAATATAAGAAAGAAGTAAAAGGAGGATTCTAAGAAATTTATAGATAAAACCTATAAAATAATAAATATATAAAAATTAAAAATAAATATAAAAAATATAAAAAAAGAAAATATAATAAAAAAAAATATAATAAAAAAAGATATAAAAGAAGAAAATATAGAAGAAAAAGAATAAAATCTTAAAAAAATAATAAAATAAAATAAAGTAATTTTAAATCTAAAATTAGAAGAGAAATAAAATAAAAAAAGTCTAACTTAATATTTAAAATAAAGTTTAAATTAAAAATTAAAGAAATATTTAAAAAGATTCCTAAAAACTTTTTAAATTTAATAAACTTTAATTTTTTTTTTTATTTTAATTATATAATATATAGTAATTTAAACTATTATATATTTAATTATATTACCTTTAAACTTTTAGTAAGGAAGAAGGTTATTTATAAATAAATAATATTAAAAAATCTAGTAATTTTTTAAAAAAAAAAAAAGAAAAATAAATCTTATTTTAAAGTATTATATAGATTTCTTTTTTTAAATATTATTTAACTTACCTTATATAATAATAAATATAATATAATAATAAAAAAGTTTAAAAGATTAAATTTTATTATTAAGATAAAATTATTTAAAAGAAACTTTAGTATTTTTTTTAATTTATAATTTAAATTTTTTACTTAATAACTTCCAACTTAAGGAAATCATATTTTTATTTAATTTAATTATATTAAGAAAGCTATTTTTTTAGAGAGTAAATAAATTTTAAATTACTTATCTAATACTAGGAAAGAAATTAAAATTAATAAGAAATTTAAAATAAAAGAATAAATATATTTCTATTTAATTTAAATAAAAAATAGAATAAAGAATATAGAAGTATATATAATTTATATAGAAAGGTTTTAAAAAGATAAATAATAACTAAAATAATCTAAAAAAATAAAGGAATTATAACTAGTATAAATTATAATTAAGAAATAGACTAAAATTTAAAAAAAACTATCCTCCTTATCCCAAGAAAAGAGTAGAAAATAGAAAGAAGCTTT
>JAJTTS010000021.1:270326-325874 GCA_036971165.1 Arthrobotrys iridis | reverse complement strand
TTTAAATAAAAATTTTACTTAGTAATTTATATAATAAAAATATTTTAAAAGTAGAAGTTTTTAAAAGAATTTTTCTTAAATATTATAAGTTTAACTTTAAGAGTTTTTTAGATAGTACCTATAGTAGATTATTATTAAAAAACTTAGGAAGATTATAACCTTTTTAGTTTTTTATAATTTGGAAAGTTAGTAAAAAAAAGAGGAAGGTATAGTTAAAAAATAGGTATAGATTTACTTAGCTTATAGTTTATTTTCTTTATATTTTTTATATAAGTATTATAGCTATTTATAGTAAAATAAAAGAAATAAGATCTTCTATTTATATAATAGAAATAATAGGGAAGTTTAACTTTTTTTTTATATTACTTTATAAAGAATTATCTTTTTTTTAGAAGAATGGAAGAAGGGGTAGTAGATTTTTTAAAATTAAAGTTAAAATTATTATCTAAAATAAGATTATTTAAATAAGTATTAAAACTATAATTTATTATAGTATTAATAATAATACTAAGTCTTATATAAAAAAAAGGATAAAGAAAAGAGTTAAATCTTTATTAAATCTTATAAAAAGATAATTAATTAGTTTTAAGTTTGAAAATTATAAGTTTTTTTTAACTATAAGTTTAAAGTATATTAGAAAATAGATATTAAGAAATTTTAAAGAAAGATTTAGAAGAAAAATTAAAAAAAAGTTTAGAATATAGAAGGAATAGAGAAAAAAATAGATTATTAAGGGGTGGAATTTGAGCTTATATATGCCTAAGTTAAAAGAATATAACTAATTTAAGGCTTTTTAAGGAAGGAAGCTAGTAGGTATTAACTTAAAATAAAAAACTAGAGTATAATAAAACCTTTAGTTTTTTATTAAATAGATAAAAGAAAAAAGTATGATTTTAAATTTATAAAAGAAAAAGTTATAAAAAAAAAGTATAAAATTTAATATTATAAAGATAAATATTAAAGTTAAGATTTCTTTATTATTAACTATTACTATTTTAGGGTGATTTTAGTAAAAGAAAGTAATAATAAAAAATGATAAGATTTACTTATATATTAAATAGATTTAAATAGTTAAATAGTAATATTTTTAAATTAAAATTTTTATAATTATTATTTTTAAAACTTTTAAAAGAAGATAAAATTAAATAGCTAAAAGGGGTTTAAAATGGAAAAAAGATTAACAGTTTTTTATTTAATAATATTAAAGTATATTTAAAAAGTCTATTTTTTAATTAATTAATAAAATACTTTTAAATATAAGAATACTAAATTAATATATTAATAATAAGTTGGGTTAGAATAAGATAATAAATTATTTTAACAATTTATTAATAATAAAGTTTTTCAATTAATTAGTAAAGTGTTTTTAAATTAATAATTAAAATATAAAGTTAGGATCCTTTTATAATTGGAATGAAAATAATAAAATACTTTTATAACTTATACTAGATAGTCTTTTTCAACTAGTTAATAAAATATTTTTAAATTAATAATTAAGATATAAAAGTTAAAGTCCTTTTATAATTAAAATAGAATAATAAAATACTTTTATAGTTTATTAATAATAATATTTTTTAATTAATTAGTAGAGTATTTTTAAATTAGTAATTAAAATATAAAATTAAAGTTCTTTTATAGTTAGAATAAAAGTAGTAGAGTATTTTTATAATTTATATTAGATAATGTTTTTTAATTAATTAGCGAAGTACTTTTAAATTAATAGTTGAGGCTTAAATTAGATTATATTTATAGTTAAAATAGAATAGTAAAGTACTTCTATAAGTTATTAATAATAGTATCTTTTAGCTAATTAAAGAGATACATTCTAGTATAGGAATAAAAGTGTGTAGTTAAATAAAAAAGAAATTAGATATGAAATAAGAAAATGTAGTTAGAGGATTTATTAGAATACTAAAATTAAATCAAAAAATTAAAGATATAAGCTATTTTAAAATAAATTTAAAAAGAGTTCTTAGTAATAAAACTTTTTTTTACCCTTCAAAAAGAAAGTTTTTAGGCTATTAATAATTATAAAAACTACATCATTAATAAAAAAAGAAATATTAACAAACTATAAATTAATTATTAATTATATGATACTTACTACAATAGTTTCTTAGCTTCTTTTAACTATAAAAGGATCCCCATTACTTCTATAAAATAAACATACAATCTAACCACTCTTTCTTCTACAAAACTGCCTACCAATTTTACATCTTATCTTACTCTCATTTTACCTCTGAATAGAGCTGTCTTTTGGAGACAGAAAACCACTATTAACTTACAATAATTTTAAGTATAAATATAATTGTTACTTTTAATAATACTTTAATACTTATATTTAATAAAAAATGTATAAAAATATTTATTAATAATAATCCCTTTAATAAAAAAATACTATTAGTTTTTAATATTATTTTTTTATTTATAATAACTATTATAATTTTTAAGTAAATATTTATAGACACTTCTATACTCTTAACATTACTTATAAATTTCCCTTCTATAACTTTCTCACAACCCAACTTTTCTATAATACTCTATCACTCTATAGAAGATATGTAAATAAATGGACTAGAAGAACTAGTAATTATTAAGCTCTCAAAATCATATACTAAATTTTTTAAAATATAGATACTTTAAGATAGTAATATCCAAACTATAAAAACCTTCTCCTTACTTAAAATATATATCTAAATTATTAGAAATTTACTTACTTAAAATAATTTAATTATTTTAACTCTCTCTTTACTTAAAATTTTAATTTTACCTTTTATAAATTATTATTTTAACTAAGTATTAACTTAAAAAACCTTTTTATTATTTATTTAGTCTTACTTTAAGATCTTTTAGAATAAAAAATAAACTTCTTTCTTAATAAAATTAGAAATAAAATAAAAGAAAAATAAAATACTAAATTTTTAAATTAGTTAAACCTTAAAATATAATATAACTTAAAAGACTTAGTTTATATATTATTAATATTTTAATTTAAACTTTAAATCTTACTAACTAAATATATATAACCCTATCTATTTATATTAATAGTTATTCTATATAAGCTTTATTTAATAATAAAATTTAAAATTTTGATATTTACCCTAACATTATTAAAAAATTATTATTACTAATATAGTAAAAATATGAATAAATTATTATTATTACTTTTAATAAAAGTTTTTTAAAAAAAATTATATATAATATTATATTTTAACTTTTTATTAATAGATATTTTAAAATTATAACTATAAATATTTTTAAAATAATTTACCTTATAGTTATAAATTTTACCTAATTATAATAATATAACTCCTTTATTAACTAGTAATAAAATATAATTATATTTTCTTACTACTAATACTAATAGAAAATTTTAAAAAATAAAATAAATCTTTTCTATAAAAAAAAGTTTATTTAAAAAATACTTAATATTTTTTAAATAAAAAACTTTTTAATTAATTTAAAAATAAACCTTATATAATCTACTTTATATAGATTAAAACCAAAAAACTATATTAAATAAATATTAAAATAATACTAATATAATTTACTTCTATTATATAAATTATATTAAAACCTAAAGATATTATTATTTTACTACTTAAAATAAATAAATTCTCTTATTAAATACTATTAAAAAAAGAAATTTATTCTAAATTATTACTAATTTATACCTATACTAAAAAGAAAATAGCAGTATTATAAGAATATATTAATAAAAATTTTAAAAACAAATATATTTAACTTTCTAAATCTCTAGTAGAATACTCTATTTTATTTATACTAAAACTAAATAGAAAATTATAAATCTATATAAATTATTAAAGTTTTAATAATATCACTATTAAAAATATAAAATCTCTTTTTTTAATTAGTAAATTTTTTAATTACTTTTTAAGAGCTAAATACTTTACTAAATTTAATATAATTAATAAATATTATAATATAAGAATAATTTTAGATAAAAAATAAAAAACTACTTTTTATTATTATTATAAATTGTTTAAATATTTAATAATATTATTTAAATTTATTAATACTTTTATCTTATTTTAAATTTTTATGAATTATATCTTATAAGAATATATTAATTAAATCTATATCATTTATTTAAATAATATCCTTATATATAATAAAACAAAAAAAAAATACTAAAAATATATTAATATTATTATAAAAAAATTAATTAAAGCCTATTTTCTTATTACTTTAAAGAAATTTAAATTTAAAGTTATTAAAATTAAATTTCTTAGAGTAATAGTAATTTAATAAAAAATTAAAATAAACTTAAAGAAAGTAAAAACTATTTAATAATAACTTATACTATAAAACTTCTATAATATATAATTTTTTTTTAGATTATATAATTACTATTAAAAATTTATTTAATAATATAATAATACTATAGCTGTTCTTACTAAACTTACTAAAAAAAATATTAAATTTAAAATAATTTTAGAAAAAATTAAAGTTTTTGAAATTTTTAAAAAAACTTTTATAATAATTTTTATTTTATAAGTCTTTAACTTAAAATTATTTATTAAAATTAAAATAAATACTTCTATAGTTATTTTAGAAGTATATTTTTTATAACTATATAAAAATAATAAATAATACTTTATTATTTATATATCTTATAAATTTAATACTATATAACTACAATATATTATCTATAATAAAGAATTAATAATTATTATTAAAGTATATAAAAAATAATAAGTTTATTTTTAAATTAAAAAATTTTTTATTATTCTTTTAGATTATTAAAATCTTATTTTTTTTATAATTATTAAAAAACTTAATAAATAATAAATTTACTAGTAGAAACTACTTTATAAGTATAATATAAAAATTATATATTTTAAAAATAAAGAAAATATTTTTACTAATACTATTAATTAATAACTAAATCTTATTAAGAATATTACTCTTAATAAAAAAATTATTTTAGTAAAAAATAAATTTAATTTAATTATTAATAAAATACTTAACTTTACTATTTATGAGTTTAATAATAGCTTTTATAAAAAACTCTTAAAAGTATATAAAAATAATTTAGTAGTATAAAGAATACTTAAGAATTAAAAATCTTTATTATATTTTAAAATCCAAGAAAATATTATCTTATTTAAAAAATTCTTTTATATTTTAATAAAAAAACTATAAAAAAAAATTATTTTTTTTTATTATAATACTTTTACTTATAAGTATTTAAAAATTAATAAAATATAAGAATTAATTTATAAAATTTATTTTTAATTATAAATATATAAGAATATTAAAAATTATATTAAAACTTATAATATATATTATTAAAATAAATTTAATTAATATAAACTATATAGAATATTAAAATCTTATAATATTTTTAATATACTTTTTTAAGTTATAACTTATAACTTTATTTAAGAATTATTTAAATCCTATAACTTTTTAATTAATACTTTATATAATAAAATTCTAATTATAATATATAAATTAATTAAAGTTATTATTTTTATTCTATAGAATAATAAATAAAAAATTAAAGAATTATAATATATTTATAATTAATATATTTTTAGTAAATATAAAATATAAATAAAATATATTTCAAATTAAGATCTTTTATTTAATAATAAATTTTGGTAGTTTATAATAAATTAAATAAGAATTAAACTAAATATTATAATTAAGAGATATACTTAAATAGATAATATTTTTAAATATTTTATTTAGACTTTAAAAATATATCTTTAATTTTTCTTAAATTTTTTTTAAAATAACTAGTTAATACTATTATTAATAATAAAATTTATATATAATATTTCTTAGTATTTAATAACTAAATATACTTTTTATAAAGTTTTAAAAAAATGGAATTCTAAAGCCTTCCTATTACTAATATTGTTAAAAGAAGTAATATTAAAAGTTAAAAAATATATATAAAATATATAATTCTTTTATGAAAGATTAAGGAAAGACTTATAATTTTTATAAGAAAGAATAAATTATTATTATAATTAATAAAGAGAGTAAGTATTTTTTTTAAAAAAAGGAAATAAAGTATATTTACTTATATAAAATTTTAAAACTTAATATTTTAATAAAAAACTTAATTATTAAAAATTTAGCTTTTATATAATTAAATATTAATTAGGAAAATATTATTATGAATTAGATATAACGTGTTCTACCGGGAAGCGAGATATACTGGGAAGTGAGATATGAAATTTTGAGTTTTAAAAAATTGTTATAAATTTAGTTTTTGGTTAAAACTTTTGAAAATTTCATATGAATTAGAAAATAGTGAATAGATTATTGTAGTAAATTTTTGATGCTTTTTATTGATTGTTCAAATTAATATTATTTTTTTTATGTTGAAATTTGATATTTTTTATGCTATTTATATTGTTGATAAACTAAAACTATAATTAAATTTCAGTATTGTATTAATATTTATTTACTTTTTTTATTTCTCTCCCTTCCTATCTAAAAAAACTAAAAAAATATATATATTAATTATTTATATATTTATATAGTTGTTATTTTCTAAATTATTTTTTAAATTTTTTTTAGAACTTTTAGAATTCTTAGAATTATTATTAATATTAATATAGGTATTAATAATGACTGTTATATCTTTGTTACTAGTATTTTTTTGAGGGTAATTTCTAGGGTGTCCAATGTTACTATAATTTTTATTATTATTATTGCTATAAAAGTAATTATAGCCTTTTTTTAGTTGTGCTTTACTAGCTATTTCTTGAGCTTTTAGTTTTATATTCTTATTTTACTATAGTTTACTAAGCTCTTAGTTATTTAAAATATGGGTATTAGTAAACTTTGATTTATTATATCTATATTAAAAGATTTTTTTATTTGTAGTTTGGAGTTAAGTATTAGTTTCTTATAAGAAAATTATTTTGTTTATTACTTTCTTTGTTATTTTATCTAGCTTCTTAATGTAGTTGATGATTAATAAAGTAAGTAGATGGTTAATATATGTAAGAATATTATTAATAAATTTATAAATAGATTACAATTAGGCTGGTGTTTTACTAATAGTGGTACTAATAGTGGTACTGGTGGTGGTACTAGTAGTAGTACTGGTAGTGGTAGCGGTAATAATATTGATAGTAGTATTGGTAGTAGTAGTAGCAATAATATTAATGATAGGGAGAAAGTTGATTTATATAGTTTTATTATATTATAATTTAGATAGGATTTTCTTTAAATTATATAGTACTAATCTTATATATTATTAAGTTAACTTAATTAAGTTCTAATTTATTATATTTTTTTTAGTTTTTATTAATAGTTTAATAAATAGTTGTTTATTAATTCTAGTTAGATTATTATATAAGGTATAGTTTATAGTATTTTGATATTATATACTATATATTAAATTGAAATCTATATTTAATAGTTGTAAATAATACATACTATATGTTAATAAATATAATGTAATTATATTCTTTTAAATGTAAAAATTAATGAATTCTACGTTAATATAATTTATGTGCTTGTTTAATAGTAGTATATATGTATAGTTATTATTAATTCTAGTTAATAGTTTAAATAGCCTTTTTAATTATTAAATATTAAGCTTATTATTGGATTATTTATTAGGTGATATTATAAATAGCTAGTTTTTTATTAAATCCATATTATTAATATACTAATTAAACTAATAATAGGTACCTTTAAAGATGATAAATAATAAGAAAATAATATTATAAGTATTAATATATTTAATAATAGTAATAGATTTTTAATTATTATATTTTTTAGTAAATTAATTTTTAATTTAAGTTAATAGTATTACTTTAATAGTTAAAAACTATACACTATTTATTATAAATTTCTTTTTATTTATATTATATATTATAACTTTAATAATATTATTTTTTAATTTAATCTCCAAGTATAGCTAGTAAAACTAGTTAATAAAAACTAAATTATCAATTTTAGTTCGAGTATTATCTAATACCTAGGCATAAATAAAACATAGCTTTAGATATTAAGTTAGAAATTAATTTATTTAATTAATATTTAGTTTTTATCTTACTAATTTAATAACTATATAACATATTATATCTATATATAGAGGAAATTTCTAGCTATATAACCAAACTATTTATTTTATTAGTATCTTCTTACTCTTTAATAGTATAACTAGTTAATAAGTATATATAATTATTTAATTATTTTTTCTACTATTTATTTTTATTACTAATAAAGTATATAATATACTATATATTATTATAGCTACATATATAAATAGGTATATTTTATTATTATAGCCACATATAGTAAATATAATATCTTACTCAAAGGCCTCTCTATTAATTTATAATTAATATAAAAGATAACTATATTAATAACGAAGTTAAAATTATTTAGCTATAATTATTATTAATTATAGTAGTGGTTAAAGACATAATATTATATAAATAAGTATATAAGAAGTAGTAATAGTAGTTAAAATAGTAATAAACTAAATATTAGCGTAGTGTTAAAATTTAGTTATAGTTTTAGTTTATCAATAATATAAACAACATGAAAAATACTAAATTTCAATATAAAAAAAATATTATTAATTTGAATGATTAATGAAAAGTATTGAAAATTTACTATAATAATCTATTTACTGTTTTCTAATTTATATAAAATTTTTAAGAGTTTTAGCTAAAAACTGAATTTGTAATAATTTTTTGAAATTTGAAATTTTGTGTCTCGCTTCTCGGTATGTCTTACTTCCCAGTAGAACACGTTATTTAGACTAATAAGAATTTATAAAACTTTTTATATTTTTATTCTAGAACTAGTTTTTATAGAATTTAAGGAAGATTTTGATTTTAAAAAAATTAAATTTAATAATTTTACTAAATATAATATAAATAAGATCTTAGATAGACTTAATAATTATAATAAATATTTAATAAAATAGTTTTTACTATATAGCTTAGAAAATAATTTTTAATAGTTTAAAGATAATATTTTTTTTAATTTTATATAAATTTATCTTAGGTAATCTAGAATACTCACATAATAAAATACTATAGAATTAAAGAAAAAATAAAGTTAATTTAAAAAATATTAGATTTTAAAAAAAATTATCTTTTTAAATTCTATTTATCTAATACCTCTTATAAAAATACTTCTTGTTTAGGAGTTAATAAATAAATTTATTAAGCTTTTTCTTCTATCTTTTTTATTATATAAATTAAAGGTTGAAATAGGCTTTATTTATAAGAAGTTTATTTTATAGATAAATTTATTTTACTACTACCATCACTATATTAATATAATAAATAATAAATATTAAAGATATTATAAAAAAAAAAAAAAAAAATAAATTATTTTAAAATTAATATTAAAGTTTAATATAAGAAAAAAAAGAAAAATTTAAAAAATATATTATACTTTTTAATTTATATCTATAGATAGAGAATTAAAAGAAATTTTTTTTTAAAAAAATAAATTTAAAAGTAAATCTTTTAAATAAAAATAATTTATTAAATTTTATTTTTCTTTAGTAAAATCTCTTTATTTTATAATTAAATCCTCTTTTAAAAATAATACTTTTTTATAAGTTATATTTTTAATATACTTATTAATAATAATAAATAATTTTTTCTAATAATATAATATCTCTATTATAATTTTTTGATAATTTTATATAACTTTAAAAAATATTTTTTTTATAGTATTTAAATATTGTTAAATTATTTTAAATTTTTATTAAGTTTTTTAAAGTTCTTTTATTTTTTAAAATTTTAATTTAGAAATATATTTTATTATTAAAATTATAAATTAAAATTATAAGAAATCTAAATAAATTTAATAAAAAAAACTACTTATAAAGAATTATATTATATTTTGATTAATCTAGATAAATATATACTTTATATTTAGATAAACTTTTTATAGTAATATATTATTAATTAGTATTTTTATAATAAGTATATAATTATTGTATTTATTTTCTAAATTATTTAAACTCTATTTTTTATTTAAAATAATACTTTATTAAAGAACTAATTTTCTTTTATTTAATAATTTAATTATATTATATTTATATTATTTTAAAATATATTTACTAAATATTTTAAAAATTAAAATTTATTTTAATAAAAACTACTTATTTATAAGTTTATATACTACTTTTAATTATATAATCTTGTATACTTTTAAAATTTCTTGTATAAAAAAAATCCCTATATATTTTTTTCTTATATAGTAATAAAATTCTATATAAGACTTTTATTATATAGACTAAAATTTTATATAAATTTTCTTATATTATAAAATCTTTTAGTAAAAGAATTTATATACTTATTTTTTTTATATAAAATCCTTAACTTTATAAATAGACTTACTATATAATTCTTAAAAAAAAGAAGATAATATTATAATTTATTTAAAGATAGATTTTCTAAATAAGAAATCTTATTATACTAAATATAAATCTTATTTTAAACTTCTTTTTACTTATATAATTATTCTTTATATAAAAATCTATTTTACTTTTGTTAAATTAATTTATAAATTAATATACTCTAAATTAAATTTATAATCTAATTAGGTAGATTTCTGTTTAATAAATATTATAATATATTTAATAATTAGAGCTCTTAGTATATATATATTAATTACTTAAGTATTTATTATATATAAGTAATTAAAGCCTAATTATTAATTATAACTAAGTACTTTATAATCACTAATTACTTTTATCTTATATAAAGTAGTATATATTAACTTTATATATTTAACTAATCTTAGTTAATAATAATATTTATACTTTCTTAAACTTTATTAGTTAACTTATTTATTTATTAAATTAATATATCTTATATTTAAAGTTATACTTTACTTACCTTATTTATTCTACTTATATATCTTTTTTTTAAGAACTTAAATAACTAAGTTAAGAAATAATTAGCCTAAAGCACTTAGCTATTTTAGATAATTCCTAATAAGGAATCCTAGGATAAGTGTAACAATAATAATAAAAATAATAATAATAATAATAGTAATAATAATAGAAATAAAAATAAAAATAAAGATAAAGATAAATAATTAAATAAATAATTTAATAAAAAGAGTTTATAATTAATCTTTTAATATCTACTATAGAATAATACTATAAAAATATAAAAGTAAAAAAGAAAGTATTAGGATTTTAATTTTCTAGTATATTTAAAACTTTCTAAAATAAAATATATTATAAATAAAAAAATAATATTAATTATAAATATATTAGTAAGTAATTAATTTATAGTTAAATATTATAAGACTATTACTAAATATTTTTTATATTAAATTATATTAAATTAAAGAAGTTTATATCTAGTAATAATCTAAAATATTATAATATAAATAAAACTTATAAAGTTAATAGAAATAATATTATAAATATTAAGATATTAGATAAATACTAATAAAATAATTAGAATAAGATATTAAAGGTAAAATAAAATAAATTCTTTAAATTTATATATAAATTTAACTTTTTTAAAATTTTCTAAAAATTAGATATTATTAATTAATAAATTAAAAATAAATATAATTAGATACTACTTAAAGAATATAAGATATAGTCTATCTTTAATATAATATATAATATTATTATAAATATCTTTAAAAAACAAAAGAATACTTTTAAGAATATTTATAAATAAGTATATAAAAAAAGATTAATTAATTTAATTAAATATAATATAATTTTGAATAAGATAATTTAAATCAAAAAAGAATATATAGTATTTAAAAAAAAAAGAAGAAAAAAAAAATTTTACTTAAATAATAATAAAAAAGCTTAATATAATAAATATAAGTAAATTATTTAAAATACTAAAATAAAATATTAAATAAACTTACTAAGTTTAATAATTAATATATAAAAATTTTTATATCATTAATTATACCTAATAAAAATTTACTAGTTCAACTTCTCTAATTTTATTTTAATAATAATATAATATTTATTTTTAGTGATAATAATATTATTTATTTTTTTAATCTTTATCTTAGCCTTTATATATCTACTATTTAATTTAATATTAATTTTATTATTATTTAATAAGTTAAAGATATTATAACTAGTATAAATAATATAGTAATTATTTAAAAGATATTAATAATAAATAAAGTTATTATAGAAATATCTTATATTTATAATTATATTATAATTAATATAGAGTTATAGGTGTAGTTATAAGCTATAAATAGGTTAATTATACTTTATAATCTTTATATAATTATATATAAAAAAAATTAGATTTATCTATTCCTTATTAATTTTAATAGATATAGTAGTATTAGTTATAAGAAGTTTATAATTTATTACTTTATATTTACTTTTAGTTTTATATTCTAAAATTTTTAATTTAGAATTAAAGTAGAAAAAAATAAGAAAATAAAGTTTAGTTCAAAATAGGGATAGTTAGTTTAGTAAATATAATAAGTATAAAAAAAGACTTATAAAATCTATAAAGGAAGATAGAAAATTAAAATAAAATAATAAGATATATTTTAAAAATAAAATTTAGAAGAAATACTAAATTAGAGTTTTTAGAAAAATAATAACTATAAATATAAAAAATAATAACTATAAATAAATGAATAAAATTTCTAAAAAGATCTATTATATTTATAGATAAAAATATAAAATGTATTAAAATTTTTTAAAGGATTAAGAGAAATATTAGGTTTAAGTGAAAAAAGAAAGTATAATATAGAAAATAGTAAAATAGTAGAATAGATATATAAATTTTATGAAGAACTTCTTATATTTATTTATAAATTTGAAATATTCTTTTATAATAGCCTCTAATTTATATTTTATTTTTAATGTAATTTTGCTTTAAGCTTATTTAAAAATTTTTTAATAAAGTTTTTAGTCATCTTATATCTATTTAATGTTGTCTGAGATCAGATGTACGATATCTGAGATACATTAGTAGCCATCCCACTCCACTTTTTTTTTCCTGATGTACTAGTATTATTTAGTAATTATTATCCTTTTTTTTAACTAAAAATTAAAGATTATAATAAGAATTAAAATATAATTTTAATATTTTTTTATAAATATACTTTTAAATTATAATTTATACTTAGTTGTAAAGTTTATATAATATTTAGATTATAAGTATTTACTAGGTTAAATAGAGTATAATATAAATAATAATTAAAAAATATATTAAAAAATTAAAATATTTTATTTTATTAAATTTCTAAGTAAAAACTACTTTTTAGTTAAAAAGTATAATCTTAAATAATTTTTTTTTAATTAAAATAATATTTATTCCTATATATAGTATTATTAATTATTTTAATATTAGTTTACTATTAAAAATAATATTATTAAATTTAGGAATAACTTAATTATAAGGGTATAAATATAGTTAGTAAATTTTAATAGTTATTTTTTTATTTTTTTACTAAAAATCCTTATAAATAATACTTTCTATAAATAAAAAGATTAATAAGTTTATAAAGTTTACTTTATTAATCTTATATTTATATATTATATTTAATTAAAGAAAAAATTTATTATATTTATATTATAATATAAATAAATAATAAAAAAAAAAAATATACTATATAGTTTTATTTATTAAATAATAGATATAAGTTTAAACTTATATTTATATATTTTAAAATTATAAACTTATAAATAATAAAAGAAATAGTATAAATAAAATAAGTTTTTAATAAAAGAAAGATATTTTTATAGTATTTATAATAGTTAACTAAATTTTAATATAATATTAAAATTTACTTTTAAATAGTAAATTCATTTATTTTACTTATTTTTATTATAATTTAAAGTATTAATTTTTATTTTATTTATATCTTTAAAATTTTTACTTATTTAAGAACTTAATCTTCCTCTATTAATATATCTTTATAGATTTTTATTAAGTTAGTAGAATATTTATTCTTTTTTAATTATATTAATTATATATTAATAAAATAGTAGGTAGAAAGTATAACTAAACTTATTTTTTTTATAGATTAAAGATTATTATATTTATATTAGTATTAATATTTACTTTTATAATTATATAAAATTATAATTAAAATAATTATTCTAATATAATATTATACTTTATATTTTTTAGAATAAATATTAGTATATAGTATTAGATATTTTTAATTTTTAAAAAAATATAAAAAATATAACTAATAATTTAATTTTTTTTTAATTTGTTTACTATAAAAAATATAAAGTTATTATATTACTATATAGATATACTATACTATTTATAAAATAAAGTATAAATAGTATTAAACTAAACTTTAATATTAATTATTATAGTAATTATTATATTAACTACTTTAGTCTTAAATTATAATAAAAAAGTATTAAAATAGTTAATAATCTAAATTCTATTAGTAGTAGCTACTACTTTTATAGTTATATTTACTATTTCTATAATAAGATTATTTTTAAAAGCTAGTCTTAATTTATTAAGAATATAAGAAGTATATAAGATTTTTAAAATAATAGAATTAAAAATTATAATCTATTTTATAATTAAGTTTTATACTAGCTAAAATAGTAATATATTTAAATAATTAATAATATTAAAAATATATAATTTAATAAATTTTATCTTCTTTTTAACTATTAACTTTCTTTTTTTAGTAACTACTACTAAATAAGCACTACCTACATTATATATACTAATAATAAGATTATTTATAAAAATTATTAACTAGTTTTTTATCTAGATAAGTTTTTTTAAAGTAAATATATTAAATATTTTAATCTTAAAAATATTATTAATAACTATAAGTAGATTACTAATATTATATTTTTATAAGCTATTAATAAAATTATTAAAATATATCCTTTAATTAACTACTTAATTAAATATTATAAAATAATTTAGGAAGGTTCTTTACTACTTATAAAGTTTAGATATCTTATATTTTTAAGTAGTTAAACTAGCTTATAAAAGATTACTAATAATAAAGATAAAAGTCTTTTATTATATCTTTTATAAAATAAAAATTATAATATTATATATATTTATATTTAAGATCTAAAGATTAATATTCTAAAAACTAATATCTTAAAAGTTTATATCTTAAAAAATAATAGTTTAAAAACTAATATTATATATATTAAAATAGTTTTTTTTTTTAAAAAATATTTACTTAATACTTTTAATTAAAACTAATAGTCCTTCTTTCTAAAAATTTATAAACAAGTTACTACTATTAATAACTTTCTAGAAGATAATTCCTTTTTTATTAAAATAAATACTTCTATTACTAATTAATATTTATAATTTGGAGTAATTTCTTTACTATATATAATCTATTCTTTAATATAGTAAGTAAATCTTTTAATTATTAGTATTAATATTATTTATAAAAATAATTTAAAAGTAACTAGAATATATAAGAGTTTTTATATTTAGTTTTTTTTTTAATTCTATATTTTATAAATATATATTTTTTATCTATTATATAAATATACTTATTTTTTAGTTTCTTTTAGTGTATATTATAATAATAAAATATATTTATAATTTAAGAAATAATATAATATTAAGTTTTAATAACTCTCTAGATCTTATATACTAAGATAAATAATAATTAATTAAGTTTTAATATTATATTAAAAAATAAAAATTAATACTAATAATATTAATAAATATTTATATAAAAAAAAATTTAATTAAAAATCTAATATATTCTCTTTTATTTATAAGATTCTTAATAATACTTTATAAATAAATTTAAAAATATAGTTCTAATATTATTAATATTTAACTATCTTTTATTAATTATTTTAATTTATAGATAAATTAATAATATTTATATTAATTTAATAAAATAATTATACTTATCTAACTATTTATTTTAAATTATTATTATAGTAATAGTTTTATACTCTTTAATTTATTTTTTAGAATATAATTATTCTTCTAAGATTAACTAATAAATACTTTAAAATTTTATCTATTATAAAATAACTATTTAAGATCTTAATTATATTATTTTTTTAAAAAAACTTTTTAAAATCTTTTTTAATATTTATTTAAAAACTTATTTAATTATAAATAATATTTATTTATATTTTCTATTATATACTAATAAAAATTACTATAATATTAAATTAAATACTTAAACTAATTATCTATAAATATATTTTAATTTAAACATAGTTTTTCTATCTAATAAATAAATAAACTAACTTTATTTCTAAAAAAGTATAAAAAGTTATTTAAACTTAGTACTAATTAAGATTATATTATCACAATATAGAATATAACTACTAATATTTTATTTTAAGTATTAATTCTTTTATTAGCTAAATTTTTATTATTTTTAAAGATCTTTTTATTTATACTTAATCTAGTAAATTAATTAAAAAACTATAAAGATACTTATTATCTATACGCTTATTTTAATACATACTATATAAAGAATAGATTAAAGTAATAATAAAATATAATAATTATTAATTTTTTTAATTTATACTTATATAAATTATTATTATTACTATCCTTTTTAATCTCTCCTTTATTATTAACTAACTTATTATTAATATTTTTATTTACTTCTTCTTTTAAAAAATATAATTTATTATTAATAATAAATATTTTTTTAATAGTACTTTTTATAATTCCTTTTATAAAAATAATTAATATATTATTTAAAGAACTAATTAATAATATAATATTAGCTAAATTAATAAATACTAATATTATTACTAAAATAAATTAATAAAAAACTTATAAATAAATTAATAAACTATATTAGTATTACTACAAAATATAAAAAAATAAATACTTTAAGTAATAAATTCTTTATACTTTTTATAATTATTATTTAAACAAAATATTACTTTCTTTTATAATTCTTTTAATCATAAAATCATAAAGTTATAACCTTCTTAGTTAGAAAATAATAAAAATATTAATATATAAATCCACTACTAGTATAAATATACTTTACTATTATTACTTATATTAAAGATAGTATAAGCATACTTACAGTTCTACTAAACACTTCTTCTTTAAAAAATAATATAATTTTTTTTATAATCTTTAACATAATCTTATACTTTTTTTATTATAGTCATTAGTATTACCCTATATTTTTTTTATTATAATTTAATATACTCTTAAATATTCTTTATAATAAAGCGTCACTTTTTCTTATAAAAGTAATAATAATAGTAAATATAAATATACTAATAACTATAATTATACATAATCTAAACTATTCTTCTATATAATAAAAACTACTATAATAATTAAAAATAAGACTACTTATCTAATATATTAAATTTTAATATAATATTAAAATTTAGCTTATTACTATTAACTATTATATAGAATACTTCTTAAATAGTATAAATAGTAGTACTTTTATTTACTAATTTAATTAGCTTCACATAACTATCTATATATATATAAATATCTTACTAAATAATTCATTTTACTAATATAATAATAGTTTTACACTTATTTTTAATAAAATTACTAAATTTATAAAGAAAAGATATAGGCTATTAAGAGCTAGGTAATAAAATAACTACCTTATTAACTATATAAAAAGGGTAAAAGAATAAATTAATTAGGCTAGTTATATATAGTATAGCTAGTAAAGAGGAGTACTCTTAACAGTATAACCAAAACATCTATTATAAAGCTTATAAGACATATAGTCTTAACTATATAAAAAAAAAGTCTCTATATTATAAATCTAAGAGAGGAAAATAATAATAAAAAAAAGTCTATATCTATTTATAAAAAACAAAATAAAATAACCACTTATATAGTCAGAACACCAAGATATATTAAGAAATCAAAATATAATAAATCACGTGTAACCTAGGCTTGGTAGACAAAACTAAATCAACACCTCAAAAGCTGCCTGCATACCAACCTACCTTACCACAATGTATAGTCGAAGGGAGGGAGGAAGTTTTAGAGCAAATAATCCTTGCAAGATCAGGAATCGTTCCTGTAGACGTTATCGTTACTTCATTGAAAGCAAAAACCCCAGTTATTTTCAAAATGAGCTTGCCACCTTACGGGCCTAATGGCAATTTAGGGGCAAGAAGAGCGGTTCTAGGCCAAGTCCTTGCAAAACTACAACAAGATACGAAAATGGACTATCTCTTCCGCACACATAAATCACACAGTCCGCGAAACAAAACAGCTCATCGCCCAATAATCGTTTACAGCTTATGGGAAGAGATTCTTACTTGTGGAGTTCTGCCTGCGCCTGAGTTACGAGAAAAAATGATTGCACCAATTTTCTGGTCAGCTATTTGGGAAGAAATACCGGAGCGTTCCAAGTATCAAGAACTCCTGAAAAGAATTATGACGCTCATTATGGGCCGAGAAGCGACTTGGGAGGAGGCTTCACAATACCGCTCCACTCACTTCATTGATGCTCTTTGCCAGAATTTCAAGGAAAACCACAGAGTATGTTTTGAAAGAGGTGTAGACGCAGCTATACGCCTTAAATTGGATCTGGCTTCAAAAATGTCAGACGGATTAAACATTTTACATTTCGCAGTAGCTATTTCCGCCAAAGCAGCACTAAGTCTTGTGGGAACAGGCTTACTGAGGGATATGGGTCAGAAATCTCGAGCAAAACTTCTAGTCTTAGCAGTTCATTATGGACGCGAAGATATTGTCAAAGCTTTACTTAAGGACGAGGGTAGTAAACTCGTCAATCAAGAAAGTACTCTCGAGGGTTTCAGACTTCTTAATCCCGCAGCTGTCCCAAGAACAATAAAAGGGACAACCACGGCCTTACATGTTGCAACACTTCACGGACGAAAGGACATAATTAACCTTTTACTTTCCAAGGGCGCCGATATCAATATGAATGTGCGGAGGAAGCCTAAAGGTAAAGCAATATGCCCGGAACATAAGGCCGCTGGTACCCCCTTAGTAATAGCTGCTTCAGAGGGACTTGCAGATATAGTTGATTTATTGCTACAACATAAGCCAGCAGCTTTGCCTTTGGCGGCTATAATTGCGTCTGAGCGAGGGCACACGGAGATTGCTCATACGATTAAGCTTCTTTGTTCACCATAGTTGGTTTAATTTGGTCCCGTAAACCAGCTTCCACGAAATAAACATGGGGACTAGTTTACGAGACCAGTTTTACTGGAAATTTTCGATATACTGCTACTGGTTCATTGAATCGCGAGCGTTATTATAGAGGTATTCAGATATGCAGCTTTTTTTTACTTCTGCTGTTCTTACATAAAAAGACTATTAATGGTTTATAAGACAACTTTAATATTCTAGCTATTCGTACCTAGCTATAAAATTATTATATTACCTATCAATACTATATCTTTTTTGTCCATTCTACTTATACTAGTATTTTTTCCAATACCCTTTTTTAATGTTATTTTTGTTATTGCTAAATATATGTATCTAATTAAATAAACTAATAGTTTAAAGATGAGATGTAGGCTACCAGGAGCCAGCCAGCAGAATGGCTACCTCGTCAGCTGTACGGTGAGGGCAAGAGAATGGAATCAGCTAGGTGGGTCGTGTGTAGCATAGCTAGTATTAGAGAGAGAGGCTCTTAACGGTATAAATAAAATGTCTATCATAATGCTTGGGTGACGCGTAGTCTTAGCTATTAAAAAGAAGATCTCTATCTTTCTATATATTAAGGAGGAAGAATAAGAATGAAGGAAGTCGATGCTTATTTATAATGAACGAAATGAAATAATCGGTTTTATAGTCAGAACGCCAAGAGGTGTTGAGAAATCAAAATGCAACAAATCACGTGTAACCCAGCCTTGGCAAACTAAACTAAACCAACATCGCAAAGGCTACCTGCATACCAACCTACCTTACCACAATAATATATAGGCTATAAAGGCTATAAAGCTAGCTAAATCTGAAATTTATAATAGTAAGTTCAGATTAGGTTTGTTGAGTTTGTTAGTTTTTTTTTTGGATTTTCCACCAGAGGGCGTAAAAAAAGCGCTATAGTAAGCCAACACCTCAAGTTTCAAAATACCACATTTTAGTGAATATCTGGAGGGTCTGGAGGATAATGGAAATAACTGTAACAAGAGAAATATATCTTTAGAAAACAAATGGAGAGAGGAGTTCACAGGCTTACGATTGGACGAGTTCTGGTTACGAGACTGTAGACGAGGATAGTTGAAGGATAAACCATTCACGAGCTCACTTAAACCTCAGGATGAGCCCTCGATTTTAGTAAGAACGGTGACGGTTAATAGACATTATGATTATGAACAGGAAAAGTAGTAAAGAAATGAAACAATCCCTCCTTTGAGGACTGCCGCATTGATAGTGATGATATTTATTCACAGGAAAAGGAAAATGTATGTATGAAAACAAAGGAAAGAAGACAAGACCATTGTGTCAAGATAGAGTAAGTAGTAAGAAAAGACAGGCATTCATGAAGTAAAATCCATTCCATACCTAATCCTCCTAAAATACTACCAGTATCCCTTACAAGATGATCATGACAGCGACCATCCCGACAAGTCCGGCGACCATTCCAACGAAACCTCCATTGTTGACGAGACTGGTAGCAGAGCCAGCGTACGGTGGAGGAACGTATGGAGGAGTGGAAGTTGGGTAAGTGCTGTTACCTGGTGTGTACTCCGAGGGGGTTGGCTCGTTACCAGGAGGGTAGTAGACTGGAGCAGTTGGGTACTCGACAGGAGCAGTCGGGTAAACAACTGGGGTCTCTGGCTCATAAAGCGAAGCCGGGGTGGTGTACTCGTAGGGAACAGGAGTCAAAGTTGGTGTGTAAGGAACATACCCGGGTTCACCCTCCTTGGAAGGTGGGCAGGAGGTGGTGGTAACAGTGAACCAGTACCCAGGCTCAGTGGCTGGCTGTGGACCATACGGCTCATAGGTGGAGATTTCGACAGTGAGAGTAGACTCAATGATGGAAGTCAAGGTGGTGGTTGGCTCCTCCTCTGGTGGGGGATATGGGTGAGGGTAACCAGAATGGAGTGGGGTCTCAACTGGCTTAGATGAAGGGCTATAGTACCCGGGAGTGGTAGAATCGACCTCCGACTCTGGGCCATACGGAGCTGGGTAGGATGGCTCATCTGAAAGAGAAGAAAACGGGGAAAAAACTTAGCCTAGGAATTTCTGGTAGAAGCCGGAATGGGAGAAAATGAACTTACATGGAACGACGGTCGACTTGTTGTAGTCGTAGGGGGTCCAGGTAGCAGATTCACACTCAGTGGTGGTGGGAACTGGCTCAACGGACTTGGATTCTAGAAACCCAGTTAGCATCGATTACAGGTACTTTGATAGGAACAGTAGAGGGAAGAAGAGAACAAAACAAGGGAAAGAAGTGTCAGAATTGGAATGAAAGAATTGTTTGAAGATATCATGGTCGGAGAGACTCAAGAAATCGAATAGCACAAGTCGAAGTAAATCATCATGTAGAAAAGCATAGCTCAGCTCATCTGTTGCTTCCAGAAAGATATATTCACCTAACAAGCTCGTGAACCAGCAGATCGAGAACGAGGCCGAAGAGGGAAGGCTCTTCAAGAAGCAGACAGAGAAGTATTCAAGCTCTATAGGGGAGGTACAGCAGGGTAAAGAGGATTTCTGGTGATGTTCTAGCTACAGGTGAAACTTACCATATCCATTAGGAACCGCCATTGCTCCAACGCTAAAGAGAGCACCCAACAAGACAACGGTAGACTTCATCTTGAATAGAGAGAAGAAGAAAGCAATGAATCGAATAACGATAAAAAGCAAGGTTTAACGAAAGTCGTGAGGTGCGAGAGAGGAAGAATGAAGAGGTGAAGGTTGGTTGTTCTCGAGAGGAGGAGATATGTTTGTGTGTGTGTGTGAGCAGGGTGAAGAAGGAAGGAGAAAGAGGGAAACCCAGCTCTGTAGAAGGAAGGGGGGGCTTTTATAGTGGGGATCTGGAGAGTGACGTATCAGCAGTCGCAACTCGCTCCTGAGCATGAGGACGTGTAGATGCCTTCTCAAACACACACAGAGAGAGAGGTTCCAGCCCTAAACACGGGCGGTCTTGATAGGGCTTCTAGACAGAGACGTGAATACTGGCTCTGCTTCCTGAAGCTGTATGGTACGGCCTATGACCGTATACCACTCAAGACCAGAGATAATATGCTCTTGAATACTTCTATCTTGAGCTTCAGCTAGCTTGGGTACCAATTCAGCTACCTATGTGAACATTTGGTAGGGAAACTCAGTATATCAAAAAATGCAGCTACCTAGAAGCAGATACCAGAAGAGCCATTATCTCACTCACCTTCCAAGACTAGTGAAACACTGCTGGTTGTAGAAAACCCTCCTATCCCCTATCTAGATTACTCACAGACCGTCATTGCACACTATAGTTATCTTGGTACAGTCAACTGGAGCCAATATTTTGGAGGTTACGGTGATTTGCCTGTTATATTTTGACTCCACTCTCGCCATGCCGATACATGTTTTAGATATCTCCCAAAGCAATATGCACGTATGCAAGAGAGTAGTTTCCACGGGAGCGCTAGATACTTGTCTCGTCGTGAGAAGGTCCGGTTCTGGTTTACGAGACAAGTTAGATACGTACGTATTTAGAAATCAAATTGTTTTCGAACGGGAACCTTGAAGCCCTTCTCAATCTCGCGATTTAGGCAAAGTATTTGTAACTTGATCAATTGAGCTAGTAAGCTCTATATATATATAGCTATCGACGGGATACTGAAACAATATCGTCTCCGTCGACTAATCAATCACATCTATAATCTAGCTCCGAGAATAATTTTACCTATGAAGCCAATACTCTCCCCATTCTATTCATTTAATTACGTCTGTCTGTTTACTAATAAAGTAAACCTCAATTAACCCATATGTTCTGGCTGGAATTGAGGTAGTAATTTTTTAGAAGGCCCCAACTAAATACCCAGTTAATCAAAACTTTAGTCTCCTTTTTACCCCTAAATACTTATATCAGGACTGAACAATATGTTTGGCTGGAGCCGCGACCGCCTCGATGATCGAAGATTACGGCGTGGAGGAAACACTGACGAGCGGAGAGAGTCCACATCTAGAGACCACCACAGAAGAGCCACCGAAGCGGACCACCAAGCCCCCCACGACGTGATACAAAGATACCATGAAGAAGAAGAAATGATTCAAAAAAATCTGGATCTCGAGCTGGCCGAGGCCACTAAACAGGCCGCTAAAGAAGCCGCTGTGGAACGCTTAAGACGCCTCGAGGGTAGGTCTACCAGACGGTCACGGCCGGTTCTTTCTCCAAACGGTCCCGATGGGTTTGAATTCATTTCGGCCCATCGACACGGCGAGCCTGATCCTACAGCTAAGGGAGGCCTAGATTCCAAAATATACACCGGTCCGGAGGATAAAGAAGAACGGTTCATCAAGTTTAACCAAAGACATAGGTTTAAATTTGCAGAACCCGCCAGAGTTAGGGCGGAAGAGTTTCATCGACAGGAAGGTCTCTCACCGGCGAGTGGAAGTACATTAGATGGTGTGGGCCGCAGCCCTAGAATAAAATCTCGGCTCCTTGTAGCTGACGAAGACCTCGAAGAACGAGTGAGAGCTTATGCAGTTTCAAAGGAATACGAAGCTGAGGAAAAACGCCTTCGTCAGGAAGAGCATTATAAGCCGACCAAACAAAGAAGAAATCGTGGTGAGGAAGAGCGTAAACAGAAACGAGTACACTGGGAACTACCTGATCCACGATATGAGGAACGTATAAAGCTCGAAGCGAGAGATAGAGAACAGGAAGCAGTAAGGGAAGCATATTTCATAGAAGCTGAAGAACGAGTCTCAGGTCACCTACGAGATCTAGGATTACAAGATTCCTCAGAGCCCCTGTGGGATGAAGGTGAGGTACCCTTAGAATATTTCGCTCCAATGGCAAAACCGGATCTGAGGGAGGCGCAGAGAAGAATGTTCGCGCAAGTCGCGTATGAATACCAAGCAGGTGGTAAGATTACCACGCTACTTATCCCAGATGCTAAATATGAAGGGCAGGCATCTAAGGACCCAATACCATACGAGCTTCCTAAATCAGACCGCTTTCAACAAGATCTTCGTATCGTCAAACACCACAATACTGGCAGCTTCGGCTCTACCGCCATCGTGCAAATATTGAATGCCTCGTCTGAAGGGGTAACAGGTAGGTGGTACAGTCCCGTAACAAAGGGACAAAAGATAATCGCAAAGAGAATATCAGCCTTAAATAGCGCTCTAGCCAGGTCATGGGAGACTGAATCGTCCATGTTAAAAGCTCTTGGTAACATACAACCAAATATCCTCCGCATCTTTGGCCGATTAGCGCCAACTAACTCTGATCCTTACGGTCATATCTTCACTGAATATTGTAGTCTTGGTGATGTAGACCAGCTACTCTTCAAGTATATTGGACATAAGTGAGTTCTCCCCGATATAGCTAAATCCAAAATTCCAAAGAATGGAGGAATTTTCACAAACTCTGTATCTCTAATCTCGAATAATATTAGAACCTTTATCCCAGAAGCGTTTGTATGGCAGCTTGTAATAGACATGGGTAAAGCCCTCCTTTTCCTAAACAGAGGAACAGACAAACGTAAAGAAGCCGGCCAAAAGGGCTGGACTTCATTAGTTCACAACGATATAAAATTAAATAACAGTATGTCCCATCATCACCTCCCTTCTTGTAGACTTAGTTTAATTTCACTCGAATTGAACAGTTTTTATGAAGTCTCGTCAATGGGGGGCAAATAACATACACCCTCGCTTCGTCCTCGGAGACTTCGGTCTCTGTAGCAGAGAGGGCGAACCCGCGCAGCCATCATGTCCCCCATTCATGTCACCGGTGCGTAAGATGCCCTCACATCTCGTATCTTCTATATGATTTTTAATAAGGTTTACTCGTTAGCAACGCTACGACTCATTCTTCAAGCCAACCCCCGCCAGTCACAAAGACGACATATTCTCCCTCGGTGTCGCTCTATTCGTCCTTGCCAACGGTTTCTTCCCCTTCGAAACCAAGAACGACCCTATACAGCCGCTCGACCACACTAAACGCCGCAATCACAAGAATCCCTTCAGAAAGGGGTTCTGTATCGCTATTAATGCTTGCACGTCCAGACATCCTGATAAAAGACCCAGCGCTCGTGAGCTGATCGGTATCATGATAGGGCTTATTAACGAGAAAGGGTGGAGTAAAGAAGGTAGTAGGGATAGACTATGGCCAGTTGATTGGATGGATAAAAATAAGGCGAAACATTGGGATAGCAATAAACAGAAGGTGGAGATCTGATGCTATATGTACCTGGGAGCCAGACACTAAGAACTTCAGATGGCCAAATACCTGTAGAGAAATGTTAAGTGCTAACCCACAACTGAGAAGAGTCGGGATCGATTAGACCCGTGCTGTGTCAATTAAAGAGTACCTAGTACTAATACCATAGTCTTTAGATTCTATTCCTTTTTATATAGACTGGATAGTATTGGAACTAACCATATATTTTCAATCCTGCTCTAGCAGTTTCCCGTAAAGCTTGTGAAAAGCCAGCCATTGCTATATTTCCACCACCATCCGCCATTAATTAAAAAAGTATACCGGCTAGGATATGTTGTAGTGGTGTATCTGTATGATCCCTGTCGATCGTGTGCAACAGCCAGTCTTATATGGCACCATAGCCACCACCAGATCTTTGCTCTCGTTTTCCTGTCAAACCCGTGGCAGGCTAACCAGCAGGCTGGCAGGCAAGGCAAGCACGTAGGCAAATAGTTAAACAAATTTCTATATTGTACCGGGGGGATTTTTTTTTTGAAACACAACACAGCAACCCACTAACTACCTACACAGCTGTTTGCCCAGCCGGTTGCTTGCCCACTTGTCTAATTATTATTAGTTAATATCATCATTTATTCATAAATGAATTACATTCTATTAATTGAATTGACTGAATGATGAATACAAAAGCGACAGCTACCTAATTCTATATCATGCATACGGGCGTTTATTAGAAAGTAATTTTGTCCCTGAGGGTAGTGGCTGTGGGCGTGCCGTAGTGGGTGGTGGCTATGGTGAAAAGTAACCCCCAAGCCATGCTTAATTAACTATCATCATCGATTCTACTTCGTACTCGCGGAGAATAATAATTAATTTAAAATTCCTTACACGTGGCTTGCTATCAGAAGGGACAACAAACATACGGGGATGTGAAGGATCGCAAGGCCATATGTAAGCCATACTGCAAGCCATTCTTCCACCAGAAAACACGCGCCAGCGCTGCCAAGGGAAGGCTGTAGATAATCATTGCTCCGTTTTTTGTTGCGTACAAAGAGTATTGAAAAACCCCAGATCCCCCTCTTTTGTGGCGGTATTAATCTTATAGCTTCAATCCTACCAGGTCGGAATTTTCTCGCAATATTGATCTCGTTCGATATATATAGGACTTGCCGTGACGGATATATGTAAGATTATCTGCGGCGATGGCTCTCGAACTCGCCGCCGGTATCGCGGGGCTGATAGGGATCGCCGACGTTATTCTCACGAAAGGATTAAGATTCTACAATCTGTCCAAGAAGGCTATCCCTGAAATACAAAGTCTCTTGAAAGAAATAGCCAGTTTATCTGGAGCTCTGTTCGCTCTGGAAAAAACGCATGGGGTGTTAAAAGCCATTTCCGACGGACCGATTGACCCCACAAGCAACTCGACTATATATATCAAAGATTGTGAGAAATTCATCCTCGAACTGAAGGCAAATCTGGAAAAGTGCGAACCCAAGGATACTACGATGTGGGAAAAGGCCAAGGCTTCATTGAAGTGGCCATTTTCAGCTTCGGAAACTAGAGAGTTGACTCAAACGGTCCAGCGACTAAAGTCAACCATCTTGTTAAGTACTGAAGCCGATAGCTTGTACGGTTGATATGCTATCTAACTAGTTGATACAATTATTTTTAACAATTTGGATTAGGCATGCTATGTGTAAGCTGCTTTCCGGGCAGAAGAGCGTCCAAGAAAGTCTCAAGCGGGTAGAAAAGGAGCAGGAGAGGATTGCGAGGCTGAAAGGGAAAAAACAGTTAGGTTGTTTTGTTACTTTGCTAAGCTACTTGATAGCTAAGTATCAAGCCTGTTTCAAGAATATATATGGAGCTAATAATCGGTTTAGATAACCACAAGAAGAGCACTCTGGATTGGTTTTCAACCTACACAATACGCAAACACACAGAGATGAAGAGGTCGAGATACCCTGGCACGGCTATTTGGTTCCGAGACTGTGACGAATACAAAGATTGGCTGGCAACCCCAAATGCGTCGTTGTGGTTTGATGGGATCCGTAAGTCGTATAGTAATTCTGCCTCCGTAATGAAGGATACTAATAGGCGTTGGTTAGCTGGTGCGGGAAAATCCGTTTTAACGTAAGTAACGTCAAAGCAAGTATTTTGGCTACCACGAGCTGACTCTACAACTGAAGTTCGGCCATAATTGAGGATCTCGAGCTCTTGGAAGACGATGAGACGGCACTCGCTTATTTCTATATAGAATATTCTTCTTCAGAGTCCCAAAAATTCCACAACTTAGCCGGATCCCTTCTACGACAGCTTGTTGAACAGAATCCTGATAGCTTCCACATACTGGAGCACTACAAAACTTCTGGTGATTTTACAGACAAGACGGTGGATGAAGTACTGATGATTATCACTGAGCTTTCAAACTTTTTTTCAACTACCATGATTGTAATTGACGGACTTGATGAGTGCGAAAGAGTCATGGACCGCCGAGATATCCTTTACTTCATATCAGCGCTCGGGAAGAGGGTTGGATCCATCAAAGTAATAGCTACTAGCAGGACTATTTTCGATATTTTCAGTGCCTTGAATAGGTTTTCAAATATATCCATCGCGGCAACCTCCGCAGATATCAAGTTATATGTTGCAGGGGAACTCGAGATGCGGCAGCGTAGCGATGTCGAATTTTACGGCATCCAATTCCAGGATCCTGATCTTAAAGAAGAGATCATTAAAGCTTTAGTCGATAAAGGAAATGGGATGTAAGTACGAATCTGACGAATGAGCAACATGCCCATAAGAAGAAAGCTGATGATTTCCAGGTTCCAGTGGGTACGATGCCAGCTTGACGAGTTGAGCAGAACTTTGGGAGATAATGCCAAGCGGGACACACTTCGCAGTTTACCCAAGGACCTCCCGGAAACATATCGCAGAATTTTGGACCGCGTCGCAGAAAGTAATCGGCGGTTGGTTGCAACAGCGTTCCTCTGGATCATGCAAACGGACAAAGATTACATGATTGATTTAAGCCAGCTCGTCGATGTTGTGTCTCATACACTCCGCGAAACTATCACGACTCGAGACATACAATCAAGCTGCAGTAGCCTGATAAAATTCCACCCTGGTGACGATGAAACACTCGTTAAATTTTCACACTTTTCCGTCGCAGAATTCCTCGAGAGTGGAAAAGAGAAAGTCGAATGGTACTACCAAAGTTACAGCGTGCCGGCTCATATATGGTGTAAGCGAACACTAGCCGTCATAGATTATATGTCGTCTTGCCCATGGGAAAAAGACGTGTCAGCGGTCTGCCCTGTAAGATCCTCGGACCATATATTCACCGAATTTATAGAGATTTATATCGATAGGCTTCATTGGAGGCGTGTTGATGGATTGTATGAGTTTCGGGGTGCACCAGGCCATGATCTGCGACAATACATTAAAAAGGTGCTTGAAAAACTCGAGGTCATTTTTCAGGACCAAGTCGAAGAATGCTGGAAACTTTTCGCCAAAAACGCGTTTCAACTATGTCTTCAGAGGAGACTAGAGGAGTTCAACGCAATCTTCGGAGCCTCAGTTCCACCCTCGGCCTCTATAAATGAGATTGTTGAGTCGCAAATTCATGTAGCATGTTTCCTGAACATCTACGATATCGTTTTACCCATGGTAACCAGAAATCCTAGAATTGTTGATTGTGCAACATCTTCCGGCATAACTCCACTCCATGCCTGGCTTCTCGGACGTCTTTTGCTTGGGGGTGAGTTGTATCCTGATACCGACGAGAGGGGAATGGAAGAGCGTATGATTTTTCGGAGACTACAGCCGACTGCAGGGACGGACTTTAAAACACTTTTGGTTTGGCAGCTTGGGACGTTGGTGGAAGGTTTTGATGATCTTGGTGCATCTGACCGCGTTTTTATCGAAGGCTTCACAGACTGGGCTGTGCGGAATACAGCCAAGGAGGCCGGAAGACAGATCACCGAGGATTTGAAATATTATTTGAAGAAGGGGAGCAAAGAGAATGTCGAGAGTTATGCTGAAAGATGCATACTGCATGAGCGTGTATCATTCTGGATGAGCTTGCTACAATCAAAGCTGTTCGATGAAGAGCTCGTCCAGGAATGGCTTGGGATGATGGTGGAAGCATTTTCTGTCGACCACCCCCCCAAAAATTCCGACACAAAAGGCTTCACACTGGTACAGGTCATCCTCGACGAAATTGAAGACGACAGAGGATACCATAACGGCCCTGATACTTTGAGGGTTCTTTTCGAAATAGGGATCTTAGGTGCATTGAAGGACTCCGAAAGGGGTGAGGTCATTGACAGGATGGTACGATCCATATACGTTTTGAATAGCAATGGAAGTATAGAAACGTCTACTTCAGTCCGGTGTTTTTTAACCACGGTGCAGTCTGCGAGTCGGCATGCAGCTGCTAATAAGGTCGGATACGTTGCTATTTTGGAATTCTTCCTTTGGGAATTACGTCCAGATTTTAAGGACGGGATGTATAATGATAGACGTCTGATTGAGATTCAGACCTTGCTTGACCCAGACTCACTACAGACTAAAATCTGGGAAGAAATTTCACACTTGATAACCGATACCACCGAAGAATTTCAAAAACTCATTGAATTGTGCTTCCATGGCTTGTTCGGAGAGAATGTTGCAGACGTCGGCGTCAATTGCTCCCGGCAGGCCTCCGACGCAGGGCACGATTTTGATCGGACAAGGACGGCGTCTGGTTTCAGGAGACGAATAATGGATGACTCAGATAATGAACTGGATGATGAACCGGATGACTCAAATGATGAATTGGATGATGAGCTGGATGGTGGGCTGGATGATGAGTTGGATGATGAGTTGGATGATGAACTGGATGATGACTCGGATGATGAACTGGATGGTGGTTCTGGAAGCGGGAGTCCAACGAGCTACGTGACCGAAGCAAACGAAGACGACGAGAGCGCAGAGGATGCAGATGGCGAGATAAACTACGTTGACAGTGGCAACATGGAAATTTTGGCTACCTCGGATTTTCTCCCATCTCACGACGCTCTGCCCAATGCAACGACGCCTATAAACAAGCTCATCCCACACCTTGATACACAAGATGGGTCGCCGAGACTACACATTGATAACCTTAAAACAAACCTTGATTCCGCGTTAAATAAAAAATGCGCTAGTCAAAATATATCCTTACAGCATGCTATCCATCTGCGTCCGGCCCCGGTTCTGGAAGCTTTACTTATTGGCGACTCTAAGTTGAATCTCGATATAGGATCGAACAAAGTCGATTGGATGCCTTTAGGACTTGCCATTAAACTCAACAAACCTGATCACCTAAAAACACTCCTCCGACACGAAGCAGATCGATTTCTAGTCGATATTTACGGGAAAACATATCTACACCTCCTTGTCGAAACTGGAAATCTTGAGCTGCTCGAAATATTCTTAAAACAGCCTGTATGGTGGACTGACGAACTGTTAGGCCGGCAGAACGGTTCAAAAGATCTCGAATCTGGCGTCCAAGTTTGTTTAGAAGTATTGGCAAAAGGCTTAGGAGCCCTTCAGTCATCGAACCTAGTTGCTTCAAAGAGCATGAGCCCTGGTTTACAGAACATCATCGGCGAGATCAACACTCTGAGTGAGAAAATAAAGGGTGGAAGCGAAGGAAATGAGAAAAATCTACCCGTGGAAGAGGTCACTAGCTTACTTGGTGGCAATGGGAGTAATAATATGGTTAAAAGACACCTCCTTGCGCCGGTTTCTCGAAAGAAGCTCACCGGTAAGGGGCTAAATTTGACCTTGCAGCAACAAGGATTTAATTTCCGTTACGATAAGGAGATTATTTGATGATTATATTGAGGATTATTACGAATCCCAAATCATTATAAAATAATGGTCGCATCTTGTTGCGAGGGAGAGAGCAGGCTCCATGAGCCCGATAGTAGAATAATTGCTCCGTCAGCTCTACTCGTAGCTAGATGAACGAAACTGGCACGGTAGACGGTGAAAACGATGGCTACGGTGCTCTCATGAAATGGTATAAGGTATATATAAAAAATAAGCAGAAAGTGCTCACGAGGATAGCTATATAAAACAGAATAGATATTATATATATATAGGTAACTTGATCAATGGAAAACACCACCGCCATACACTAGAACTATAGAACAAAAAGTATTTATACTAGGAGCGCGCAGAGTCTACTGCTGAGACTGAGGAGCGCGCCAAGAAGTGTTGAATAACAAAATGCAACAAACTACGAAAAACGATAGGGCTATGGTCTTGTCTCGTTGTGACCAGCCGCTTGTTGAGCTATGGTCTCGTTCTAAACACAGCTGAGTCACAAGAGACTCGGCGTGGACGACCTGGCCAAGACGTTGTGATCCTATACATGGCCCGTTGATGTGAAAACCTTCTAAACAGCGGTCAAAAGTCCATGCTTCAATCCGTGCTCTCGCTCCGTTATACATAACCCTCGTCACCATTAGTTATGGCGCCTCCTGTGATAATAACGTGTGTTTCTTCCATTCCATAATAAATGCATAAAAATAACTAACTAAAAAACTTTCAACCCGTCCAGGTTTCTAGGCACCTCCTCAGCCGTGCCTTCTCTCACGAGGAACCACTCGTCACTATCCGTAACCCTCCCCTCCGGTACAACGTACCTCTTTGACGCCGGTGAAGCAACGCAACACCAGCTGCAAAAGGTGGCAGGGGGTTTCAAGCTTTCCTCGTTGAAAAAGATTTTTATCACACATATGCACGGGGATCATATGTTTGGAATCGTACCGCTGCTGTGTACGCTGTTGAACGGGGCGGGCGGGACAGTTGGGGTTGAGGATCCCAGAGAGGTCGCTGCTTCTGCTGCGACGCAGCATTTGGAAGGGGAGGGAAAGAGGAAACCGGACTTTGAAGTTTACGGGCCAGAAGGGCTGAGAGAGTATATTCGAACTTCTTTCCGGCTGACGAGGAGTCTATTGGGTGGGAGCTATGTGGTTCACGAGTTACACTTTCCGAAAGACGGGGTTGAAGAGTGTGCAAAGGTGAAGGATGCTGCTGAGGATAGGATGCCGATGGAGTTGGCCGGGTATAATATCTTCCCGGATAAGAATGGGTATTGGACGGATATATTATCGTCTACAGACTCTGCAGCGAGGGAGTGGGATGTATCAGCCGGCCCGATCTTACACTCCGTGCCCTGTCTCGGATATGTTCTTACAGAGCCCCCGCTGCCGGGGAAGATTACACCGGATTACAGAGAAAAGATTACGGCGAATAAGGAGGCGCTTGTGAAGAGTGGGATCAAAAATCCGATGTCTTTGCTATCGAAGGTTACTGCTCTTGGCGAAGGAGAGCATATTGACTTGCCGGACGGTGGTAGATTGACACGACCGCCGAATCGGAGAGGGAGGAAGATCACGGTCTTGGGAGATACGTATGATGCGTCCTCTATGGTAAAACTGGCTAGTGGGAGCGATGTACTTATCCATGAAGCCACGAATGCTTTCTTGGGTGACAGATTGGGGAAAGAAAGTAAAGACTACAAGGAAGGAGAGACATATGAAGACGTTAGGAAGAAGACTGTCGAACACGGTCATTCTACGCCGGAGATGGCAGTGGAATTCGCAGCTTCTATCGGACTTGGAGAGAGCGGTGGAGTATTTGGAAGAGTGATGACGGAGCTAAATGGAAAGCAGGGCAAATCGAAAGCGGTGGACAAGCCGAAAGGTATTTTACTGCTTAACCACTTCAGTTCACGCTATGCAGACCCGCGGAGTAGTGATGTTGCTGCATTGACGATGGAGGCTATCAGGGAGTCTGCCGTGGAAGCTGCCATAGTGGCCCGATTCTCGAAAGAGACTCACTTAGAAAAGATGATAGATATAGTCTGCTCGTACGATTTGATGCAATATGAAGTGAGAGCGAGCGATTAATATTTTCCTACGCATCCATGATACTAGATGTTGCTTATATTACCGCAGGGATTTTGTTAGATACTTGGGTTTATTAACATAAACTGAATTTCTCATACTTTTGCCCGCATTACTACCCATCCTTGAACAATGCCCCTAATTAATTAGGGACCTGCCTAGGTAATCAGGTATTTGCGTAGATATCTTTGTAAATAGTAGTTTTGCGTTAACTGCCTTCGTTGATTGGTAGACGGAGTAGGATCTATTGTTAATATATTGAATGGGGTCACCGTAGATATGCCAATTGTTCTATCAATCATCCACAACATCTAACTTACTCGGCGACGATTCAATCGCCTTCCCAATCGCCGCTCAGCATCAGCATCGCTACGTAGCACGCCATTATCAACCACTATCAGCGGTCCGTCGGCCCAATTGGTCGGAAGCAGTCACAATGGATCCTAGACTGGCTGCGTACCGTATAAAAGCTCCACCTAACCCCTTCGACCCACCTCTCCTCGCTGGAGTGATTCCATCATACAGAAAGAGACTTTATACCCCTTCACCGACTCCTCCACCACCTCACACGCCTACTCCTGAAGAAATTGCCTACCTCAATAACCTGATTGAGTTTCCTCGCGGTAATCCCGAGCCTCACTTTGACCCTGTCAACCCTGCTTTCATTATTGTTTACAAGTACGTCAATGATTCATATTTCAGCAAAGTCCAACTCGAAGACTTTCGAAAGCCACTCCTACCAAAGCCTATTACCGAAAATCTAAAGAAGGTAAGAAGCGAAACAAGCGAAACGAGAAAAGAAGACGAAGGCATCATGGATGCTCTTCGTAAAGGCATGCAAAAGGTCGGGTTGGGCGATCCGAGCAATCAGGTTGAACCAGAGATTGAAGTTGATCCTGAGGATTATACCATCCCGCTCGACGGTGGGTTGCATCGAGAATTTGCCCGTAACCTGATGCTCAAGATGTTGAGCAAAGGTCTCGGTGCTATGCATAAAGATAGGATTCAACGCGCGAGTGACATGATGAACGATTGCATGTTGGCTCCTTGGGACGAAGTCGTCGGTATCACTATCTGGAACCTCTCACGTAAGCATTTTACTATCTTAAACTATCTTCTTGAACTGTCAGCTAACGCATCTGGGTCAGGCCAAAATCCTTTTGTTCATCAGAACCCAAGGACGAGATACCTCGAAGCGTTGTTCCGAGGATTCCGCACAACGTGGATTCAAATCTGTATCATGAACCAAGGACACATTGACTTCGCAGAAGCTGTATGCCGGTACCTCTACAAAACTCAATCACAGATCGCAAAGATGGATATTGAGCTTTTGAGCTTTTACGCTCGCATGTTCTTCCTCTCCAGCCACGGGTTCTGGCTGTACAACTATCGTTTGTTCCGTGAGAGCATCGGTAAGCCTCTCGGTGTTCACTGCGAACACACATTGATGGATCGCCAGAAGGTTCCAAAGATCCTGGTAGATTACACCCTCATGATCATGAACAACCACCATTTTGAGTCCCCTGACGATAAAATGGATCTCCCGTTAGAGATCGTTGACGCCGCCGGGGCATGTGTCAAGAGTCTTTCTCAGCTGTATAAGAATCCTGAGAGCAACGAGCACAACAAGACTTTGATCGAGCACTTTGCACGAAACGTCTTCTCCGCCGGCCGTCAAAAGCTACTCAACTACTGCCGCATGTCGAACCAGTCGCTCGCCTTTGACGATGTTGTCTAGGATACGCTCGTCAACGCTGGTGAGCGTTTATACGGACTCGATGACTTTCCGGAGATTGAATGGCAGAGATCTATCAAGATCCGGGCTCCTGTTGTTGCTGAGTGCCCTATGGGCCTCTTCGACGTCCAGATGGGGGACAATGCCATCCGCTTCCGACTTCAGTACATGATGGCTATGCGGGAGAAGGACAAAATCCCCAACTCGACCGTCAAGTCGCTCAGGAAGTACTTGGAAACTCTGGATCCCAAGCATGTTCTGGGCGAGTGCACTGAGGTTTTGCCGTTGGAATATCAAGGAGATCCTCAGAATCTTCCAAGGAAGGTTGGAGAACATCCCGACGTCCTCATTCGTCTGATTTTGCTGTACGCCTATCTTCGCTCACCGGATAGAGCTGCCAATACAAACAGCGGTGAGTACCTTTTTTGCAATATCCGATAATAGACTTTTTTGCTGACGATGAAGAAGTCCGAGCGGAAGTCGAGGCCGACCAAACAATTGTGAATCTTCTCTGGTGGGTTTTCGTCAAATATGCGTACCAGAACACGATGCCACTCTACCTGCCTCAGGCGGTCAAGCTTTTCAGCAAGTACGAGAACTGGTTTATCCCGCTCCTCAAGGAGAACTGGGCAGCCGATCCTGACCGATGCTCCGATATTGTGAGTTGTTGGGAGTTTTTCTATCTCGTAGGATCTTATGACTAACTATATAGATAGATAATGGGATGGTTCATCCACGGTCTTGAGAAATATGGCACATTGGATCGCCAGGTTGAGCCGCAGAATCATCCAATAATGCGCCAACTCTTCAGCCATAGAGTTGGCATTCAGGTTCCAATAGTAAGTAAAGTGGAGACCTTCAATGGTACTAGACGCTGAAGACTATTTAGAGCCTCCTTGATTATCCGAATCAGGATGACCGAATCCCGCTGTTCGATGCAAACAAAGACCGTGTAATCGTCTCGGCGTTCACGATTTTATACTACACAGCTCGGGTTCAGCAGTTATACCACAACGAAGAGGTTCTAGCTGTTGTCATCAGGTGTCTCGCGGGGATGTTTCTGGATATGAAATTCTACGATGACCCAGAGGACTACAGACCGAAGGGCCACGACGGGATGTTCAAAATGGGGATGGACATCCTTGGATGTGCGTCTAGTAGCGCCATTGAGAACGCTGCAGTGAAGTGTCGTACCGAAACACAATGGAATAATAGTATGTGTGTCTCCGTCTTAGCTCTTAATTCAGATGCTGATTATGAGGTAGTCCGCGACACGGTTGTGAGCATCTATGAAAGATGTAGACGGTGTGCTGAGAATGCTTTCAGTCCACCGGCCAATATTAACCAGGATCACTACGCCGAGATCATCCGTAGGTTCAACGACGCCGCGGTCTGCCTCACCAACGTCTTGGAGTTCCTTTTGGTGATCATTCCGCACGATCGACTGATGCGAACTCGACTCCGACACTATGACACGACGACCACTATCTGCAAGCTGATTGACATATTTGTGGCCAAGCCGGATACCGCCCCGGGATCTCACCGGTTGGTGCAGCCTATAGCAGCGTTTTCGAGAGTCCCGAAGCCGGCTCGTGAGAACCTGGGACGGTTGATGAAGTGCTGCGCACGGTATCTACAGGCGCTGTTCCGTGAGTGGGTTGTGGAGGAGGCGGTGGAGGAGGATATGATGGTGGAGAGGAGTCTCATCATGGAGTTGGCGGTGGAGGGGGAGGTGGCCGGGGAGATGCTCCTGCGGGCCGAGAGGGCCACCCGCTTCTAGTTTCTCTTTCCTTCCCTCTGATATTACCACTACTGCCGTTGTAATTACATACCACTGCTACAAACGTCGGACGAGATAACAATGGAATTACCTCATGATACTTGACCACCATTCCTTCGTAAATCAAAAGACAAAAGCTGAGATTCTACACCCTGTCCTATTTTACAATATCTTCCTCCTTGTACATCAAGAGCAATGACTTGAGTAACCACCGAATCAATCGAAATTGATCTTATCGGCGAGCAAAACACCGTATCCGATCGTCCCAACCACGCTACCCAGATTGAGCAAACTGCTGATACCATGCCACATGAAAAACTTCTTATTCAACGCCTTCATCTCATCCGAAACCCTAACTTCCTCATTCTCCTTATCCCCGCCGCGCTCGGCACCTTCCGCTGTACCGGGTAACTTTTTCCCATCATAACTCCTCCCGTCGAAGACCTCCTGCTCTTTCCTCTTACGCATGGCACTCGTGGTGAGCGGTCCCGCGACGACGGAATTTAAGAATGAAGTAGCGATGACGGTGACGAGGAAGCCGTAGGTCTTTGAGGGTTGTAGGGCTTTCAAGGATGTCGGGGTGGTGAGGAGGACGGAGAGGGAGAGGATCAGTTGGAGGGAGAAGTAGACGGGGAAGAGGCGGCTTTGGAGGGTGCTAAAGTACGCGCGGGGGAGGGCGCGGAATGATACTATTTTTTTTTTTAAATATAAAAAGTTAGTTCTTTATAGAGAGCACTATTATTGGAGGGGGACGTACTGATTCCGCCGATGAAGGAGTGCCAGATCTGGGTTCCGAAGAGGAAGCTGAAGGAGAGCAGATGCGTAGCCGCGTAGGCGGTGGATATCAACGGCATCTTGAAGTCTTTTTTCCTTTTTTTATTTTCTTTTGTTTCTTTGGTGGTATATTCCGGGGTATCTTAACTATGGCGATCCGATGGAATCCGAATGTTGGAGGTTCACATTGGCCAAGAATACAGCACCAGGTGTATCACGTCATAACGCTGTATTGAAGTGTTGAAGCGTTGCCCGCCATCTCGTTTGTCACTTCTAAAATATCCTAATTACGGACAAGACCAATTGGACGAAATTCAATCGATTCAATTGGTCGTACCGAAAAGCGACCTCAAACGAATAACCAAACTACATACTCCCGACAAGCCCGACGACGAACGACAAAGATACCCCGTCTCCCGGCTGTCCTCTGCCTCCACCATACCTCCTCCTCCTCCTCCTCCTCCCATCGCATAACACCCATCCTTAAACCATGGCGTCCGGATACGGTGCCACCGGCGGTACGTCACACCCTAAAGAACCCTACTCCCGACAGCTCCAACGAAATATCATAATACCCTTCAATTGAGCACGACATAAAAGTTATATATATATATATATACGGAACTAACGACAAAAAAAACTTGGCAGGCGTAACACCGTGTTTTCCGTACTGGCAAGACTTTCTGGCCTGTTACATCATGAACACGAGCAAGTACTCCGACGCGGGGAAGATACTGTGTCGGCCGTACCGGGACGATTATTACGAGTGTTTGCACCATTCGAAGGAGGTCAGTTTTCTTTTTCTCTCTCTGTTTCTCGCTTGGCTGGAAAATGGCTATTTCAATATAGCTAGCTGTTGGTTTTCTTGTAAAATGGAAAGGGATGCTAATGATGGTATATATGGGGGGGAAACAATAGATTAACAAAGTCTCGAAAATGAACGATGCGATCCGCCGTTACGAGATGGGGTTAGGTCACGTCCGAGATGACGCCGCGATGAAGAAGTTGGGACTGGTGAAGGGTTCTTACGACGAGAAGAAGATAACGGTGGACCCTGCTGGGCCTTGGAAACACTGACACCGCTTTTTTTCCTCCTTCGTTGTTTAGAAGATTACAGCTTTCGTTTTAGCCTTTTTTTTTAAAAAAAAACGAACAAACCCTTTTTGACAGGGACTTTATAGTCTAAAGGAGTGGCAGAGGGTAGTGGATCGTTAGCTTGGATGTATATAATATCAGCATCTTTTTGAAAGTACAAAATATCACTCGGTTGATCAGGGCCGTTGTACCATATGATCAATTTCACGCGCCGAAGCACGTTGATTATAAGCCAGTACGGTGATATGCATATACGACGGTACTTTATTTCGAAAATGATTAACTAACATACAATCCCTCCAATGATTTCGGTACGATATAAAACTACACGGATTGCATCTTCTAGGATACGATTCTTCAATTGGAGCCCAAAATAACCTGCGAGTGACCTTTAACCAAGTCTTCACCTTCACCTTCACCTTCATCCCCACCAGCCATCCCCCAGACATCCCCGCCGTACTCTAACCCCTTCAACCCCCTCCCACCGCACGCCCTCTCCAACGCCAACACCGCAAAGTGTCCGCCGACGACCGGTCGCGCCATAAACCAGATCCCCGGAAACCCGCCGTTGCCCTCTGTATCATAAAGATCCGTAAACGGTCTGTCGGTGCTGGTCTCGTTGACCCACCGACCGATGTCCAAAATAATCATCTCCCGGGTCTTCCTGGTCGACACCGCCGCCGCGAAGAACTCCCAGTCCGATTTGGTGTACAGGTGACGGGAGTCCAGCGGTAATCCGTACTTTTGCTCGACGAGAGTGTACCATTTTGATTGTTTGGTGTAGATATCTTCCGGTACGAACCCGCCGGTGGGAGTTTCGTCACCATCGCCGTCTAAGGGACGTTGCAGACGACCTTTTCTTTTAGGCTTTGAAGGGGGTGTTTTAAGGGTGGAGTATTCGGCAAGCGGACTTTCCAGCCCCTTACGGTAGCAGAGTAAACTGTCGGCGTAGAGGTTGTAAAGCGTCCCCCAGGATCCCTGCCAGTGGTACGCTAGCTTTGTGTGCGTCCCATCTTTGGCGATGGCCAGACTGTGCCAGGTTTTGATGTACGAGTCCGCGATGTCCTAAATATTCATCAGTTTTCTGTAATAAAAATTAAATAGTAAGAATAAAGGACTGGGCGGAACGTACGGAGAAGTACTTCTCGTCCTTGGTGTTTCCGACGACGCTGGCCAACTCCGCCATGGCTTTGATGCCCAATATACCCTTCAATGCCAAATTCGTCTGGTTCGCCAGTCTCCCAGCGAAATCGTCCGTGGACACTATTTCCCAATATTAGTCTCCGCATCGAAAAAACCTTTTAAAAAATTTCAAAAAAAGATGATTTATGTGAACTTACGCTGCGTGGCAGGCAACAGTCCAAACTCGATAAGATACCCCGTCCACTTCCTCCACAGATCGTACCTCCCCCTAAACCTCCCGCCGTCACCCCAAGCCCCCTCCAACCACTCCTTCGCCACCTTCCTCCCCTTCTCACCTCCCCCGTTCTCCTGCACCAGGCTCCCCACCGCCGAAGCCCCCATTATCAACATGTTCCCGCACTCCTCAACGGGCATATACTCATCCCTCCCGTCCGGATGCCCCGTCGCGTTCGGAAAACTCGATCCCAGATCGTGCATGCTGTAGTCGTTCGGATACAACCCCGCAGATTGATGCTCCAGCAGCGGTTCGAGCAGATACCGCAACCAGGACGGGTTCACGTACAGGAAAAAAGGAAACGCCGGGAAGATCACATCGATGGTTTGGAAGTTCCCGTCGCTGCTGATTTCTTTGAGGAATAGTAACGGTCGGGAGGGGGTGCCGCTGAACGAAGTCCCGCCGAGGACCTGCCTGGTGGAGAGTAATAAGATATCCGTATACGTCTGCGCCGCGACGCCGGACATGGCGCGTAAAGCGTGGTCCACGAGTTGCGTATTAAACTTATCGGCCTCGGCTGCGGCGGTGTCGTAATCGTGAAAGTGGAAATGAAGGAGGTCAAAGTGATCGTCAAAGTACCCCCTCCAAAGCGGTCGCATGATTGTGAGCCCGCGCGCGGACGCAAACTGCGCTACTTCATCCTGCACGTGCGCGATGCTGAACATCGTGGATCCCTTACGTGGGGTTTTGGGCCCGCCCGAGGAGTTCCCGCTCAGGTGGAAGGCTCTGGAAAAGGCGAAGACGGGTTCGGCGTCCATTACTTCGCGGAATCGGCTGTCCGTGGTGTTTCGAAGGGCGTTTCCCCATGCGAAGCGGCGGCGGAGGACACCTGAGTCTCCGCTCTCGTAGTCGGTGCTCTGTCCGTAATATCACCGTTAGACTCAAAATTCTTACTCATACTCCCGTAGGACTTGAATATTGCTATACGAATCTAGGGGGCACTACATACCTTCGGCGCAGTGAAATATAGACTCCCCCATTCCGCCCGATCCCACTTTTCTGAGAAATGCTCCTCCCTCGACCTCGTGACCTTCCAGCTCCTGAGACTTCCATGCTCCTTCATATCCCACTCTATCTGACTCCCTCTGTCGCCCGTAACCCACACTGTCGACGTTCCCACGTATTAGCTTTTTTCTTAAAAAATTAAAAATTAAAAAGCAAGGCAGGAAAGAAGGACATACAGCCGTTAACATCAACGTAAACCTCACAATCCACGTCTCCTTCAACTTCGACCCCCAAGTACCCCGCTGGGATACTCTGCCTCATGGTATCATTCACCGTCACGGGACTCGTAAACGTCAACTTGACGTCTACCCCGCCATCTTCACCACCGCTTTCACCGATGGAATACCGTAACCAGGTCATAGACGCATCGAAATCCACACCATGGTACTCCGGGTATCCGATGGTATAAGCGCCCTTTTTACCACTGTTATCGAGGGAATCGTGCGGCCGGCCGAGGAGCGGGTAGACAGTGTTGTTAACGCGCAGGAGAACACCCAAGCCGAGCTCCATTCCCGTCCAGAACATCGGCCAGCGGGACCAGGGCTCCTGACGGGCGTTTTGGAGCCATAGCGAGAGGTAAGGGTTTCGCACGATCAGTGGGATTGTGGCGGGAGTTAGAGTTGCGGAGAGGACCGCGGCGGGGAGGAGGGAGGTTAGGAGGAGGAGTAGGTTCATGCCGGCTCTTTTTATTTCTGTACAGCTGCTTAGCGGCGCATGGGGTTTTTTTGAGGTTTTGGAGGTGGCTCTCCAAAGTTCACTGGATTTTTTTAAAAATCCTAGCCTGTTTCTGAAGAAGCGCGGAAGCTTCGGTCGTCCTCCGATGGAAGGGCGCAGTTTGGCAGCTTGTGCCGACGAAAGGACTTGGCCCGATGCTGTAAGGTAAGTGTAACAAATAAATCAATCCCTCAGCTTCTATTGGGTATCTTAAATCACAAGCCCGAAAACAATAATAATAAAATAAAAATCCTGATCTCCCGAACGTTTAGCTTCTCGGAAGATTAAAATTCAAGATAGCTTTAAAGGAAAGAGAGGAAGAGAGGGAGGAGGACAAGAATGAGGAGCGCAGGGTTTCAGCCGTCATAGGTCCCCCCCAAAGTATGGGGTAGTTGCCGCCTTTTTGACTTTTGCACCCTTGTTTTGCAGATGTGGGGAAAAACATGCGACGAAAGGACACAGCCGACGCCGTTCTAGGCGGGGGGGAAACCCAAGCTAAGGATGAGATCTGCACTGGCCATGCCTGCTCGTATTCTGTCCGGGTGCAGAAATAGGAAAAGCGCATTGCATGTTGCAGGTTGCATGGGAGAGGGAAGGCATCATGGGACCTGTTCGATCGATCGGGTGTCGGGAGATGTTGGATGGTTGTGAGTAGTGAAATCCAGCGAGAGGTCGGGAATCGACGTTACTTGAATGTTGTGCGGGGACGCTTCGAATTCATGGTGTTGGGGTGTTTCTAAAGCGACCGAAGTAGTAGCGGAGAATTCCTGTGTCTCCAACAGCCCGTCTTGCATAATTAATTTAGACAAAAAGATGGCACGGTGGTGTCGACCAGGTTAGATCAAGTAGATATATACATATATATACATCCCAGTCTGATAACTTCGTAAAAGACGCCCACACAGGAAAGCTTATCGTGCTGGGACCAAAATTTCATATCACGTGATAAACACTCTAATCTCCCTTACGCCAGCGTTTATCAAAGCCTGCTATTAAGATTTCCAATGTCTTCAAGCCACGCCTAGTAAGATGAATATTTTTCTGCTTGGGGGTTATATGTATGCTGAGTCTGATGGTCGATAGCATATAGCCCGGAGTTCCAGCATATATCTTCAACACCCATACACAAGATATTTTGCGACCGCCTTGCATATCGACAGTCTAATTATTCGTCATAGACACCACAGCTGGCCACAAAATATGTTTAGCAATAATTAAATCCTTAATATTCTTAACCGTTTAATTTTTGACTTCGTTCTCAGGAAGATCCGCTCTAAGTGCTCAAATAACATTATAATATATCATGACTGTCAACGTGGCGTCCGACTACGCCTTCCGCTTTTTCCCCCTCAAGTTCCAGACGAGAAACAATGCAACGGTGAGAAAAATCAGGGCCACAACGGCTACTATTTCGATCCATACCTGGCCGTGAATCAGTAGTTGGAATTTCGACCCGGACCCGCTACCCGCGAGATCCGTTCCGCCGGAGCTCTCAATATCTACGAATACTGTGCTGAAAAATGTCTACCGAGTGATATCGTCAGATATCTACAAGCGATTGTTTGGATGAAGAGAGAGGGGAGAAGGAAGCCTACCAGGACGAGACTGGCGGGAAGATAGATAAGCGCGATGATTGTTGCGATGCGCATCGTGCGGGAGTCAGCATAAGTCGCTTTTGCGACATCACCCATAAGCTGCGCCTCATACGAGCTTGAAGCCGCCATACTATGCATCTGAGAACTCGTGAAATTCATAATATCTTGGTTTCGTAAATTCAATATAGAGTTTATCTTTATGAGTTTTTCTAGAGTTACTAAGTTGGTTTTTTGATATGTGTGGGATTTCAATTTGATGAAAGACATACCGTAGTTTTTATGTCGGAGGAGAGCTCTAGTAGTTCATCGGTCGTGGATTTATACGTCTCGATATCTCTTAAGATATGATCCAACTCCCGACAAAAGGACTCACTCCCTGATTGTAAAATATAATTCCGCTCGACAAGGGTTTTTGCAAGTGATGAGAGCGCAGCCACAGTACGCTCTGTACCGTTTAGGATTGTTTTCATGTGATGGAGCTTCTTTCGAACAGAGTGTACTTGCTGGTTCAGGGTAAAGTCGAAATCAAATTTGTTCAATGATTTTGGGAAGGAAACACGCTTGTCCTATTCATGTTGTTAATTTCTGCGAACTATTTTTTCGTGCAGCAGTGATATGAAAATTTACCAATGCTATAAGCCGTGAGCTCAAATCCTCTAGATACTCCCAATTATTTGCAATCGCCGCTGATAAACTTCTGAGATGCAAAGTAAGTGGGTTTCCGCTGTTGTCTATCACCGCATCATCCAGACTACTCTGCCAACGGGCCGAAGGCTGGATTATTATCCAAGATGATGAGGAATTATTAAAGAGGTGCGTTTGATAGAAAATAGTTTGACGGCAGGACCACGGGTCACCGAGATCGCGACCGTGTTTCTCAAAATAGCGTAGATTATAGCATATTTCTAAAATTTTAGAGCCGCTTGGGTGTTAGCACTCTAGTCCTGGGTTGAGTCTCACGATAATAGGGTTATAATACGCACGGAATCCAAGATCCGTCATAGATGTAGACTGTTTCTCCGCGCCACAGAGACTATAATAGCAGCCCATATGGTGCTCATCACCCGGAGCCGATTTGAATTCCATGCCCCGCACTAAATCAATAATTTTCGGTGTAGTTTTAAGAGCTGCGCATAGCACCCGAAACATATCTAGACTAATATTCATACGACTCCATGAGTTGGTTCTCTCGATTGTGCTGTGGGTTCGTCAGCATTTAATTCTAGTTTAGTTCCACTATATGCCGTTATTCCAGGCACATTGTTTGCTTTTGCTTACAATATTCTACTTGTCCCCGCCGCTGCCGTTTTCTTTTTTTTTGATATAACATTATCAGTAAAATGCGAATGAACATCTTCGAGGCTTCTGAGAATTTATGGGTGGGGTTAATTAAAATACCTGTAAAGCATATTGTAAACCCTCCTTCGTTGACAATGATATCGGTGCGGACCATTTGCCTTCACTCGCACTTCCTATTGACACTAGCCTGCTAGGAAAACTCTGGCGGAGCTTAACCTGGGTTTTCGCCTCGCTGGTAGTGAAGAGTTTGGAAGCCCGACTATTAAGATCATTGTTATACTTGTTTAAATCGTCCGCGTCAGTTTCGCCGCGAGATAAACATAATGGATATAACGATTGGGTTTCGAGGCAGCCTGAAAGTTCTGACATTTCGAGGAGGAGTTTTAAGAGATGATAATTACCGTTGCAGCCCAGCTTCTAGTACGCAGCCAACCGTACAAACGTCCCAACCTTATAAGTAAAATGTTTCATCGATTCAAACTCTGCATAGCTGCATGCATTGCTCGATCGAGAAGGTGGCGGCTCTGCGAAAGTAAAACAGAGTAGCTACGGAGGATCTGCAGCGGCCGGTCGCGCTCGAGTGATATCAATTAATTGAGATGGAAGGCTGTGCGCTGTCGACGTTGTTCAAAATTTTACCGTGCATGCGCATAGCCTACCTCGGGACGATTTTCTACAGCCTTTTCGCCGCAACGCATAACGATCATATGATACAGATCCAATGGAAAGGATTTAAACAACTCCCAACTTGACATCAACCTCTCCTTCTCTATAGCCGACCTAAACTATTAAACTAACTTCGTTGGGAGTAGCTTCACGGACTAAAACATCATTTCACCGTACCCAAAAACGTTTTCAGAAACATCCTTAAACCATGTCAAAAACTACTAGCCTGGATGCTCGGTATGTTTTGATAGACAAACTGAGAAGCCTACTGCGCAGCAAATTCTCAATCGGCACTTATACCATCGAGGTCCGTGTGTCTGTAAACTACCCAAAAATCGGCGGGGCGGCGGCGGCAAAGGCCTGATCCTCCAGTTCTGATTTGCTAACGCTGCTAGTCCTTCATAGATCGGAGAGGACTACGTTGAGGTTACCGCGCCTAGAGTGCTCACAGAGGTAAACGATGTTATTTTTTCTCCGTACTCCGAGTCACCGCCTCTCGCTAATATATTTTCGCGACTTTTTTTGGTAACGAATCTTTGGAGCCTTAGTCCGAAATCGACGAAGTCTTATGGCATGAATAAATAAACCGAAATCTACGGCTTTTTTTTAAAAAATGCGAAATTAGGGGGAAACTAGTTGAAGTAGAATCATCAGTAACTCGCCACTCGACCGTTGCAGAGAATGGATTGTAATATATTAACCAAAGTCTTTTTATCGGTGCGTTGTATTAGTGCACTGCGGACAGATGTCAAGACGACGTACCGGGTATGAGTTTGTGGTTCTGGTATTCTGCGGTTGGGATGCTGGCCTGCGAGGCAGATGTAATGCCAGGGTCAAGGACCTTCCCCGCCAAAAACAACAAAAATAAAGAAGGTGGAAAAAACGGGAGAAAGTACGAAGAATGGCTGAGCTGAAGGTGCAGGTTTTTATTAAAATGCAAGTTGTTAGACGACGACATGGAATTTTGACGATTGAATTTACCGTGGTGTAAATTCTCCAATAATTTTCAGCGCTATATAGGCACTATAATCTGTCGTCTATTAAGGATCCGATCATGTGGATATGCATATTTCACAGCCTTTCTTCCGACTGCCCGGAGCCCCGCGCGGGGCAATGGTGCATAGAAGACCAAACAAGGCTGAATATTGGACTAGACTTGCCGTCTTAGTGTATTTGTTCTTCAACGTATTCCAGCATTGAGGACTCGATACGTCAATACTATCTTGTATTTTTTTGCAGACACTACTGAACCTAGTCGAGGTTGCACTCTATCCCATCCTGGGGTTAGCAACCATGGCATCCCCTGAAAAGGCTCCCACAGGCCGCCAAACTCTAGACTCGCTTTGGATACAAATCAAGAACAATCGGGTCCAGTCAATTGACGACCAAGGCTTCTTTCCACCAGCTAGCATTTCCTCCATTTTCACGCCTCCTGCGATCGATGCAGCGGTTGCTGAGCTGTCGTGCGCAGCCGAGGACCGTATCGGGCTTGCTAACGCCATTAGGGAAGGTGGAATTATAACTTTCGCAATTCTCGTATGGATTTCACGACCCGATTTCGTCGTAGTGTTCCGTCGGAAGCGCTACCTCGACCGACTTCCACTCGACGAAGATACGGCATTCCGCGCCCTCGGCGAACAAAAGGATGCGCGGGAATTCGTGCGTATCCAGTGGGAGTTCTTGCCGTATCACTTTCACCGTGAGAAGGATGAAGAGATCGATCGGGAGATCTTACCTTTTATTCGTAACCTCGGACCTGTCGGATCCGGGGCCTTCGGGGACATTGACAAGTTAGAAATCCATCCTTCCCTACAGGATTTTATGCCACAGAGCGTGGGTTGTCCATTACCGCTTTGAATCTTTAGATATACATGTTGGCGTTGTATCTATATCTAATCGGTATCGATTTGCTTATAGAGCGAACAGGTCGTAGTCGTCCGTAAGAAGCTCAGAGTCAAACCGAGAGTCTCTGATGAGGCCCGTCGAGCCCTCTTCGTGAACGAAAAGAGGTGTCTCCGACTGATCAATCATCCACCGCACCCTAATATCGTGCCTCTTTTGGCTTCATACACTTATGGCCCTGATTACTGTCTTTTATTTCCTCTGCTGGATATGGATCTGAAAGAATTCCTATCGCTGGAGAAGCCCTACGGTCTCTTCTCTCGAAGATTTACCTACTTTTCAGCTTTACACGGTCTTGCGTCGGCGCTCGAGCGGGCTCACGATGTTCGTATTCGTAGCAATGGGGCCGATTTTGATGGCATCGGATATCATCACGATATACGACCTGCCAACGTGCTTGTTAGTCACGAAACTTTTCTACTCGCCGATTTTGGAATGGGCCGCGTCCGAGGAACAGAAGACGGGTCGAACGACCGTTTCAAGGCGCACGCGGGCGACTACATCGCGCCGGAGTGTACAGACGAAGATTTCAACCCGCTCGACGTGGGACGGACGGTGGACGTCTGGGCGTTCGGCTGCCTCATGAGCGAGGTCCTCACCTACGCGTATTCCGGTGTCGACGGTGTCAGGAAATATCGGGACCATCGAAAATTCTGCCGACCTTCGGGCGAGGTTATAGATTCGCTTTTCCACGACGGTGTGGGTCTCCTCAAGACAGAGGTCAGAAATTGGGTGGGCTCGCTCGCCACCAAAGAGGGTCATTCCCCGCTGGGAGTCGCATTTCGAGACCAGCTCATGTCGATTTTGACCCCTGCGGTGCCTCTGAGACCGGTGATATCAGGGGTGCGCTTGAATCTGGTCCACATAAATCTAAAGGCCCACTTTTTCGCCGTCTTAGACGCTCTGGCTGACGTCGTTGACGGTGATGACTCCGTAACGAGTCGAGGATCCATCATGAAATTGTGGTTTGAACAAGAAAGGCTCCGTGCCTGGGGCGATGTTGTCTGCCTTTCCGGAACCGTCACAGATACCGCTCTTGAATTTGTGGGTCAGCACGGAGAAGGCTGTGTAAGGACGCTACTGCAGCTCTTTTACAAGCTTCAGGGATCTATCGACGGTGAAGTCGGTCTGGATCGCCAGATGCGCGAGCCGCACGACTTCGAACTGAATCGGTCTTCGACTCTTCAGTCCGAAAGAACACTCGTGGGGGACCACGAGGATGAGGTAAAATCCGCACCACGGGTCTTAGACGCCGTTGACGAACGAGATGTACTCGATTCCGAGGCTAGGCGCCTTATTCAAGCTATTTGGGATCTTCTGCCTCAGGCGGATTCGCGCAGGGCGGAAAGGATATGGGTTCACTCGATATTAGATGTAACCGACAGCATCGATAGGCTCGGCAACATTGAAAAAACCCTATACTCTCAACAACCAATTGCGTATCAGCGAGGGAGAGCGATGACAAGGATGAAAATGATCCGTCTCGAGATCCTTGAACATCACACAAATAGAGAAGACCTGCATAGCCTCGAAATACCTGACGATCGTATACCGACTGTTGATGACGAAACTACAAACGAACATCAACTGGGTATTTACGATGGTAAAATCCGGGTTCTCGTCGAAAGCATCGTCTACGGACCTGGTTGGGAAAATATTCCACCAGAAGAGCAAACAACGGTCATGGCTTATAAAGCCAAGGGCTTCAATGTCAAGCCGAGACCGATTGCGCTCCGCTTGTTAGACTGCATCGGGTTTTATGAGACCGGAAAGCTGAAGGATAACGGCATCAAGGGATTCTCGTTTGTATATCGAGTACCTGATCATGGGTTAGAAAAAAGCCTTGATGCTGCGACAGAACCCAAAAAGCGCAGCCTAACCACTCTTTACGGGTTACTTTCCCGGTTCTCGAAGCTCCCCAGAGCGGAGCAGAGTATAAACCAACCCTTTTTAGGTGACAAATTCAAACTAGCCAGCGCACTTGCCGGTTTTCTGGCCGAATTCCATACCGCAGGCTGGTTACACGAAAACTTCCGCTCTAACAATATCGTATACTTCTGCCAGGCCCCGGCATCGAAAAATTTAGACCTCTCACCTACCGACGTTATTCTCAGTGAACCCTTCATCGTTGGGCTGAACAAGAGTCGACCTGGCGGCGATGCTTGGCACACAAGCGGTCCGACCGAGGAGGCGGATTTCGTCGAGTATCGACATCCGGCGTATCAGGATACACACCGCTTCCGTAGAGCATACGACTACTATAGTTTGGGAATTGTGCTACTAGAAATAGGCTTATGGACCACGATCACCTCGATCGCTATGCGTAGAGAGTACCGCACACTTTCGCCCGAGAAGCTACGCGACACCATCGTCTCCCTGTATGTGCCACGTCTGGGCCATAAGATGGGGAAGACATATCGGGATATAGTCAATGCGCTGCTTTCTGATCAGCTAGACCCAAATCCGAAACGGGGAGTAGTGGATCGCGAAACGGAGAACCACGGATTTTCAAATTTCCTAGAGATCGTTTACCAACTTGAAGAACTTGCCAGTGGCAAGATATAGAGGAATCGTTTGGATTCTGTGTGTATATATTTACTTTCTCAACCCCCCTCAAAAATAGAAGTAAAAATAAAATCAGAAAAGTAAAAATAACAGAAAGTCTGTAGTGGGAATGAAGAAAATCGTGAATACAACTAATTTCTATTTTTCCTTCAAGGCAGGCCACCCCCGCCACAATCTTTTCATTTGATTCAGAAGTTAATCAAAAGTGAAGTAGGATCAAGTTTGTGTTAAAGCCTGCTGTACAACATCAAGGTAACGCCTAGTCACCAGTGTCAATTGATGATCCGGGCCTAGGAGTCTTGCGGCGAGCTCTAAGACTTCCCCCAGCAAGCTTTGGCATACTTGCTGCTTCCCCTCATTAAAGTAGCATATCGCCAAACGCGGTAGCATTGCAAGAGCGATCTGTCGATGCGGATGGTCCGCCATACTTCCTATTTCCTGGATTGCACGTTTAAATTCGACAATCGAGCCCTCGATCTCTCCGATTTCCGCCAGAATGGTTGCTAACTGGGCAACCAAGTACACGGCTCGAGGACCCAGATTTCCATCTTCACCATCCCCTTCGGCAAGTCGCAACATTTTTTTGACTACTATTACAGCGTCAGTCCATTTCTCTTGCTCCTGGTACGCCTTTAAAACCTGAGTCCCTATCATCGAAGCTTTCGCAGGCCCGATATCGTCGCTGAATTCTTCGGAAAGAAAAAGGTCTCGACTGAGACTCTCTATTTTCCCCCAGAGCTTCCGGTTCACATAAAGGTCGGACAAATTCACCATCGCATCTACGGTTTCGACGTGAACAGGCCCGAGGATTCGGGAACTAGATTTGTAGAGTTCCTCGCAGAAACCAAGTGCTTCCTCATCCCGCCCTTGATGATCCATAAGTTGAGCGAGCTGCTTGATGATGCTTAACGACAGCACGTCGTCAAGCCCGTATTTCGATTCGCGGATTTGTCTTGCTTCTGTCAGAAGCGTCCAAGCAGAATCCGGATCGCCCATTTTAGTGTAGACCGCAGCTAGGCTAAGTGTCTGCTCGATAGTTTTTTCATCTTCAGGTGCCAAGAGAGTTTTATACCCATCCACAGCCTCTATCAGAAGTTCTTTTGCCTGTTGGAGCGCATCTAGTTTAACGAGAGTGGGGATGATAGCTCTATATACTGAGAGAGCGTTGAGACTCGTATCGTGGTCAAAATCTGTGCCAAAATCGGAAAATTTGATGACTGGCGGAAATTCTAGGCTTTCGAGACCATTGCTTTCCCCAGGGACTCGAAATCTAGCTATAAATGGCGTGCTATCTGGCTCGGACTGGGGCTTGTGGGTAATTATTTTCGCCTGCTGATCCAGGACGTAGAAGACTACCCTGTAGGCTTGTTGAAGATGCCCTCTGTCGACGTAAAATTCTCCCAAATCCGCTAATCTGATGAGATTGTCGTAATCGTAGATCTCATGGTTCAGATTGAAGAACCGCATTATGACTTTCAGTTTAAATTCTTCTGCTCCGTCGAAGTCCTCAATAAAATCATACAAGCTCGACAGTTCTCCCTCTAACCCGAGATATAGCTTGTCCGCTTCTCCCAATGACTCTCTTGCTTCTTCCAAAGCCTCTAAAAGCTGAGATTTTGCCTCGGCCAACCTTCCAATCCCGAAATAGATGCGGGCCAGGTGAGCTTTCTCTATGAGGAGTGCACGGTCGCCAGTGCTGAAAACGGGTTTCATGGAATCAATGAGCTCTTTCTGTGGCGCTAGAGCCTTCCGAAACTGACCTTGATCTATGTATACTGCTTGTAGGTAGGCTTTCGCCATAAGAGTCTGTCGATGGTTATCGCCAAAGCTAGCAGTGAGGCCGGCAATAACATCAATCAAACTTTCCTCGGCCGATTTCCAGCGACGAAGGCAGCGATCAATATCCGCTATGGCTCCTCTAACTCTCAACGAAGTAGGGTGGTCCGGACCCTTTTCTAAAAGCCGCAAGTTTAACAGACTTTTTGCTAACTCACGGGCTTCGGTATATCGACTTTGCATCCTAAAGATATCGATCAAACGATCCGTTATCTCGATTGCATCCGAATGATTTTCTCCAAGGGTTGTGCGGGCGGCTTCCATTGATTCCCTCGATATCGATTCTGCTTCCACAAGCCTTTCCTGTTCCACAAGCATCGAAACCAGTACAGCCTTAAGGTGTAATACGGCCGGATTTCCATTTCCCAGAACGCTTTCCATGTCCGATATCTCCCTCTTATAAGTAGTCTCAGCCACCGCCATGACTCGATCCTTTCGATAGCGAGTGGAAAGATCCTCCCATTCCACGAAACCTTCGTCGAAAAGCGACATATATCGACTTGCAGTGAAATTTGAGCCATTGACGCCTTCTTCGGGTAACTTGATCATAAACTCCTTCATGACTTCCATTTCTTCCTCAAGTTTAGAAAGATTTCTGTCACTTGGAGCCAGCTGAGACTGGCAAGAAGCGTCGTCTTTGGGTGTTCCGAGACCTAGAAAGTAGCAGACCGCTAACTGAAACGACGCAGCTTTCGAACATTCTTCGCAATATGTGTCAACATCCGCGCTTGTACGCAGTAAGAGAGCCCTGACTACCGCGCATCGGAGCCGGTAATCCGAGCTGCACAATCTGTAGCCACAAGCCGCAACCTGATATAAGAAATTTTTAGCTACGCCTGTCTAGTTCATCGGAAACTGGTGTGGGGTTTTCTGTATACTGACACGAAAGCTATTATGTGCTTTGAGTAGGCTGCTTACTGGCTGAGGCTTACAGCTTTGGGCTTTTAGACACACCACGATTAGCAAGGCAAATAGTCGCAATGAGAAAATTTGGTTATACTCACGATCAGGAGTTTCTTCTGAGAGAAGTGAGACGAGTTTCGCGAAACTTATGTCTCGCAAGGTATCATCTTTCGACAAAAGGCAGCCGAAGAACGCCGTCATATTTTCAGAGCTCGGAGTTGTGGCTAGTATATGGCGAACCGCGGTTATCAAGTCGTCGCTTTCTTGAAGTAGTTCCAATTCAGTCTTCTCCTCCCTGTCATTTCTCATAAAGAATAACTGCTCGTTTGAGCCAAGTTGCTGGACCAGCAACGTTTTATTCAAGTACTCTGAAAGCTCTTCCCCCAACAGCAGCCAGAGACAGAGCATTCCATACGAGTAAAGTTCCATCTTGCGAGCCGCGGATACCGTAAACTCCCGAGCATGCCACCGTGGGTCCGTCCATGGCCGAGAACGTGGAAGTTTTAACAGATCGTCTTCATCTTTGACGATATGAGCACATCCCAGATCTCCAATTCGTGCTACCGGCACCCCATCGGGGTTTAAATCTACCAGGATGTTATCGGGCTTTATATCCAAATGGAGCACCCCTATTAGAAAGTTAACCAAGAGTACACATATTTTTCTTAGCTTTAAATCGTTAAAAATCTGACCTGAATCGTGCAAAACCCCAAGCCCCTTTCCAATCTCAGCGCACAATCTTTTCCGATCCGCGAGGCTTAGATTTTTGCCTGATTCCGACGTCAAAAATTCACGAAGGTTGCCGTGGGAAGTTTTAGGGAAGATGAGAACGGGAAGCGCCCCCTCGCTTATGATCTCCCAACATATGCCGTCCAGCGGAATGACATACGGAGAGTCTTTTACCAGGGGTGCCTTCAAGGCGATTATTTCGGATATGACGCGTCGATAAGAACGTTGAAACGGCTTTAGACGGTCGTACTCCATCCGTTTGTAGGCCAGACCTCGTCCGCGGTTTATCATAGACTGATCTACCCTTCCACTGACGCCTCTGCCAAGCGTCTTCAAAGCAGAGTCCCATGTGACAGTCAGTAGGTCGACTTCGAAATCCAAAATCACAGAAAAAAGGCTGATGAAGTCAGCGTGGCGGTCGGTGCCGTCTTGAGGGAGACTTCCATGTTCTCCGATGTAACTGTATTCGTAATCAGTCATGGTTATTCCGATTCTCAGCAAGAAGCCTGTTCTGTGATCTGTCTTGTAGGGATGCAGATTCTTTTTGGTGGATAAAGGCTGAGAGTGAACGGATCCTGCGGTACGATAACGCCCCTCGGTTGACAAACGATCAGGCAAAGAGTCAATTTTTTGACAATAAATTGTTGCCCAAAAATACGCTTGTTAGTTTATGGAGCTGGAAGGTAACTGCCCTAGCTTCGAGAATCAGCAATTCATGCATCCAGAAATATTGATAAATTTTGAATAAGACTAATCCTTCCATCTCAGTCTTTTTTTTTTTTTTTTTTTGCATTCCTGGTCGCTGATGTTCAAGGTTCGAAGATATTCGCGTACTCAATAATGTAAATTGACTTCTTAGTCAGTACAAAATCCTTAAACTGCAGTACTTGTCATTCTCGATACCGAAATTGCACTGGTAACTACTTCGTATATTCATCTTCGTTGGGTCATAAATCGTGAGAACTGTCGCTGGTGTACTTTTGCCTTATCGAAAATACTAGTTTGAACACCACCACAAAGTGAAGTAGCCTCGACAAGAATCATCCCCTCTTCATTTTTCATTTTATTTATCGGCCGTTTTTACTTTTGGAATCCTCATCGATTTCTCGTGTAAGTAGCGGCAGTGTTGGTTTTTCCGGCTTGGTAACACAAGGCTGACAGGGATTAAGATACGAGCGAAACCCAACTTGGAAGGCAAGAAACACCCCAACTAAGCCCGGAACAGTAAGAAATGCCTTGGGCGCAACGCAATCCTATACAAAAGTCTGAAATGTGCAAAGGATCACAGCTTGTCCGCAGAGTATATAGACAATCAATATGCCGTAGTTGACGAAGAAACAGGGATGAAATTTTAACGAGACATGGATCCGACGACAGATTAATTCTCATGCACGGCAAGTAAAGTTATCTACTGGATGCGTAATCGAGGCTTCGGCTACAACAAGACAAATCTTACTATAACCAGGTACTTAAATTTCCGCCTTAACGCGAAAAGAAGGTTTCCACACCGTATTATCATTATTATATTATTATTTTGATTATTTCATAGCTATTTATATTGAATATGACCCTTTTTTGAGCGTTTACCGATAATAGAGCGACGCTTATAAGTTGAGACCTTCCTCACAAAGTTCGAACTCGTTTTTTATCCGCAAGAACACGATCTCGAAACTGTCAATCCCTGCACCCGGACACTACGTTATCTAAAACGGTCTACTTTCATGTACCGGTCAAAAGCTCGTCATCACCTTCTACAAGAAGTGCGGCCCAGTCACTGTCGCTCCTGTCATCCCGCAGGGAATAGATGGTAAGTTAGGCGTCATTGTGTAATTCCTTTTCGATCAAGTAACTAAAGGCACTCTTAGTGGACAATAGGTGATCATGACGGCGTGACTCAGGATGTTGTCCCGAAGAAGGATAGCACTCTGCAGATCGCATGGGTCATTCTAATGGCGCCTCCAGCTAATTCTATCATTACTTTAATTAAATTATACCACTGCGACCTCACAAGTTTAGTTATAGTGAAGTGTGTGGCAACTAGTTTGTAGTATCAAATTAAGTCAGCTACCGTCGCTTTCAGTATTACCGCAGCAAGGGAATTAGCTGTACGAAGCGTCGATGGATGTTCTTTGCTCAAGGCCTTCTCATAGCCAGCAAGTGCTCGCTCGTACCACTGCATGGCCTCGTCGTATCTGCCTTGATGATCGAAGACTAAAGCGATGTTGTTGACTGTGTCGAGTGTTGACGGGTGGTCTTTGCCCAAGGCCTTCTCGCAGCCAGCAAGTGCTCGCTCGTACCACTGTATGGCCTCGTTGTATCTGCCTTGACTATCGAAG